>CM039679.1:304682013-304979513 GCA_022537955.1 Schmidtea mediterranea | reverse complement strand
ATTGTGGTGATTTTCAACGGAAAATGTTGGGTATCGATAGCAATTTTGTAATACTAAAGAAAATTTATTTTTATTGGTAAAATTCAGATTTTTATGATAATTTTAAGTGGGAATTTGATTGGTTGAATACATATAGTAAATATGATCCGAATGATGGATTTTTAAGGATCTTATTCGGTTAAATATAGATTTCTAAAGAAATTTTACCTTGTAAGTTTTTTACAAAAAATATGTATATTATTGGTGTAGTGAGGAAAATTGTCATTTCAAGGGAAATTATTGATTAAGAGGAAATTTTATGATATTTTAAGGAAATAATCGATTAAGAACAAGTTTGTTGCCATTTTTAAGGGTATTGAGTTGGTTGAATATCTGTGTTCAAAGGTAAATATTTTCTAATTGGAGAATATAGAGGAGGAATTTATAATATTTTTAGGGGGGATTTATTCAAATAGATATTAATATGTGTGTAAATCTTTTGAGAGAGTGGGAATATTGTCATTTAAAGAGAAATGATTAGTTAAGAAGAAAATTTATGATCTTTTAAAGCCGAAAGGATTGGTCACGAGATGAATTCTATTTTAAGGGGATTTCAAGAAATTTATTCGGTTGAATATCGATATAAGTCGGTGATTTTTTTATGAAAATAATGAATATAGCTTGGATTAATGTCATTTAAAGAGAATTGAATGGTTGAGAGTAAATTTTATTTTAGTGAGAAACAATTGGCTAAGAACAAAATTTATAATCTTTTAAGGGGAAATAATCGATTAAGAACAGATTTGTTGATATTTTTAAGGTACTGAGTCGGTTAAATATCGTTATTTAAAGGGTGATTTCTATAAAAAATAATGAATATAGTTGGTAGGGTAAGAGTAAGTGTTATTTGATGGGAAATGATTGGTCTAGAGTGGAATTTACTTTAGTGAGAAATAGTCAATTAACAAGTTTGTTGTCATTTTTAAGGGGATTGGGTTGGTTAAATATTGTTATTTAAAGGGTAAATATTATCTAAATTGGTATTTTTATGATTTTTTTTTTATGAAAAATATTGAATATGGCTGGAAATATTGTTATTTGATGGAAAATGATTGGTCAAGAGAGGAATTTATAATATTTTTAAAGAAATTTACTGGGATGAATATTGGTATTCAAAAGGTAAATATTATCTACTCGATAGGCTTTTATAAAAATTATGAATATAGTTGGTATAATGGAGTGAAAAATGACATTTGAAGAGGAATGATTGGTTGATAGTCGAATTTATAGTATTTTTTTTAAAGGGGATTGAGTTGGTTGAATTTATAAAATACTTAGGAAAATTGTTACTTTTTTCATTGATTTAAGGTTAATCAGAATATATCGATAAGATTTCAGTTCTAAGAAATTGATTGATTCATGTAACTATTTGTATACAAGTATTTATTTTATTATTATTATATTTGTAATTAAATTAAAAAACTAAAATTGACTAGTATTTAAAAGTATTTGGTTACCTAATATTTATGTTTTTATTGACAATTTTCTGAATAATTTAAATATTTACGATTATTTCCAGGAATGAAGAGAAATTGTACGATTATAAACTATGAGCTGTTGATAAAATACATTAATTTTCATTCAACAAGTACCTAGAACAATTACCCAACAATCTTAAAATTTTAAAAAATCTAACAAATTTTTTCAATTATTTTACAACTTAGTTAACTTAATTAACTGATAAGTACTAGTTTCTTTACGATTTGCTACTGTGTTGAAACTTTTTTTTTTTTTAAATTCTTATTCAAAGTACTAACAAATTTTATTAAAGATCTATCAAGACTTGTCAAAAATTATAAAACTTTGGTAATTTTAATAAGTATTACTCAATAACTACTATTTTCTTAACAATTTGCTGAAGGTCTTATTTTAAAATTTCTTCAAAGTAATAACACTATTTTCAAATTAATCAGTTTTATCTCAAATTTAACAACTTTCTCACAACTTTAATCAAATTCTAATCCCATGATAATCATAAATTACGTGTATTTTCTTAAAAATTGTCCATAGTTTTTCTTATATCGGTAAAACAAACACACATATTTCAATCAAAAAAAAAACACGTGTGTATCATAAATTATATACATTTTCTTAACAATCTCAAACTTTACATAAATATTGAACTATTTTTATGATTTAACACATACACATTATTAGCCATAAAATAAATATTTCATAAATTGTTGAAAAATAACACATATTTTCATTAAAGTTTTTCCATAAACACTGTAACATATCGATGGTTTACCACACACATTTGAGCCATAATTAGTTTTGATATTTATTTGCACATATTTTCTTAAAAATATAGAATTTTTCTTTAACTTTTTACAAACATTTACAATTGTTCTATCCCTGTATACTATGAACCACAATTGAACAAACTTTTTCTATTCAATATTAAATTTATATACTTTGTTGAAAATTTATATAAAATAATAATGAAAATAATAATAATAAAAACTTGTAATATTAATAATAATAAAATAACAATAATAATAATAATAAAAATAATAATAATAATAATAATAAAATTAAAATTAAAAAACATTAAAACACTACTTATAAGATAATAATAATAATAATAATAATAATAATAATAATAATAGAATAAAAATTAAAGAACATTAAAACAATACTTATAAAAAATAAGTAGTATATTAAAATTTAAAATGTTTAAAAATACTATGACATTGACCTACTTTTAAATGACCTTGAAATAATATGATGACTCATCCAATAACCTTGAAAATAATAATAATAATAAATATTAAAACATTACTTATAAAAATAAGTGGTAAATTTATATTTAAAAATGACTAAAAATATTATGACTTTGAGAAAATTATAATAATAAAAAAATTAAAATTAAAAAAACAATAAAACATTACTTATAAAAATAAGTAGTAAATTTATATATAAATGTTTAAAATACTATGACCTTGAGAATTTTTGAGTGACCTTGAAAAAATATGATGAGTCATCCGATGACCTTGACATACTTTTGAATGACCTTGACCTACTTTTGAATGACCTTGACCAACTTTTCAATGACCTTGAAAAAAATTATGATGAGTCATCCAATAACCTTGACAATAATAATAAAAATAATAATAATATTAATAATAATAATAAAAAATATATTAATAATAATAATAATAAAATAAATTTACAACATATATACTACTTATAAAAATAAGTAGTAAATTAAAATTTTAAAATGTTTAAAAATAATATGACCTTGAGAAATTTTGAATGACCTTGACCTACTTTTGAATGACCTTGACCTACTTTTCAATGACCTTGAAAAATTATGATGAGTCATCCAATAACCTTGACAATAATAATAAAAATAATAATAATAATAATAATATCATTAATAATAATAATAAAAATATTAATTATAGTAATAATAATAATAAAATAAATTTACAAAATATATACTACTTATAAAAATAAGTAGTAAATTAAAATTTTAAAATGTTTAAAAATAATATGACGTTGAGAAATTTTAAATGACCTTGACCTACTTTTGAATGACCTTGACCAACTTTTCAATGACCTTGAAAAATTATGATGAGTCATCCAATAACCTTGACAATAATAATAAAAATAATAATAAAAAAATATTAATAATAATAATAATAATAATAATAATAATAATAATAATAAAATAAATTTACAAAATATATACTACTTATAAAAATAACATTCCTACAACAACTGAGAAATTCATATCTTTGATTGTAAATATTAAGAAATTGGCTGTTAGATTTATAGATAGTATGCAATTTGTAAATTGCTCTTTAACCAAGGCTGTAAAAACTCTTACTGATCTACCTCTAACTTGTTCTGCTTTTGATGGTCTTATAGTTAAGGCAAAGGGTATCTTTCCTTATGGTTTTGCAGTATCACTAGAGGTCCTTGAATCGACTTATGAACTACCTCCAAAATGGGATTCTGTATCTGATGATGAATATGCTACCGCCCAACTAATTTGGACACAGCAAAATTGCACTACAATGTTAGACTATATGTTAACTTACCTAAAATTAGACGTATTCCTACTTACCGACTATTTTCAGCAATTTCGCGCAAAGGATATTGCTTACAATGGTTTAGAACCTCTGAATTTTTATGGAATTCCTGGAATGTCATGGGCGTCCGCTCTCATGACATTAAAGGAACCCATAGAATTTCTGCAGGACATGGAAATGTTTAATTTCTATGAGGGTGGAATACGGGGTGGGTTAACATTTGTTAACAAACATCATGTTGCAAGTTCTGAAGATACAGAACTCTTGTATATTGACATTAATAATTTATATGGTTGGGCACTTAGCCAAAACCTTCCGTATGGTGATTTTGTTTGAGTGCATGATAATCTGAATGATGTGCTGAGTGAATGTGTGAATGCGAATATTGAATTCCTTCCGTATGGTTATACAATGGAAGTTGACATCAATATCCCTGAGCGTGTGCATCAGTATTTGAATGACTTTCCGCTTGCCCCGGAAAAAATGTGTCCGCCCAATTCGAAAGTTGAGAAGTTAATGCTCACTCATTACAGTAAGAAGAACCATGTTCTTCACTGGAGACTTCTCAAGCTGTATATAGAATTGGGTGCGGAATTTGAGTGTATTCATAGGGCAATTAAATTTAAACAAGCACCTATTTTTAAAGAATATATACAAAGAAATACAGATTTACGCTCAAACTCAAAGTGCGAGCTTCATAGAGATTTGTATAAATTATTTAATAACAGTTTATATGGTAAATCCGTTGAGAATTTGAAAAAACGGATTAATTTGAGGCTATGCAATTCAGCTGAAAAGATGATTGTATATGCTTCAAAATCGACTTTCAAAAAGTCCATTAAAATAGTGGATGATTTGATTGCTGCTCATCTGAACAAAGATTCTATATGTTTAGACAGGCCTAGCTATATTGGTCAATCAGTACTAGACCTGTCTAAGCTGCGGATGTACCAATTACAATATAATGAATTGGCAAAATATAGATCAGAATTTAACTGTGATATTAATATCGTTGCCGGCGACACTGATTCGTTTTTCCTTGAGGTTAAGCACTGTAAGCTTGACATTCTTTTGCCGGCAATGATAAGAGACAACCTTTTAGATACCTCAAATTACGACCCGGCACATCCCTTATACTCGAGGAAATTAGATTCTGTGATAGGAAAATTTAAAGATGAAAGTAAAGATCTCGGGTATAAGGAGTGGGTTTTCTTAAGACCCAAGTGCTATAGTTTATTAGGCAAATCTGATACAATGAGGGCTAATGGGGTGAAGTTGTTGGGGACTGACATCAAACATCAGTCATATTTAGATTGCTACAATAAAAACGTAGTATTCACAGTACCTCAAAGTAGGATAGGGACGCGGAACCATCAGCTGTACACATTTAGAAATAGTAAAATCGGTTTGAGTAATATCGATGATAAGCGATTATGGGTGGGGAAAAATACCAGTATCGCATTTGGGCATTATTTTGGGGTTGATGCAATAGTTAGTGACCAAGTTAATTTCTTGGATGAGCCGCTTTTCGGTGGTTCAAGCCCCAGTTTTGATGACTCTACAGAAATCAGTGATAATGAAGATTATGGACAGCTTTTCGATGGTTTTAACGAAGATAACATTGATATTGATGACGTGTTGTTATCTGATTAATAAATGTTTTTTAAAAAGCAGTTTTTTGGTTAATTTGAAAACTTATTTATTTAGAAAACTTGTAATAGTTTTCATTTTTATTATGAAATTTAGATGAAATTTTTATTATTATTTTATATTATTATTATTATTATTATTATTATTATTATTATTATTATTATTATTATTATTATTATTATTATTATTATTATTATTATTATATTATTATTATTATTATTATTATTATTATTATTTCATGTCAAAGCCGCAGCGTGACGAAACGCGAAATATAACGTTATATTTTTATAGATGTTTTACATGTAAAAAACAATATATATATTTTAATGTATTTATAATTAATTCATTGTTTTTATGTAGTTGTTTTTTATATATATTAATATTATTATTATTAATAAAAAGTAATAATAATATTATTAATAAAAGTTTTTTATAAGTATTAATAATAATAATATTAATAAAAGATTTTAAAAGTATTAATAATAATAAAAATAATAATAAAATTTTTATAAGTAATAAGTATATTAATAATAATAATAATAATAATAATAATAATTAAAGTTTTTTTTTAATAAGTATTAATAATAATAATATTAATAAAATTTTTATAAGTAATAAGTATATTAATAATAATAATAATAATAATAATAATAATAATAATAATAATTAAAGTTTATTTTTAATAAGTATTAATAATAATAATAATAATAATATTAATAAAAGTTTTTAAAAGTATTAATAATAATAATATTAATAAAATTTTTATAAGTAATAAGTATATTAATAATAATAATAATAATTAAAGTTTTTATAAGTATTAATAATAATAATAATAATAATAATTAAGTTTTTATATGTAATAATCATATTAATAAAAGTTTTTAAAAGTATTAATAATAATAATATTAATAAAAATAATAATAAAAATAATAATAAAAATAATAATAAAAATAAAATAAATTTACAAAATATATACTACTTATAAAAAATAAGTAGTAAATTAAAATAAAAAATGTTTAAAAATAATATGACCTTGACCTACTCTTGAATGACCTTGAATTTTTTGATGAGTCATGGTCTTTGTTTAAATGACCTTGAAAGTTTTGATGAGTCATCCAACTACCTTGATAAATTTTGATGAGTCATGGTCTTTGTTTAAATTACCTTGAGAAATTTTTACGAGTCAACCAATGACCTTGAATGAGTCATGGTCTTTGTTTAAACAACCTTGAGAAATATGGTGAGTCATCCAGTGACCTTGAATGAGCCATGGTCTTTGTTTAAATAATCTTGAGAAATATGATGAGTCATCCAATGACCTTGAATGAGTCATGGTCTTTGTTTCAATGACCTTGAATTTTTTTTGATTAGTCATGGTCTTTGTTTAAATGTACTGAATTTTTTTGATGAGTCATTCTTTGTTCTAAAAAAATTTGTACTTTTAAACTTAGAAGGAAAAATTTTTTTCCCGGGGGAAGAGGGGAGGGGGTATGTGAGCTAGATTACATGTGAGCTACTTACAATAACTAATTTATTCTTATCCTATTTATTGCATCTCAGATATTCATTATTACTCGAAGTATAAAAGTAAAATTTTGTTTTTATTATCGTTATTTTTATTAATTTTTATTTGGATAATTATTTAATGTTGATTTATATTAAAATTTGAAAATTACAAAAGTTTTTTTATTTATTTTTGTTTATTATCATTTTTTTAAAGACAGTTAATAATTGTAATGTAATTATCCAATGTTTGCAACCGTAATTCACACGCACACAAGTAAATAAATTTAATTCTTTTAACCCGGATTAAACCGGCGGTTAGCAGGGAACTCGCGGTGAAGGCGTCGCTTGAACCGTCCAGTATTCTCCCTTCCTAAATCCTATTGTCCAACCCTCGAAAGAGTGCGTTGAGACCCTGGGAAAGGCTTAAATATAAAGGATAAAAATAATAATTTGAAAAATATATAGAGGAGTAAGTTAATACGAACGACGCAAGCAAAAGTAAACCGAAAATGAATTTCAGATAGATATTAGGAGGAGTGAAACCGCTACTTACACAAATTATGGTCAATGAGACACAAAGATTATTTTGAATTTAAAAATCATGAAATATTAGTTTAACATTGACTGAAATGACAACACTTAACAGAATGCCGGCGCTAATTGGGGATTGGTTAACCCTTAGGCTCATATACAATCTTTTGTTACCCATCAGTGCCTAGCACATGGTATGCCGGGATATTTGCCGTCATTGAGATATGATTCACCGTTTTCTAACGACTACTCAATAAGGACTATTTCCAAAGTCCCTTGTGACGAGTGCTGAATTGTAACCTTTTCTTATGCGCATATTTGATAGGAAGCCTTTTGAAAGATGAGACAACAATAACTTTCTTCCGAATCAGGAACATAGCAAATATAGCTACTGGTGACATCGATAATAATGAAATATCTATTATAAGTGACCTCCTAGCTTCATGGAAGTGATAACTTATGCTATATATCTGAACCAGAACACTCTTTGATTTTCAGATCAATTTAACTTATGTTTTTTATACTTACTTTTAACTGAACAATATTAGTTTCAATAATTAGATTCTGTTAACTATAAAACTTAAAAAAACTTTTAATTTATTAATTTGATTATACTTAAATAAATAAAAACTTGTAATAATAATTTAAGTTCATTTATAATATCTTAAATAAAAAGTAAAATTTATTTGTTTAAATTTTATATTAGATCCCGAAGAATATTTAATTTGTAAATTTCTTAGAATTTTTTGAAAATATAATCTATGTCAGGTAAAACTGGAAAGGTTAAATATGCTTTACAAATCATTTAGTTTTTCCTTTGAAATCAACAAGATGTGGCGCAGTTTGCAATTTTACATCGATTTCCTTTTATTGTTTTGACTGCCCAGCTCTAATGTGCCACGACTGTAAAGATGAAATGCACAAAAATATTTTGGAAAATGATCACCAAATAATAGCTTTTAAGAAGTTAAAAAATTTTTCTTTTCTAAATTAAATTTGAATATAGTAATAATTTAAATTGGAAAGATAAAAACTTGCTATCAGATATTATTGATGATCCAGAATTATCATCCAAAACTTTTAACGAGGTTTCGCGAAAGTATATTTAATATTTCTTATTTTATGATTTATAAAAAATCCAGAATTGAAAATATTGACGATCACTCTTCAGAAGGTATTTATTAGTTTTTGACTAAAATATTTTATTATTGCACTGCAAGTTACTTAATTAGAGTACGTACAAAATTATTCCTTATCAAGAATAAAAATTTTAATGTAATTTTGAAAGATTTGAAAAAAATAATAACATTTTTTTTTGCATTCAATTAACAATTTAATATGAAATTTTATAAAATTACTGTATGTATATGAGAGATGGATTTATGTTCGGTAAAATTTTTAAACAAATAATTAAAATTTGATAAACAGAATGAAAACCGAGTTCATACTGAACTATGGAATTCATTACATCATTTATTGAGGCAAATCCTATTAGAAAAGGAGGAAGGTTTTTTAAGAATCTTTATTCCAATAAAAAATGTCAAATCTTGTTATTTGTCAATAAAATCCAAATATGTTGATTATAGAAACGAGACCTTAAATTTGAATCGTGATAATGGATAATATAATTCTACTATAATGGATCATATAGACTTATATATGACATAAATTGTTCGATTTCATTATTAACAGTTCTCACAAATATTTCATCCCATATAATATTTGCAATATCGATTTCTATATGATTTGGATACAGGATTTCAAAGAAATTCAAAATAATATCTATAATTGCATTGAAATACTTCTTTTTCTCTGGTAATTAGTTTGCTTTCTAATCCTTTTCACCATTAAATACAATGGTTTGGACCAGATTTCAAAATATTGTATTAGTCCTCAGACAAACCAATCTTACTAATATTTAATCATGTATTTTAACACTAAATTTATAAACCCCAAATGATTTCTCAAATTTACCAATTTCTTAATATGAGCATCCTTTTTTAATTTTTAATACACCACTATACTTCTACTATGCCCTACTATACTTCTACTATGCCCTACTATACTTCTACTATGCCCTACTATACTTCTACTATGCCCTACTATACTCTTACTGTGCCCTACTATACTCATACTGTGCCCTACTATACTCATACTGTGCCCTACTATACTCATACTGTGCCCTACTATACTCTACTGTGCCCTACTATACTCATACTGTCCCTACTACTCATACTGTGCCCTACTATACTCATACTGTGCCCTACTATACTCATACTGTGCCCTACTATACTCATACTGTGCCCTACTATACTCATACTGTGCCCTACTATACTCATACTGTGCCCTACTATACTCATACTGTGCCCTACTATACTCATACTGTGCCCTACTATATACTCATACTACTGTGCCCTACTATACTCATACTGTGCCCTACTATACTCATACTGTGCCCTACTATACTCATACTGTGCCCTACTATACTCATACTGTGCCCTACTATATACTTCTATTACTGTGCCCTACTATACTCATACTGTGCCCTACTATACTCATACTGTGCCCTACTATACTCATACTGTGCCCTACTATACTCCTACTGTGCCCTACTATACTCATACTGTGCCCTACTATACTCATACTGTGCCCTACTATACTCATACTGTGCCCTACTATACTCATACTGTGCCCTACTATACTCATACTGTGCCCTACTATACTCCTACTGTGCCCTACTATACTCATACTGTGCCCTACTATACTCATACTGTGCCCTACTATACTCTTACTTTGCCCTACTATAATTAAAAGTTTGATTTTATTATAAGTTTATTAAAATTGTGTTAAATTTCAATTTTATAAAATTTATTAAAGTAATTGGAGTGTTTAAAAGAGAATTTGATATTTTTAAAAAGAGTAATTTTTTGTAATTTAAATGAAGAAATTTGTTTGAATAAAGCATTTTAAATCAATATAATTTCAAGTTCAAATCTACTTGACGAAGACAGTGAATCTG
The DNA here is from genome assembly GCA_022537955.1 of Schmidtea mediterranea. Classification (NCBI taxonomy): domain Eukaryota; kingdom Metazoa; phylum Platyhelminthes; order Tricladida; family Dugesiidae; genus Schmidtea; species Schmidtea mediterranea. The sequence continues at coordinate 304,968,731 of CM039679.1, read as the reverse complement.
TCGAAATATATTGTAGTAGAATATATGTTAGATTAGTGTTTTCTTTTATTTAATTTGTGTGATTCTTTTAATCAATAGTTTAAAAGATAACGATTTAATCGATATTCATTCAAATTTTAAATAGTATTTTATTTAATTAAAAAAGTAAAATTTAATTTAATGTTATTAAAGTTTTTACAAAAATTTAAAACAACAGATAGGTCGATAGTCTAAAAAGAAATAAATGCGAAAGAAAATTTATATAGAAAATTTATATTAAAAGATTTTATCGATATTCATTGAAATTATAAATAAATTATTAAGTTCTACAACAATGCTATTCAGTATCGACTTATTTAGATGTCGGTTTAAGACAAAGATTAATTTTTTTCAATAATCAGTCAACTTGAACTCGTTTTATGGTGTACCTTGATAAACTTTCTATTTTTATACACATAATTTCATTTGCATTTACATTTGATTTTATAAATTGAATATTAAAAATTGTTTCTACCAATGTTCACATCTATCTGAGGTCTTGATTTTGTGACAGCTTATCAGACTACCAAAAATAAAATTGCAATGTTTATACCAGTGCTTCTCAACAGGGGGCCCTAAGGCCTCTGTTGGGGCAATTTGACTTTTCATTTGGGCAATTTCGAAATTAATAGATTTTTAAAATTTGATAAATCGTAATTTTTCTCAAGTATATACGTCCTATTTTCGGTATATTATGATAGAAAAAATTTCTTAACACTGAAGATATTGCTCTAACCAAGATGTATGTATTGTACTTACATTTTCTCAATGCAATTTTTACCTTATAATTTTGATTTTTTACCAACATTTTTTGATATCAGATATATTAAATCAAGAGATTAACATATAAGCAAAATCGAAATTTTTAAGTAGGAGCTTGTAAATTAATTTGTTAATAAATTCAAAAACTGGAGCAATTTGAATTTTAAACTCTTTTTTGTTGGGGACATAGAGCATAACATGATGAGAAGCACTGGTTTATACGATATGACAAATAAAAATTTAGAAATTTTTAAATAAAAAACTTAATTAAAAATTCACTTAAATGTAATTGGATTTTTTAGCTCTAGGCTGGATATGTGACCAATGCACATATAATAATCCCATTTCAGCTAGAAGATGTAATATGTGTTATAATATTAGAATGATAGAAGCAGAATATGTAAAATTTATAATAAATTTTGATAAATTATTGCTAGAATTAGAAGGAGTACGATACAAAATTGGAGAGCTTTAGAATAAAAATGTTGGGACAATTTCTTGTAGGATTAATATTATTATTAGTGTAAATGAACATAATCTCAATTCCTTCCAGAAACTTGATGAAATATATGTTAAATCACCGGAAATTCCATTTGAAAATATCGTTTGCTGTTATATCCGAGACAAAGGAGGAAAAGGCATGATAGATGAATGGTATTGCAGGTATTACCCGCAAAAGAAATATTTCTCAATTGTAAATGAAATTATGAGGAAGTCAGGATTTTCTATCGGCTTAAACGAGTTAGATACAAAATACAATGAAATTCTTAATAAAAGAGTTAATCTCAAAAAATCTTTAATAAAAGTAATCGATTCACAATTTTAGAAGGAAACCCTACTTCGGTCTGTTACGAATCAAGAATTCAAAAATGAAATCATAAATTCCCCCGAATTGAATTCTTTAGATATTAATAGACATAATAAAATAATAGTTTCGGATTTAATTAAAGATGTTAAAGATTCGGATTTATGGAACGTTATTGCGACAAAAGAAACGTATACATCGGTAAATTGTCATAAATTTATTATTATTATTATTTTTTTTTTATTAATTTAATTTTGTAATAAATAAATAAATTGAAAATTTTCAATTACATTAATTTTTTAAAAATTATAATATAAGTGAAAAATTTTAAATTAATTAAAAGTGAATTGAATATATTTTATAAATATTTATTTATTACAAAATTAAATTAATAAAAAAATAATTTGTTTAAATTAATTGTTAATTTATATTATTATTATTATTAATATTAATATTAATTATTATCATTTTTATTGTGAAGATATTCGAACATAATTATCAGCGAGCAGTAAAATTAAAATTAAATAATCAATTGAATTAAAAGATATTAGAATGAAATATTAAAATAATTAATTTAAATAAGTAAATTGAAGTAAAAAGGTGAATTAGTTGAAATTAAAATTGTTTAATTAATGTTAAATTTGAAAAATTTGAAAACGTTTTCAAGTTTAATATTAAACATTAAAATTAACATTTAACAATTATTATTTAATAATTGTTAAATGATGGTCTTTCTCTTTTTGAAATTTAGATTTACATTAATTTCGTTATTTTTATTTTCTAGCGGTCTTAAAACACATTTTTTATATAAAGATATTTTTATTTATTGATTCCTTTAGATTTATATAAATTAATTATTATTATTGTATATTATTATTATTATTATTATTATTATTATTATTATTATTATTATTATTATTAAAATAATTACAAAACATATTGGCATTGAATTAATAAATAAAATAAAGCACCAATCCAACATATATATTATACTAGAATATATTTCGATGGTATTCAGATCTTGGTTATGAATATTTATGTCATGAGTGCAATGCCACATACATTGGAATGATTGCCCGTCATTTCAGCTCTCAAGTTCTCGATCACAGTAGACTTAGCAAATTGATTGATATTAGTAAACGCAATTTTGTGATACAGAATGGAAATAAATTTTAAATCGTTTAGTTTAAAATTTTAAAATATTTTGTTGAGAATTATAATTAAATTTTGTTAAAGTCTCGGTTTTATAAAATTTTTAAAAAATCAATTTTTTAAAATTTGAGATTTATAAAAGCAAAATTTTGAATTTTGAATAGAATATTTTTAGAATATAAAAGAAATTTGTTTAAATAAACGATGAAAGTGAGTTTGTCGAAATATATTGTGAGTAGAATATATATGTTTGATTGGCGCTTTATTTTATTTATTATTATTATTTCTTCCGACAATTATCAGTAGACCATTAATATATACTAGAGCCTCGAGTTGCGTCGTTAATGCGTTACAATAAATCGCGACGCATCTCGAAACAGCGCAATTCGAATTTTAATTTTGTAAACATTTGTACCTGTTTTTATATAATAGGTTCCGATAAAATCTGAAATCCATGTTTTTTAAAAAAAAATTAGTTATATTGCTACATATTTAAATAAAAAATAGGTATGAATAGATTAACTATTATTTAATAAGTTTTATTAAACCAAAAACTAATGCAAACATTAATAGAATTTTAAAATAATGTAAAATAATGAAACTGTTGTTGGAGCTAGCCCGAGAGCTCTACCAATGAAAACCGCTTTTTCTCCCGCTTGGAAAGGTTGTAAAATATCATGTTTTACGTCCAAAGATATTACTTTTTTATTTCTTTTCGTAGATTTTTTACCATTTTCATCTGACGATCGTTTACGATTCATAACCCTATTCTACAATAGGGCAATAAAAAACATTTCAAAAAATCAATTATAAACCCAATAAATAATAAAAAACAATAAACCTTTGAGAAATGTAATATATTGTAATTGATTTTTTAAAATTTAAAAAAATTATTATTAAAAAACCAAGAAACACTTAAACGTTATAAGTTATACAAACAACTAAGAACTAAACTTTTATACTAATAAATACTGAATAAAAAATTATTTTATTTGCAGATGCATTTAAAAATAAATCATGGCGTTCTAGTTTCGGTTTAAATTTTAATTTTTGAATATAGATGTTATGCTATTTTTTGATTAAATTTTATTTTAAAAATTTTTTTCGACGCATTTCGAAAATTAGCAACGAAACTCAAAATTAGGTTATCAAATTTTTTGTGGCGCAACTCGAAAGGACGCAAGTTGGAACAAAGCAACTCGAGGCTCTAGTGTATATATATATATATATATATTTATAATTTTGGTTCTAATTAGCGTTAAATTCATACATATTTACAGCCAAAATTATTATTATTATATACTTTGATTATACTTCTTTCATTACTGATTATTTTTCATTTTCAAATGACATTTATTAAAAAATATTTGCCTATGAATCAGTAAAATCAACCAATAAAATCAATAAAAAATATAAAATTAATTAATTTCTTATAAAATTAATAAATAATGTTAAATATATAGTTCTTTAAATGATTATTCTATGTACTAATCATCAATATCCAAGATATTAAAATAATTCCCGATGAAGTATGTTGATATCAATTTGTGATATACACATTTTAATAAATATGTATTCTCATTTTTTTACTTTTTTTCTTTTTGACAGACATTTATTTTCTACTTAACTCAAAATTTTGGCCATGCAATTAAATTGAATAATACACACACACACACACACACATATATATATATATTGGGTTAAGATCTTAAAGTTGTTGTAAACTTTCAAAGTTCCAACTAACCATTAGTAATGGATCAAACAATAAATATTATCTAATTACAAAAGTATAATGGCAATACTGAACACTATTTCTCATCTAATCCACTATACTGCTTCATAAAACTGCATTAGGCCTGTTAATATTTTCTGTCACCTAGCAGATTTTGATTTACGATTAGATGATCTGTCGAAGAAGAGTTTTCTTAATTCTATAAGTAAAATTTCTGAAGTAGTATTTTCAACTGGAAACAGATGAAACGGTAACACACTGTTAAAAATTAAAAGTTATATAATAGTGTATTTTGTAAATAAAACTTGTGACCTTTGTATTTATAATTTTAATATAAACTTTATTAGCTATCAAGTAATACGTGGAATTTAATTTCAAGAGTGGCTTGCTATAAGTGTCAATCGTTTTCAGAATTATTACACAATTTATCTGTATTTGTTTGACAAGTGGTACTCATTAAAATGCTTTTGTTGTTGTTGAAATAATGTTACTTTAAAAAGCTTATCGTTACCCATGTTTTTAGTCTGAAAAAAGATTTTTGATGACCGAAATGGACTTACAGTCACATGGGTCTCTTGATCTTCTTCGTGCATTTATGAGAGATATGAGTTTAGGAGAATATTTGAGACAGGAATGTCCTGATGGAAGTGTGAAATTGCATCACCTTAAACAGGCTATGATTGATCAAATATCAATTGATGGAGCAATGAATTTTTTAAAAAAGTCCTGTGAGATTTGTAGTTTCGATTATCCAATACCCGAGGTGATTTGAAAAGGGTTTTAAATTTTTTGAATAAAATTTAGATGAGAGGATTTATTACGTGTCAGCATGAGTTGTGCAAAGACTGCATGTTGCAGTGGCTGGCGGAGACGATTGAAGTAAAGTTTCCATGCAAATGGAGTTGTCCATGTTGTCCAGATGATAATTATATTAATGTGAATAAAAATCTACATTACGCACAATTAAAAGACTTCTTAACATCTAATGTAAGTCTAATTAATATTTTTGAATCGAAACTTCTCCAAGAACAGTTGATGAAATCTGATAATTTTCATTGGTGTGCTAATGAAGCGGTAAATATTATTTTATGTATTTTAATTATTATAATACTTTATTGTTGTTATTTTATTTATTATTATTATTTTATTTAATATTATTTTATTTAATATTATTTTATTTAATATTATTTTATTTAATATTATTTTATTTAATATAATTTTATTTATTATTATTTATTTATTATTATTATTTTATTTAATATTATTTATTTTTATTATTTATTATTATTATTTTATTTATTATTATTTATTATTATTATTATTTTATTTAATATTATCTATTTTTATTTATTATTTTTATTTTATTTATTATTATTTATTATTATTTTTATTATTATTATTATTATTATTATTATTATTTTTTAAAATTAACGTATTGTTTGACCGATTAGAATCTGAGATATCCACAACGAAAAATACAGTTAATAGATGGTCGGTTTAAATATGAATGGGAGGCGAAAAAATTAGAAAAAATAAATAAATGTGAGATTGATGAAAATGAGATAAATAAAATATTGCATACATACGAGACCTGCCGAATAACATAGATATTGATTATCTTATTAAAGGAATTATGAGAAAAATCGTAGCCAATCTGAAGTAGGACTATGAAATCCAACTGGAAAAATTAAATCAAACTTTGAGAATCCTACGGGAGTTGGGAAAGGAATTAATAATAAATTTGAGGTAAGGAAAAGCCATTAAAACGATACTGAAACTGCATACTAGTGGACACTTTAGAAGGTATAATGCTTCCTTTGCTAAAAATTACATCATCATTTCAAGTACAAGTAAAGATAATAATTAAAAACGGCTAAGCTATTCGGTTACAAAAACCAATAGACAAGAAACGCTTTTATTTGACCTAAATATTTCCAGGAGAGAACACCAGATACAATAATTTTCTCCTTCCTCAAGGTGAGGTAACCAAACGAAAGAATTTAGTAGAGGGCTTATTTTTGCTATGTTAGACAGAAGATGTTGAATTTTTAGTAGATGTTGGATGTTTACTTAGAGATGAAACAACAGTACTAGTGATTCCGTTAGAGTTACCAAGGGAGTAATGGTCAATAATGAAAACATGATATTGAAAATAATAATTCCATAATAGTATATTCAAGATAGGAGGTTGATTTTGGAAATTGCTATTAGGCATGTGTTCAATGTGCGCTGATTTCGCAGTACTCAGGCATCACAACAAAAAAATCAAAAAGATGACGCAGAAAAACTTGATCAAACATTGGATTGTAAGAAAATGGGAATGAGGTTGCAGTCATCGAGACGATGAAAATTCTGACAAGAGAGGTAACATAAAGGGCAACAGAGCCCCAGATTGTAACGAATCAAAACGAGACATTTTAATCGAATCTTCAAAATTTTGACATTAAATTATAGCAGTACCAACTTCAACCAACAAAATGAAGAAAACAAAGTTATTCAGTAAAATATAGATCCCCGTAATAGGTCGGCAAACGAATCTTATCGGAGAAGATCGAGCAAGAAATGGTAAATAAATTAATGGATAGAGCAAATCTTAAAATAACTCCATTTTTGCCGTGGAGTTATCCATTTAGTACATTGGAAATGATAAAAACAAGAAACCTGAAGATGACAAACGCAAGCATAAGAGGAATTGGGACAGTATTGGGACAAAAAGATGAAATTGAAGATAAATACGCTGTAGTATACGCGAGTCCTGGACTAAAACCACAGGAAAAAAGCTGTACTGTAATTGAACTCGAAGCGTTAGCATTAGTATTTGCAGTTGAGAAATTTAGCCGGAAGATCTTCAACACACATCATAGACTGTTACAATGATTTTTAAAACATAGAGGTGAATCATCTAATTTGGTGAGATGGGCTTTGAGATTAGAACCGTGCAATATTAAAACACTTTGCTGAAAAGAGAAAGCAAACTGCAATGCATATGCGTTATCACGCGTGGAACAAGACCAGGAGAAAGAAGATCTAAAATAAGGAAGATTGAAGGTACCAATTTTCGTCTTAATTCGAAAATCAAATTCACTAGCTGAACAAGTGGAAGCTTTGAAGACTGAAGATGAAATAAATTTAATCCGACAAACTATAAAACCTTAAGCAGTGACCAACGAATTTCAAAAAAACTTGGAAAAGAACAAAGATAAATTTGTTTTCTACGAAGGAATATAGAATATGTTTAGACATAGGAGAAAGTAATTACCGGCAAATCGCTAATGTAGTATCATCATGGGAGGACACACATTTCCAAGATTAAAAGTGAAATGATGTAAATAATATTAATAGTGTATGTAAGAATGTTAAGCTTAAATTTCTGTTAGTATTGCCGTACTCGGAAGATTTTACAAGTTTTCAGAGAAAGATAAATAATCAGTTGGCAAATTTTGATTATAAGATCGTTTCTAATTCGTGTAGGGAACACAATATGTTTATTACTAAGTGTTATTAAAAAGTGTTATATGGGAGCTTTATTGATAAGATCTCGGTATCCAGAGATTATTATGGAAAATGCTATGAGTACGAGTGTTTTTAATGCTTTTAAATAGTTTGATTATATTGAAATGGAATAAGTCAAAATTATCTTGTTTTTTGTTTAAAATTTTAATTTTTTATATTAATTTAGAATTTTTTTATTAACAAATTTATTTTGAGTGAAATATAAATTTTAAAATTAAAGAGTGTTTGAATGGTGCTTTATTGTAATTAAATTTTACCTCTCGCTAGATTGAAAATCTAATCAGTTTTTTATTTATCATAATAATCAATATGGACATACGTTCGTATATACCACCGTTAGTATATTTAAATAAATTCGGCAACGATTTAATTAAAAGATAACGCCAATAAAAAACCATTCGTACGATATATTTCGATAGCACAGTTATCATCTTCAGGTACTCAAAACCAACTAAAAATATTATGAATTAACATTTAATTTAAACAAATTATTTTTTATTAATTTAATTTTTTAATAAATAAATATTTTTAAAAATATATTTAATTCACTTTTAATTAATTTAAAATTTTAAAATTTTCATTTATATTCTAATTTTTAAAAATTAATGTAATTTAAAATTTTCAATTATTTTAATAATATTAAAAAAACAAACATGATTTAACATAGGTAAACTATTTAAAAACATTCAAAACATTCGTAGTCACAGCACTTTGCACATTAATCTTTGGATCCAATGACCTTATCAGCAATGCTTCACATATCACGCGTTCCCAATAATTATTAAAACTTCTCAACAAAATTCTAAAATCAGACATTCCTTTATCACTTTTACAGCCTCTATTGTATTCACTAATATTGGTCAAACCCTTCAATCGACAATGCTCTAGAACTCGAGTACAGAGATGACGGGAAGTCTCTCCAATGTATGTGGCATTGCACACATTACATGTAAATTGATAAACGAGATCAGAACACAATCCAACCGGAGTTTTTGATTTATTAATAAACATATTGCGTACCTTACACGAATTAGAGACGATCTTATACTCTAAATTTCCCATCTGTTTACTTAACTTCCTTTTATAATTTGTAAAGCCTTCAGAGTACGACAATACTAACACAAATTTAGGCTCAATTTTTTTATATCCATTTTTACCATCACCCTTTAGCACCAACGATGGCATCAATATTTTTGGCTAGTTTGGAAAAGAAAATTGCTTCTTTCCAATTTGAAAAACCTTTTGCTTATAAAAGGTATGTGGATGATATTTTTCTTATATTTGAAAACCAGAAACATGTAGAACCGTTTTTGCATTTTATGATCAGTTTACATAAAAACATTGTATTCACATGTGAAACGGAGAGAAAGTCATCAATTGCGTTTTTAGATTTGTTAATTCAACGCAAAGATAAACAGTATGAGACAGAGATTTATAGAAAACCAACTGATACTGGTCTTTATACTTCTCCAGAAAGCTTTTGTGAATTTAAGTATAAGAGAAATATGGTGAAAGGATTGATTTATCGTTCATGGGTCTTTATCTTCTACTTTTGCTAATTCGGTAAAAAGTGTTGATAAATTGGTTGAGTTGTTGATAAAGAATGGATATTCTAAATCATTTTTATTGTTGATGATAAAAGAGACTGTTGATAAATTGATTAAAAATCCTAAGGATCCATGTTTTGGAAAGTCTGAATGTAATTTGTCGGATGGGTGTGAATTGAGTGTTGGTCTGGGTTTGACCAATATTAGTGAACACAATAGAGGCTGTAAAAGTGATAAAGGAATGTCTGATTTTAGAATTTTGTTGAGAAGTTTTAATAATTATTGGGAACGCGTGATATGTGAAGCATTGCTGATAAGGTCATTGGATCCAAAGATTAATGTGCAAAGTGCTGTGACTACGAATGTTTTGAATTGTTTTAAATAGTTTACCTATGTTAAATCATGTTTGTTTTTTTAATATTATTAAAATAATTGAAAATTTTAAATTACATTAATTTTTAAAAATTAGAATATAAATGAAAATTTTAAAATTTTAAATTAATTAAAAGTGAATTAAATATATTTTTAAAAATATTTATTTATTAAAAAATTAAATTAATAAAAAATAATTTGTTTAAATTAAATGTTAATTCATAATATTTTTAGTTGGTTTTGAGTACCTGAAGATGATAGCTGTGCTATCGAAATATATCGTACGAATGGTTTTTTATTGGCGTTATCTTTTAGTTAGTATATTTACTATTATTTTAAAAAGCCGTAATACAACCATCCGAGGTTACCTGTTTATACTTGCAAGATTTTTAAATTTGTAATTTTTTAAGTTTAAATTTAATCATCTAACCGATGATATTAAGTTCCTTATTATATTTTACAGTGTACTAATGGGTTTGACGCTGAAGGTATAGACAAAATAATATGTCCGTCATGTAAAACACAAATGTGTGTCAAATGTAATCGAATGGTTGGATATATTGTGTTCATACTTTTTCCTTATATTTTCTATTTAAAAATTAGTGGAAAGAAGCCCATGAAAACAAAACCTGTCAAGAATTTGAATTGTGGATGTTAAAAAATGATCCAAATCTCTCAAAGTTATTAAATGATATTGGCATAGGTATTTTTTTTTGATAATTTCAATTTCACAAATCAATTGAGCGTTCTAAAAGTATCTGCTACCACACTGGGATAGACCATTAAAATATTTACCTAACAGGTCTCATAACTATTTTGTTTGTATAACTTACCAAAACTAAAATAATTAAAAAAATTTCTAAATGAACAATTTTTTACAATTTCGAAATTCCTTATCTAGTATTTTTCACCATCTTTATGGTTTATGATTAATACCCACAACAAACCAATTCCGGGCTTTGAAGCATGGTATGCAATAAGTATTGTTTTTAGTTCAAACTATTTTTATCCATTATATATTATATTATGAGATGAAAATTCTATACGTATTTTTGCAAACTTGCGAAATACAAAACAAGCATGTCCAAAAAAATCATTGAAATTTCTATAGAAGCCAAAAAATTTACTGAAGATCCCAAATTATCTGAGTAGGTAGTTAGTGGCTTTCTGAGACCTAACCCCCCACTTTGCGACGGTTTAATTACATAATTACGTAATTAATCTCTAATTATCTTGATTACATAATTATGTAATCAAGATAATTAATTTTTGTGTTCGCACATTTTTTTTATAATTTTTTTAAAATAATTTTTTGAATTAATTTTTAAGGCATTTTTTTAATGTAAAATTTTTAAAGGGAAATTATTGATGAGGAACAAGTTTATTGATATTTTTAAGGGGTTGGGTCGGTTGAATATTGTTATTTAAAGGGTAAATACTATATAAATGAATATTTTGTTCAATAATTGTTCAACATTGGATAAATTTTTTAAAAAATGCTTGAAAAGTGTTTGACAAAACGTATTGACTTTTACAAAATAATTTCCATGATATCAATAAAATAATCAAAATTTTATTCAGAAAAGATAAGTTTTCTTGCTAACTAAACAGTAACTAAACAACCAAGTGATTTACTCATATAGAGGCATTAATGATGTGAAAGATAGTGAAGAAGATTTTATTAATAAATTTGTATTTTTACTTGTATTTATTGTTATTGTTTAACTTTTATTTAAAGTTTTGTTGGTAAGTAACCACATATTTATTTGTTCAGTAACTAGTTATCGGTTACCTAATATGTATACAAGTAGACGGAATGAAGTTCCCAACCGAAAATCCTCAACGTGTAGTGGATAGAAGCGGAAAATATACAATTTTATTCTTTAAGAGTGGAAAATGCAGGAAAATGTGTTGCAAGAAACCATTACAATAAGGGGATCTCAAATATCAGAATCAAGATTTACGAATTCAATCATTATCTTTGAACATTGACGTGGGTTGTCGAGTCAATTTGTATGGTTTGTCTAGCAAAACAGAAAACATTTACCAGCCAGAACTGTTAAGACTTGTCAAGTATAATCTGTTATGTGTAAATGTATTTGCGAGCGGAAAAGTCATTGTCATAGGGATAAAAACACTGGAAGTACAAGAAATATTTAATTTTATAAAACTGAAAATTAATAATCTTAATACCGATGAAGAAATACTAGATTATTTATTAAGCACCGATTGTATAAAAATTCAAACGATTGTAAAAATTAAAAATGATCGACAAGCAATAAGCATATGTATTCGAAACAATTCTGATGAAGATGGAAGAGCACTTTCCGAATAGGAAGAACAAGCTTTAGTATTGTGCTCCTGAATATTTAGCTACACGGATTTATCAAATGACTGGTATTAACATCGGATTGTACGGATGCATTACGAATCGGTTCAATGATCTGGTTTGAAATGTTTAGATGACTGCATTGTTTGTGCAGATCCCTCAATGTTGACTTGTCCATTTAGATGCAGATGCTGCAGGGACTACAAAAACAAAGAAGTTGTATATATTTTGTTGGCAGGGCTAAGAAGAGCTTATTATAAGCTGATTTGTAACGATATAAATTAAATAAATTTTTGATATTTTTCGTGTTTATTTTATGGGTTTATGTGTTTATTTTTATGTGTTGAGAATTAATTTTTTATTAATTTTTTAATTGGTTGAATTATTATTATTATTATTTTGTTAACACTAAATTGCTTTGAAAAATTATATTATAAAATTTACTTTATAATTTGACTTTCAAAATTAAACTATCAAAATGAATATTCAAAATTAAAATACATAAATCTACTATACAAACATGTATAAAAATTCAAATTTTAAAATTTTACTTTTAAAATATTAAAATTTTACATTAAATTAAAATACAAAAATTAATCAATTCAAAAATTAATCAATTCAAAAATTAATCATTTCAAAATTAATCATTCAAAATCAAAATATTCAAAATTACATTTGAAATAAAAATACAAAAATTTTACATTAAAATACAAAAATTAATCATTTCAAAATAAATATATTCACAATTACATTAAAAAAATGCGCCAAAAATTGAATTTTAAAAAAATGCGCCAAAAATAAATTCAAAAAATTATTTCAAAAAAAATTATCAAAAAATTGTGCGCACACAAAAATTAATTATATTGATTACATAAATATGTAATCAAGTTAATTAAAGATTAATTACGTAATTAATCCGTCGCAAAGTTGGAGAGGGGTTAGATCACAGAAAGCCACTAACTACCTACTTTTCTGAATAGAACCAAAATTGAAAATAAATACATTTAAAAAATCTATTGAAGTATTAAAAAATTATTGAAGTTTTTATATAAAATTTTTAAATCTTAAATCAATTGTTACTTTGAACTAAACCTATTGGGGTTTGAGATTTATTACTAAACATATTTATTGATTTTAACGATTTTGATATTATTTTAAACACATTAGAATTGCCTAATGAATTTGTAACAGACAATTTAAAATTTCTAAAACCTTTCGAATACGGAAATAGTAAAACATGAACTTTTATGGGTATAAGTAATCTATTAATTAAATTACTTAATTAATAATTAATATTATGAATGGTTTGATGCATGTGTGTATGTTATTGTATGTCTGAAGCATGTCTCATATTTAATGTTCATTATTACATAATAGTCTTCGATTCCAAAGAGATAAATACTAGTACTCTTATGTCATGAAATAGATTTAAGAATATACCTGACTTAGAATTATTTAACAATGGGTTCACCATCATTAGGTGGACTATAATAGCCATTGTTTTCATTAAATGCAATCAAAAAGCTATCAATGGTTTCCTTAGTTAGACTCTCTATAAAAACCTTAAAATATACATTTTAAGAGAGAAAACCAGCTTACAAGTTCTTACTTATTGAGCTTTGGTGTATTATATATAGTTAATGTGTTGGTTTGTATTAAATTTTATGCATTTCTATAGTAATCTCAATGTTCAAAATTTTGTCATTATTTCAAGTAGGTTTGTATATTTTTCCTATATATAAATTTATTTCTTATTTCCTATATATAAAGTTATTTCTTATAGTAAACCTTAATTTTAAGTTAAATTATTGATTAAAATGACAAATGGTTGTTTATTGTCATTCTATAGGACTAACTTTGTCTATATCTTTTCAATATATGTGACAAATTCACTTATTATTAAAAAGAATTTTAAAAATGAAAAATCAAATGAATTGTTAAGTTTTTATTTGAAATAAATCATTTAGAATGTCCCAATTGCACAATGAGATATGCTTTAGCCCCAGGAGGTTGTCTTCATTTTGACTGCAAAGCTTGTGGAACGAAATTTTGTGGAGGTTGCTACCAGTTATTTGTTAACGTATTAAAACGAGTTATTTTTTTGTAATTTGAATTACGTATTTATTTAGAAATGTAATAAACCTAACTGTCATATGACGAATTTCCATAGTCATCATCCTCGAAATTGTTTGTATTTTCTTCGAGATTATACACATACTGATTTGGAAAAAATGCTAAAAGTAAATATAATATTTTTAGCCATTTATTATGAGTATTAATGATAATTATCAGTCAGTATAAAACGATGATTTCTTGGTAGCAGCATAAATTAAAATATCAGATTATTAAATAATATGATAAGCCGTTGCTGCAATGTATTTATATTTCTTGAAAAAAGTTTCGATTATTTTTTTAACAATATAATAAATACATTGTAACAAAGGATTATTTTATTATTAACTCATCTGAAATTATCAGTCGATTCTTTAATTAATTTTGCCATTGATATATTTATAATTATCGAATGCATTTATAAAAAATAATTAAATAAGCTTGGGAACGATTTTATTTAAAGAACACTCGTTGTACGATATATTTGACAGTTTAACTGCCATCTTCAGATACGAAAACCAACTAAAATATGGATTAATTTATATATATTTATTTAAACACAATTTCTTAATTGAATATTTTAATAAATAAATACTTAAATAATTTTAAAATTTTTATATTAATATTAAATTTAAATTTTTTCATCTACAGCAATAAACCTTTCTAAAATAATAATGAAATACTTTATAAATTTAAATTATTTTATAATAGAAAAAAAATCAAAAGTTAATAATTTTTTAAAACAAATAAACATCAATTTATCACAATTTTTCAAAATAAAACTATTTGAAAATATTCAAAACATTCGTAGTCATGGCACTTTACACATTAATCTTTATTATAATTTAGTTCGAAATATAATGATATTTAGTGTAAATTTAAACAAATTCGAATAGAAATTATTGTCTATCTGACTCCAAGCGTGCTTTAAACAACAGTAACGAACTCCAAACGATATAAACTTTATTGATTAATACACTTTATCTCCACTTTAAAATGACACAACGAATTATCAATCGATCACACTTAGTGCTTATTGGGACCCTTCGGGAAGAATAGCACTTTTCGGATCAATTGGCTTTACAATCACTTTGACCTTGCTTAATTTCTGTTTCAAATTTCTGTTTAATTCCTTTTTATCTTTCTTTGTCTCCTGCAAATTTCTTGTCTTTCGTAGTTTTGGCCTTTCGCAAGTTTTTTTTCTTAATTTTTTGTGTGTCCCAATTTCAATTGTGCTTTTTTTTTATACTTCATCATTCAATAACACTTACTGATGTTGAATAGAATTTCTGATATATTTTAACGCTAATTCCTTTTGGGCCTCTATTATCACTGACATCTGTCCAGATAACTAATTTTTGGAGATGCCCTTTCCCGGATTTTCAAACAATATTTCTTCCCTTATCTTGAAAGGGCTTTCGAGATAATTTGCGAATTTTGCTTTTGTTTTTGTTTTCCAAAATTTGCACTTGTTAATTATAAATGACCTTCTTTGATTTAATTGTCTGTTTTTATTGATTTTCTCTTATTCCTTTCTCGTTGTTCAACATTTCTTTTTCATTCTCTTTTTATTAAGCTCCAGAACCACATCTTAATCACTTATGATTGTTTCCCCCAATCATTTTACATTATTTTATTCCATTATTTAGGTATCCTCAACACTTAAATAATTTATGAATATTTGTTAGGAATATATGATCACTTAGGATTTAGTTAGAAAATTATTTGGTAATCTAGTTAGAAGTGAATAGTCATTTACTAAGCAACCTTTATAAACTTCATTGGAAAACTATAAATATTGATAAAGACATTATGATTTTGGACAAAATTTTGTAAATCCATTGGCAATATATCTACTTTGGTTAAAATATATGATTATCTGAGATAAAATTAAACAAAAGTGTAGTAAGTATAGTAAAACACGGTCATTTAAGTATATTTTAGTAAATTCATCGATAATTTAGTTAATTTGAGTATTAAATTCGATTTATAGACATCTAGTCCATTTTCTATATATTTTTAAAGATTATTATTGCTATAAAATTAATATTGATTTTTGAACAAGAAAAACATGGATATTTTATGAATACTAAAGTCTGAAATGCAGATCATAAAGATAAAACCACCTTACAATAATTTCTGCTATTATTTCACAGAATTATATTGAAATATTTGTTTACCAAAGTAACGATATATTGGGATAATTTAAATTTTTAAAGTGGTATCAAATAGCAAATTAAATTTTAGGAAGATTCACTTAAGAAATCTTTGCAAATATCAAAAATGAGAAAGATAGAGGGTGAAGGAGTCTATGCCAGATTTATCATTATCGTCTTAATTAAAAAAATTGGCAAAAATTAAAATTTCTTTGAACTGAATAGTTTTTTTACTTTTATGTTTCTAATTATTAATAATATAAAATAAGCTTATTCGTTAGGATTTCGATTATCCTAAATTACAAGGTAAGCCTGAGAAAATGTGCCAGCTTATGATCACGAATGAACAACTAAAAGAGGCTGCTTGTAATAAAGATGTTTGTGGAACTACTGCATTGTGCGAGTGAGTTGTAAATATTTAATAAGTAATATTTATCATCTTGTGCTTAATCTACTACTTGAGCTTCATGAATTTTTTGAAAGTTGCATGTTTTTTCAGGTTATAATCTACTTTTCTTTATTAAAAGGATGTAAAATCAATGTATTGTGTCTATTATTGAATAATACAGGATAAACCAATAAGTTTTGTCCGGTGAAACATGTGTAAATTTAAAAACAGCAAAAATGTCAATTATCATTGTCAGAGAGATGTTCAAAATATGCACCATTATGAAGGACAAATCGGTGTCATCGATCAGGCAGTTTCCTGATTCCATCGGCGAAAAAGCTTCATGGTTTTTCATTAGTTCCGTTGAAATCTCTTCCACAAATTGCAGATTTCAAAGAGAAAAAAAATAAAAATCGGATGGTGAGGGATCTGGAGAGTAAAGGGGATGTGGCAGAACAGTAAAACCAATGTCAGTAAATTTTTGGACAGATTTGGCTGTCGTATGGGGTTGTGCATTGGCGTGGAGATAGTGAATTTGATGAAACCCACCACCAAGAAGACGGCATCGCATTTGTTGTATTGCCGTCACCAGAAGGGACAGCTGCTCGCAGTAAACATCGGCAGTGATTGTAGTACCTTGCGGCAGAATATCCATAATAATCACACCTAAATCACATCCCAAAAGACGGCATTGAGATTTTTCCTGGGTGAGAGTGTGCGGCGAACTTCCCCATCACGGACATCACCTGCGCCTCTCCACGAACGGTAGTGATAGGTTACGTCGTTGCTCCAATAGATCCAGACTTTGTCCATTGTAATGAACTGACTAAGGAAGTCATTAACAGCATACTTGCACAGGAGCTCGTTGCATATTTTCTCACGGTTGGCCATTTGTTGCTCGGACAACTTTTGTGGGACCCAGTGGTTGTACAGGTAACGCATGCCCATTGCAAGCAGATGATTTCGAATTGTCTTCTGACAAACTCCAACTCCACGCTCATTTCCACAGTACTGTTGTGCTCCTCCAAAAGAGCTAGAATTTTGTTGCTGATATCAAGAGAGTGCCTCCCACATCGCTCTTTGTCCTCAACATCAAAGTTTCCTCCTTGAAGTTTGCAACCCAGCGTCGACATTTGCTCTCATTTGTTGTGTCCTACCCGAGTGTCAAATTCATTTCATTTCCAATCTGAGAATTCACTAATCCACGTTTGCAATTGTAGTAGATTCACTTGCGAATATCCTCTCGTGCAAAATTCATTTCAAATCGACGTATTCTAATGAAAACAAAAAGTATTTCAGTCAAACAAGAAATTTATTAAAAGTGCTTAATCCATGTAAGACATATCAAAGTTAATAGCAATGTTAATAATTATTAATAAGTGAGTTTTTAAAAATTTTACAAATCAATAACATATATAGCATAGACACACAAAGTTGCAGACCTATACACTCATTACAGCATTGGAAAGCTGAGTATGAGCACCGGACAAAACGTATTGGTTTATCCTGTATATTTCATCTATTTCCATTTTGACAAAAAGATCAAAAATTTAACTTTGTTCAGCACAAAATTTTTATCTTTACTCAAAATGAAAATAAATGAAATATTATCAAAAACATCAAAGCTAACCAAAAAAAATCAAAAATTTTTTCTGATATTTTAGAATAATTTTAATTTGGATATGTTTGCACGTTTTAATTTATTGAATATCGTCAAGCAAATGCACTGAACAATTTTGAACTTATTTAAAAAACCAATTGCTTAAATGGGAAAAATTCAGAAAACTTTTATAACAAAACTGTTATAAAATATGTTTATCTCATTCAATCATTTATATTTCGAATATCTGTGGAAAACCCAAGCACTAAGTCCTCATGTTTTATGACCTTTTAAAGGTTGCTAAAGGTTCACACACCCAATAGTTAACAGTTCTATATTATGAGGCATCTTTATCATATGTATTTTATTTATAATCTAAACAAACAAGATTATGTTTTGAAATTTAGAATAAAGTTTAAATAAAGTACAGTTACGATGTTTTCAAATATTTTAGAGAACTTACTATTAATGTCTAGGGATATAATAATGCCCAATGAGTTTATACTGTTGAATTATCAAAAGGATTCATAAATCTTTACATAATAGTGATATTTTATGAAAAAAATTCTATCAAAAATTTCTATAAAGTTAAATTGTTAACAATATGTTTATCAACCAATACACAAGTAAAATGATACTCTGAACTTTATAATTGATATTATTTATATGTCGATGGATGCAATGGAATATGGATTCTTCCTCATCGGATGATATATTAATTTAAATAAATTAAATATATTATGTTGGAAAGAAATTTCTGCAGTATTTTTAATAGCCTTGGCTAATGTGGTTTTTTCGGAGTTTTATTTATTTAAAATTTTAATTATATATATATATACGTGGTTGAAATATAAATATAAATAGTCATCTAAAATTAACGAACTTTTACCTATATATAGCTATATATAGGTATTGTTTTCATATATTAATTAATTTATAATTATTTTCAGTAGCTTTTGAATAAAAGCATGGAAGCAATGAAATTTTCAAGGAATTAAAGGATGCATATGGTAAGAATGCCTTATCATATAGCATTGTTAACTATTGGATGTGCGAACCTTTAGTAACATTTAAAAGGTCATAAAACATTAGGACTCGGTGCTTGGGTTTTCCACAAATATTTGAGATATAAATGATCGAATAAGATAAACTTATGATTATCGAAGTTGTTGATAAAAATATGAACATTCAACTTTAATTAGAAATTAGTTATTGAATAGTGGTCTCAAGTAGTGGGATGTGTCATCTCCAGCACATGTCACCTCCAGCACACTACCCCCTCCCCCCGCTGAGAGAAAATTTTTCTAAGTCCAAAAGTACAAAAAATTTTAAGACAAAGACATTGACTCATTCAAGGTCATTTAAACAAAGACCATGACTCATTCAAGGTCATTGGATGACTCATCATTTACCTTTGAACACAGATATTCAACCAACTCAATACCCTTAAAAATGGCAACAAACTTGTTCTTAATCGATTATTTCCTTAAAATATCATAAAATTTCCTCTTAATCAATAATTTCCCTTGAAATGACAATTTTCCTCACTACACCAATAATATACATATTTTTTGTAAAAAACGTACAAGGTAAAATTTCTTTAGAAATCTATATTTAACCGAATAAGATCCTTAAAAATCCATCATTCGGATCATATTTACTATATGTATTCAACCAATCAAATTCCCACTTAAAATTATCATAAAAATCAAATTTTTACCAATAAAAATAAATTTTCTTTAGTATTACAAAATTGTTATCGATACCCAACATTTTCCGTTGAAAATCACCACAATTTGATTCTGGCAAAAAATTCTATCAAATAAAAAATTCATCAAAAATGACTAAAATCGAATAAAGTCTATGTTTCCCACATAAATTAAATTATTGTAAAATATATATCATGTTGCTCAAATAATTAAAATTAATCAGTAAATCAAGTATAAATTCAATAAAAATTACCAGTTAACCCATAGAGATATATCAATGATTTTCATAAGTATACTGATAACCACACTGAGCATTGTCTTAAAAATCTCTAAATTATACTACTTTTGTGATTGATATCCATGAAATCAATAAAATTGAAAATTAAAGTAATTATCGATCTCTTTTTTACACTGTAAAATCAATTAAAATCTTAGGTTTCACTAAAATATTTTTAAAAATTAACTGATTTAATCAACTATTTAAATAGAACATAAAATTATAATTAAAATATCATTAAATCTATCAGTCAAATTTGATTCTAATTCTTAAATAATTATCTTAAATAGATGTTTCATAAACATTTTGATCCTAAATTTAACTTTTATTTAAAATAATCCTAAAATCAAGTCAAATCTAATAAATTTTCAAGAGATTAAGTGTCTAAAATTATAGATTTACCCTAATTTCTTCAATAATTTCATTTAAAACATAATCAAACCCTAAATCCATTAAAATTCAAAAGAAAACCATAAATTCACAAAGATGATTAAAATTTACTAAAATAATTACATCGTAAAACTAGATATCACTTAAATTATCATAAAATTTCCCTAAAAGCTCTAATTGATTTACATAGCCTAAAATTATTTTATTTTTGTCGAATACAAATTTTTAGTGAAGAAGTAATATTGGTGAGAGAGTACATTAAGTAACTAAAATCGGTGAAATTACTGAAAAAAGTGGGATAGTTAAAGATATCTACTAAATAGATGAAATATCAATTGCTATATTAAACACTTACAAAGGTAATATACTTTGAATGGAGAAAATATACATCGAAGGGGAAAATATTCATTGAAGAGAAAAATATTCGTTGAAGAGGAAAAAACATTCATTGAATAAAGAAAAGATTAATTGAAAAGAGAAAATATTCATTAAAGAGGAAAGCAATCATTAAAGTGGGAAAATATGAATTGAAGCTAACAAATATTCAGTGAATCGAGAATTGCTTATAATAAATTAGACGGTAAATTTCTCAATAATGAGATGAAATATCAATTAAATATTGGGAAATACTTTAAACGGAGTCTGAATTATTCACTGATCAACAAATATACTTAAAAGATGAAAATATTCACTGAAAATGAGTTGTACTTTAAGAGTGGATGAATTACTATTATATTCAATTAAAACTTTTTAACAATTGAGTAGATTTTGTCGGTTAATTATATTTAAATAGGGATATATATATATATATATATATATATATATATATATTTTGATGGACACTTATGGACGGAGAAATAGTTATTAAAAAAAATAACCGAGTAAATTTATATTAAAAATGTCAAAAAATACTATGACCTTGAAAATTTTTGAATGACCTTGAAAAAATATGATTAGTCATCCAATGACCTTGACCTACTTTTAAATGACCTTGAAAAAATATGATGAGTCATCCAATAACCTTGACAATAATAATATTAAAAAGAAAAAATAATAATAAGAAAAATAAATAATCATTCTAATTAATCATATTATTAATCATATTAATAATAAAAATAATAATACTAATAATAACAATTATAATAATAATAATAAAAAAAAATAATTAAACAATATTAATAAGTAATCATGCTAATTAATAATATTAATAATCATATTAAAAATAATAAAATTATTTCCTTATAATAAAAGTTTTATGTAGTTGTTTTGTTTTTATTATACATTAATATTTGATGGGAAATGATTGGTCTAGAGTGGAATTTACTTTAGTGAGAAATAGTCAATTAACAAGTTTGTTGTCATTTTTAAGGGGGTTGGGTTGGTTAAATATTGTTATTTAAAGGGTAAATATTATCTAAATTGGTATTTTTATGATTTATTTTTATGAAAAATATTGAATATGGCTGGAAATATTGTTATTTGATGGAAAATGATTGGTCAAGAGAGGAATTTATAATATTTCTAAAGAAATTTACTGGAATGAATATATGTATTCAAAAGGTTAATATTATCTACTTGATAGGCTTTTATAAAAATTATGAATATAGTTGGTATAATGGAGTGAAAAATGACATTTGAAGAGGAATGATTGGTTGAGAGTCGAATTTATAGTATTTTTTTTAAAGTGGATTGAGTTGGTTGAATTTATAAAATACTTAGGAAAATTGTTACTTTTTTCATTGATTTAAGGTTAATCAGAATATATCGATAAGATTTCAGTTCTAAGAAATTGATTGATTCATGTAACTATTTGTATACAAGTATTTATTTTATTATTATTATATTTGTAATTAAATTAAAAAACTAAAATTGACTAGTATTTAAAAGTATTTGGTTACCTAATATTTATGTTTTTATTGACAATTTTCTGAATAATTTAAATATTTACGATTATTTCCAGGAATGAAGAGAAATTGTACGATTAAAAACTATGAGCTGTTGATAAAATACATTAATTTTCATTCAACAAGTACCTAGAACAATTACCTAACAATCTTAAAATTTTAAAAAATCTAACAAATTTTTTCAATTATTTTACAACTTAGTTAATTTAATTAACTGATAAGTACTAGTTTCTTTACGATTTGCTACTGTGTTGAAACTTTTTTTTTAATTCTTATTCAAAGTACTAACAAATTTTATTAAAGATCTATCAAGACTTGTCAAAAATTATAAAACTTTGGTAATTTTAATAAGTATTACTCAATAACTACTATTTTCTTAACAATTTGCTGAAGGTCTTATTTTAAAATTTCTTCAAATAATAACATTATTTACAAATTAATCAGTTTTATCTCAAATTTAACAACTTTCTCACAACTTTAATCAAATTCTAATCCCATGATAATCATAAATTACGTGTATTTTCTTAAAAATTGTCCATAGTTTTTCTTATATCGGTAAAACAAACACACATATTTCAATCAAAAAACACGTGTGTATCATAAATTATATACATTTTCTTAACAATCTCAAACTTTACATAAATATTGAACTATATTTATGATTTAACACATACACATTATTAGCCATAAAATAAATATTTCATAAATTGTTGAAAAATTACACATATTTTCATTAAAGTTTTTCCATAAACACTGTAACATATCGATGGTTTAACACACACATTTGAGACATAATTAGTTTTGATATTTATTTGCACATATTTTCTTAAAAATATAAAATTTTTCTTTAACTTTTTACAAACATTTACAATTGTTCTATCCCTGTATACTATGAACCACAATTGAACAAACTTTTTCTATTCAATATTAATTTTATATACTTTGTTGAAAATTTATAAAAAATAATAATGAAAATTATAATTAATAAAAACTTGTAATATTAAAAATAATAATAATAAAAATAATAAAATAATTATAAAAAATATTAATAAAAAAAATAATAATAATAACAATAATAAAATAAAAATTAAAAAACATTAAAAAACACTACTTAAAAAAAAAGTAGTATATTAAAATTAAAAATGTTTAAAAATACTATGACCTTGACCTACTTTTAAATGACCTTGAAAAAATATGATGAGTCATCCAATAACCTTGTGAATAATAATATTAAGAAGAAAAAATAATAATAAGAAAAATAAATAATCATTCTAATTAATCATATTATTAATCATATTAATAATAAAAATAATAATACTAATGATAACAATTATAATAATAATAATAAAAAAAAATAATTAAACAATATTAATAAGTAATCATGCTAATTAATAATATTAATAATCATATTAAAAATAATAAAATTATTTCCTTATAATAAAAGTTTTATGTAGTTGTTTTGTTTTTATTATACATTAATAATAATAATAATCATAATAATTATAATAAAAAAAAAATCATAATAATAGAATAAAAATTAAAAAACATTAAAAAACACTACTTAAAAAAAAGTAGTATAATAAAAATAAAAATAATGATAATAATACTAATAATAACAATTATAATAATAATAATAAAAAAAAATAATTAAACAATATTAATAATAAAAATACTATGACCTTGACCTACTTTTAAATGACCTTGAAAAAAAATATTATGACTTATCCAATGACCTTGAAAATAATAAATAAAATTAAAAAATATTAAAACATTACTTATAAAAATAAGTAGTAAATTATATTAACTTGTAATAATAATAGTAAAAATAAAAATAATGATAATAAAAATAATAATAATAATAAAAATAAAAATAATGATAATAAAAATAATAAAATAATTATAAAAAATGTTAATAATAAAAATAATAATAATAATAAAATAATTATAAAAAATATTAATAATAAAAATAATAATAATAATAATAATAATAAAAATCATAATAATAATAAAAATAATAATATTAATCATAATAATTATAATAACAACAGTAATAATAATAATAATAATAATAATAATAATAATAATTAATAAAAATAATAAAATAATTATAAAAAATGTTAATAATAAAAATAATAATAATAATAAAATAATTATAAAAAATATTAATAATAAAAATAATAATAATAATAATAAAAATCATAATAATAATAAAAATAATAATATTAATCATAATAATAATAATCATAATAATTATAATAACAACAGTAATAATAATAATAATAATAATAATAATAATAATTAATAAAAATAATAATAACAAAAACAATAATAATAATAATAATAATATAATTTAAAAATAGTAAATAAATAATAAAATATTGACTTAATTAAAACAAAAAAAAATTATAGTATATAAAATAAATAAAATAAAAATAAATAAATAATATTATTGACTTGATTAAAACAATATTCACTTCATTAAAACAAACAATATAATAATAATATTATTTAATAATAAAATAATAATATTATTGACTTGATTAAAACAAACAATATAATAATAATATTATTTAATAATAAAATAATAATATTATTGACTTGATTAAAACAAAAAATTATAGTATATAAAATAAATAAAATAAAAATAAATAAATAATATTATTGACTTGATTAAAACAATATTCACTTCATTAAAACAAACAATTTAATAATAATAATATAATTTAAAAATAAAAAATATTATTGACTTTATTAAAAGAAACAATTAAATTTAATAATAATATAATTTAAATATAAAATAATAAAATAATTGACTTGATTAAAACAAACAATTAAAGTATATTAAATAAAAATAAATAAAATTAAAAATATATATTATAAAATTTGATGAGTCATCCAATGACCTTGAATGAGTCATGGTCTTTGTTTAAATGACCTTGAAAAAATATGACGAGTCATCCAATGACCTTGAATGAGTCATTGTCTTTGTATTAAAAATTTTTTGTACTTTTGGACTTAGAAAAATTTTTTCTCAGCGGGGGGGGGGTAGTGTGCTGGAGGTGACACATCCCACTACTGTCTCATTATTTTTATTAAGTTTCTAAGTAATTACTTCGTTAATTTTTTTTAAGTTATGCAGAAAATACTCCGCATAAAACAATTCTTCTAGTCAGTCTTGGACTTCCAATTATCTTCCAAATCTTTTAACTCATTACAGTTACAGAGGTTCATGAATTCCCATAACATTTCTACTTTAACTTCATTAATTTTTATCTTACTCGATATCCTTCTACTTTCGTTTCATATATTTTACTTCTATATTATTTCGATTTCTTATATTCGATTATTCGACTCCATTGACGAATTGAATCCAATAAAGTCATCCACATTTTTTTATATAATTTTCATTCATTTCGTATTACGTTTCACTTATCGGTGAATCTTTTCTTGATTGGTTTCTACTTCGTGAGTTTTAATCATTTTTTAACAAATAGCAATCTCGAAATGCATGAGCTTCTTTCCCACATATCAGACACTTATTTTTAAGGGGGCATTCTAATCTTCTGTGTTCTTATTCCTCACAACAAAAACATTGTACGGGAGAAAAGGTTTCTGTCTTTGGTGGGTTAGATCATGACTGTGATTGTGCAATCTTGTTACTATATGTTTCATCAATACTGTCGGATATCTCTTTTGAAACGATATATTCTCTCTGTGTTTTTTGTCTCTGAAATCGGCGAATGGTAAGAAGAAAAAAGAGCAACTGGAGGTCAAGAGTTGGAAGTTGACCTTAAACTTAAGCGAATCTTGCGGGTCGTGAAAAATATTAAAGAATTGCAGGAAATGATTGGTGAATTAGACCCATAAATGATGCGTGTTCAGAATGCTTTTGACGATGCGATAGAACCCTAGAAAGATCTATTCACGCATATGAAAAGAGAGCGCCAACTATTGTATTTCACGATGTTAATTAGCCCTGCGTTTAGAGGCTCTTTGCCTATTTCTAGTTACTCCATTAGCTAAAGAAGACAAAAACACACTTAATGAAGATACTGTCATGTATCTAAAATAATATTTATTTCATAATCTCTTGTTTTGTCTAATCCGTTTATTTTTGTAATAATACATACTAGTATAATGAGGACTAAAATGTTTTTTTTTCATATACAAAATGTAAATAACCTTATCTTAAATAAGTTTTCTCTGTTCTACGAACATTTTCAATATATTAACAAAGAATCCTACTTTGCGGAAATTCACTTATCACGGTAGAGTCTGGAACGAATTTACAAAGATAAACGAAGGATTACTGTATACTGTTTTCTCTAACTCTGTTTCCATTAGATTGCATTTCATATTTAAATATTTCTATTTCATTTGGTTTCCATTCAATTTTATTTTAAAATAATTTTCAAATAAATGACTGGCAACGTGCATTAATGTAAATGCAAATTCAGACAGCACTACAAAGAATATTTGGTTCAATTTATCAATCGCTACAAGATAGATCCAGCGGATTTTGTTGATTCTTATCAACTTAATCTCATGCTATTCCAAATGGTTATTGATAAATTGGTTAAAGAAAAAAATGAGACTGAGGCCGCATTCAAAGAACGGTTGAAGAAAGTAAATTAATGAATATAAGTTATTATTTCATAACCTGATGTTTGCCGATAAAATAGAAAGTGAAAGAATCATGTTTGTTTTATATTCCGAAAGGCCTGGTAGCTGCGGAACCGGATCAGTAGTGAAATTGAAGAACAATTACTCTGACTTGGTTAATTATCAAATACATTTTTAAATGGGACGTTATTTTTGCTTATTACCGACGAATTTGTAACAAATTTCAATTTTTATTCAATTTAGTCCATTTTTTGATATTAAAATTTCCTATATTTTTTTCGAATACTGATCAATATTTTTAGTGCCTTAGACATTAAAATTTCATATTTATTTCATTCAACTATCGTCTATAATTTTTAATTAATGTAACGTAAACATCTGGAAAAAACTAATATAAAAATGTTTTTGTTTAAATATCTTGTTTTTCCATATTTTTTACGATTTTCTATACTTGATCGGATGCTCCATGTTAGATGTATTACTTTTTGTATTTATTGAATTGAATTCAAATCAATTTGTTTCTAATATTCTAGCAACACCCTTGAGGAATTTTATTACACGTAAAGTAATATAAGCATAAGGACTTTACATACCACATCGATTCACAACATACACTTATTTAATCATTTATTTAATTAAATTATATTTCCCATCTCCCTCGATTAAATAGCTTTGGCCACTAAACGTTTCATATCAATCGGTTTCCATTATCAAGATTTATTTCATAGCTTCTGTTATACATTTGTTTCACGACTTCTGCTGGTTCAAAATATCTGTCGTCTTCTTTGTTTAATAAAAACACAATCTCCTATTTCAAATTTCCTTTTTGTAAATGAATCAATTGTCTTGTTTCTCTTTGGCATACTTAATAACCATTCTTTGTAAATACGCTCAGTTTTTATAGTTTTTATCCTTTAATGAAATATGAATTGTGTCTCTGATTATCCTAAATTGTCTTTCGATCTGTCCGTTTGCAGAATGATGGTAAGGACTTGAATAAATTAATTTAATATTATGAGCTTTGATTAGATTTTCAATACCTTTACTTTCAAATGATTTCCCTCTATCACAGTGTATAACCCCTGGAGCACCATATTTTACGGTATCTTCGATTTGCGATTTAACGACATGAAGGGATACATAATTACTATGCTAGTCTATGATTCTGAAAACATGTTTCATTGCATATACTGTTTATTTCAATGGGCCACAAAAGTTAATATGTATTGATTCAAATAATGTTGGTTCCGGGGTTTTACAATTTCTTTCTTTTGTTGGAGTGGTAACTTTGCGCTTCTGACAGTTTTCACAGCTTTGAATCTCACCTTGTATTGTTTGTCTCGTTTTATAGTTATTTGATAAATATTTTTTTAATTTCATTGGTCTGTCATGACACAGTTTTATAAAAAAATCTATTCTTCGACTATTGGGTATCCATATATATCATTGGTTAGAATTACCCAATCTTTTTTTGAATTTGGTTTTGTATTTAAATTTAAGCTCTGTACAATCTTGAATTTCGGTCTAATTATATTGACATTCATTGTCTGGATTTTCTGTCATAATCGCGTAGCCAGGGAGTCCTTAGGTGCCCGGGTACCCCCCATCTTGATTGGTATTTAATACAAGTTCTAACGGTTTTAACTTTTTTGAATTAAACATTGTTTATAAAATTTTTAACAAATAAATTCAACCAATAAAATTGATTTAATTGAATTGATCATTAATTAAAAGTATGTAAATCTAATCAAATCATTTTTAAACGTTCATGTAAGGAATGACTTAATATATTCTAGAAGAGAAATAAAAAAACTATTTTACGAAAATAAAAAAGACAGCGGATAGAATTGATGAGTACAATAATAATGACAATAGTTACGTAAAGAATAAGCCAAAATCAGAAACACCTATTCAAGCAGAAACTGGAGATACAACTCAAAGTCTACCAGCAACTATTGAGACATCGAATCGATCAAGTAATGTACTGTCAGGTGACATTAGATTTTATCAAAATGTTACATCACTGAGCGACGATGAAAACATCAATGCAATCAATATGATCGAAAATCCGGATTATTCATACAACTATAAACACACAACTATACACGGAAAGAACCGAAAATTCCAGTGGACTGGGTTTAAAACCTTTCCATGGTTGACTTATTCAAAGTCTACAGATAGTTCTTTTGTAAATTTTGCCACTTTGAACGCGAGCAAGATCGAAATTTAGTTTTGTTGGGTTTTAAAAATTGACATAAAAGTTCGGAAAATTTTACACATCATCAAAGCACTGCTTCTCATCTGAAAACTGTAGCTATTGTAACATATTTAAGCTCTATATAGGAAGGAAAATCTCAGTCAATTAATATAATATTTTAAAAAAAATTGAATTTGGAAAAGCAGAAGAATCACTTATTGTTATATCCAATCATAAAACCTATTATTTTATGTGGTCGTCAAAACATTCCGTTGCCTAGAAAATATGATTCAGGCTCATTACTTTCAACAGTTAACCGTGTAAATGATGGAAATTTACGAGCGCTCCTTCGATGGCGAGCACATTTTGATAAGGAATTTAACGAACTAGCACAAAATGCTCCAAACAATGCAATTTATCTTTGTCATACGATTCAAAACGAAATCATCTCAATAAATGAAAAAATTATTATCAAACGTCGAATAACTAAATTATAAAAGTCTGCATTTTTCTCAATTTACGCTGATGAAACTTCGGATAGAGCTAACAAAGAACAGTTGGCTGTTGGGGTGTGTTACTTCGATTTCGATTAGCGTAAAATCAATGATGACTTTTTAAAATTTGTTTCAATAATCGATAAAACCACCGATGGAATATCATCAGAGATAATGAGAACTTTTCAAGAACTTAATATAGATTTAAGCTTCTGTGTCGGTCAGGAATAGGATAGAGCGGCTATTATGGCAAGAGAGAAATCAGGCGTTGCATGAATAATTAGAGATAGTTTTCCAAGTGCTATCTACATTCATTGAATGAGTCACTGTCTTAATTTGGCATTGAAAGATTCGTGTAATATTGCCTTCTTAAAAGTTGTACTGAGACAATTAAGCAAATTTTCAACTTTTTTAATACACCAAAGCGTCAGTAAGTTCTTTTAGAAAGCATTGCAGAAAAATGACCAGAAAGCAAAAAAAAGTTGAAAAATATATGTCCTACACAATTTATAGAATTCCATCAAACAACTGCAACTTTCATTGAACTTTTTGATGGAGTGGTGTCTGGCTTACATAGCATTGTTGAATGGAATAATGATGATGCTTCACATTTAGCAATTGGATTCTTAAATGTGATTCTTACATTTGAATTTATAATTGTCACTTGATTGGACGCTGAGCATTACTGTAGGGCTTAGCAGATATTTACAATCAGTTTCGATCGACATAACACAAGATTTATCAAACAAGTTTGATGCGATATATTCAAATGCAACAAAATTTGCTGAAAAATATGAAATTGATATTCGAAAACTGAGATTTTGTGGTAGACCACGTATGGTTATTTTAAGCACAAAAGAATATTATCAAAATATTTTATTCAAACTGCTTATTAGTAATTTCTGTAGCGAACTTGAGGAAAGATTTTAAAAGCATAAAGAAATTTTGACTGGATTTCGAATCATTACTAACCACAACATTATTGCTGAAGAAGAAATTGCGAAAGCTGTTGATGATATTTTGGACTTTTATGGTGACTACTTGCAAGCTTCAGCAACTCAATTAAGGACAGAAATTCAAATATGGAATTTAATATTATCAAAGCTTGTTGAAAAACCGAATTCAATAATCTATCATATCAAGTCTTGTACATTTTTGGTACATCTGGTACATTTTTGCCGAACGTTTTAAATTTGCTTTCAATACTAGTAGCTCTTCCGGTTACAAATTGTATACAAAATGTATGAAAGAAGCTTTAGCAAATTAAATTTAATAAATTAAATTAGTAAATTAATTTAAAATGGATTAGTTTTATTGAATATTAATAAAGATGAGGCAATTTAGATCGAAGAAGTTTTGATCGAAATGTCAAAATCTGCCAGTAGAATCAAAATAAGTGTATGAATTATGTAAAAGTTAAAATTTTTTAATAAATTTTAAAATTTTAACAGCTTTTGTGGTTCAAAAATTTTTATTCATGGGCACCCCCTTCAAGAATTCTTGGCTACGCCCCTGACTAATGGAACCATGTCTAATGTAAACAGGAATGCTAAAACAATTAGAAATTTTCGTAATGTCTAAAAATGTATTTTGTTATTATGAAATCTTTTGTGAAGTTGAATTTTATTATTATTATTATTGTTGGGCCAGCACACAAATAGCCTTGAGAATTGTTTAAATGTATCAGTAATACAGCACGAAAACCCAGCACCAAGATAACTTAAAATACAATATACAACACTAACTAAACATTTTAAAATCTGAGAGAATATAAATAAATATAAAATTAAAAACATAAAAGTAAAATAAAATAAATACAAAATGCATCAAGAACCGCACGAAATCTACATAAAACATAACATAATAACAAGAAAAATTTGACCGTAAAATGACAATTTATATAAAAGTAAAAATTAATGAATTAAATGAATAAAAATAAAATATTTTTTGGTTGAATAAATTAATAAATTTATTTAAAAATGTTAAAAATAAATTACCAATTTAAATTAAGAAATTAATAAAAATCTAATTTAAATAACACAAATAATTTCAAGGTCAAATTTGGTTAATCGCAATAAAAATAACACACAAGGTTGAGGTCGAATTGTAGGTATATATACTGATGTGTTTTCACAAATTTTCAGCACAAAATTGACAACAAAATTTCAACTAAATTAGCAGGCTGTATGCAGAGAGAAAAATTTAATTTTACTGTTAACTATAGCTAGTCAAATTGGTTTTAAATTACTGTTGTCGATTCGTGGTATTATTTTCCGAGTTTATATGGAGAATCTTTATGGAATTTTATGATATGAATGAAGAATTTGTATGAAAATAAGGGCGTAAAATAAGGGCGGAACGCTGCGAAAATTTTCCGAATCCATTAAAATACTTATAGAAAATGGTAAAGTAAAAGTGGAATGTTGTTCGATTGTTAGTAGGATAATCTGATTAAACCGAAAAATAGGGGCGGAACGCTGCTAAAATTTTTCGAACTAACAAAAATACTTTGTCGAAAATTGTAAAATAAGAATGGGTTACGGCTAATGTTGTATATCAATAAAATATTTTATAAAGCTGAGGAATAAGGAAGGATCCCTACTAAAAACTCGATGATAATAATGATCATAGTAAAGATAATGGTAATTATAATAGTAATGATAATGGTAATTATAATAATAGCAATAATAATAATAATAATAATAATAATAATAATAATAATAATAATAATAATAATAATAATAATAATAATAATAATAATAATAATAATAATAATAATAATAATAATAATAATAATAATAATAATAATAATAATAATAATAATAATAATAATAATAATAATAATAATAATAATAATAATAATAATAATAATAATAATAACTATAATAATAGTGCTAATAATAATAGTAGTAATAATAAACATAATGGTAATTATAGTAATAAGAATATTAATAAATGTAATAATAGTAACAATTAATAAAGATAATACCTATAATTGTAACAAGGATAGGGCTA
Source organism: Schmidtea mediterranea (assembly GCA_022537955.1). Classification (NCBI taxonomy): domain Eukaryota; kingdom Metazoa; phylum Platyhelminthes; order Tricladida; family Dugesiidae; genus Schmidtea; species Schmidtea mediterranea. The sequence continues at coordinate 304,935,636 of CM039679.1, read as the reverse complement.
GTAGACATAGTAGTTTAATAGGGATAAGGATAAAAGAGATACTGAGTATGTTTAACATAAATTAAGGGTGTACAGGCCATGGAAAAAGTCGATAATACGGACAACGATAAGAAGGACTATGCGAATGGACCTAATGATAAATGATATGAGAGTATAGGTTAATATTTGAAGGAGATAGTAGAATAATGGGACCTAAAAATCGAAATCGAGCACAGGCCTTCTATCGGCAGCTTGTTGGACCCACGGATCGTTCGGTCAATTATAGCATTAGCAATAGCGCTCACTTTTTGCGGACGATCTACCCACTCGAACACAGTTCCAACGTTGCTTAGCGACGGGTGCCGAATGGTAGGCGAAAGATCTTTATATGGGGTTGTCTGGGTAACAACCATATAGTTTCAAATATCACCACCCAGAAACCCACCATTATTATTATTATTAAATTATTATTATTATAAAAATTATTATTATTATATTATTATTATTATTATTATATATTATTATTATTATTATTATATTATTATTATATTATTATTATTATTATTATTATTATTATTATTATTATTATTATTATTATTATTATTATTATTATTATTATTATTATTATTATTATTATTATTATTATTATTATTATTATTATTATTATTATTATTATTATTATTATTATTATTATTATTATTATTATTATTATTATTATTATTATTATTATTATTATTATTATTATTATTATTATTATTATTATTACGTATCATCATCTCTTATCATCATCATCGAAAGATCCGAATTTGCTATTAAGCATTTATTCATTATTATTACCATTATTAATTGTTATCATTGATTTTTCCATTTTTGTATATTTTAAAAAAGCATGCATTGAAGCGAAAAAATGATTTTCACCAAATTAGTCTCGAGCTAGTAATTCGGAGACCAGGCACTCGTAGCGAATATCAGTTCACCGGGTTAGATCTCTAGCCCAATAACTTCAACTCCAGATCCCTCGATGGAGCGCGACTGGTCATGAGGAATTTATAATTACAATATAAAAAGGAAGAAAATTACATATACGAGAAAAATAAAGGAGAGTGAAGAATATCTTGAGAAAGAATACATAATAATAGTGCAGAAAGTAATAATAAGTAGTAAAAATAGAAAGAAGATTTATTGTTTGGCAAAGTATTTCAAGAAAGAAAAGTTAAATATCGAAACCAATTTATTGTCAAACTATTATCATGAAATTAGAAACCAAACAAGTAATCAGGTGTTAATTATCAAAACCTAAAAATGCTTAAATAAAATAAAATTTTAAAAAAATGAACTTTACTATTATGTTAATTTTTAAAAAAAAAATTTTAAAAAACATTCTTTTGAAGCTGGGTCAGGTTCACGATGGCCATAATTAACTATTACGAACATCAAGAGGAATGATAGCGGAAAAAGTATAGTAGAATGGTACTGAAATGTCGACTCTAGTTGAAATTTTCCAACCAAGTAGAGAAAATAAAAATTGAATTTCGATTAATTTTATTATTTTGTATATGATTTTATTTAAAAAAAATTTATGTAGGAATCCTAACTTGGTTATATTATTAGCCCTACCAATAATAATAATGTTATAATTTCACCCATTATTATCATTATTATTTTTGCCATAGCAGATTCCTAGGTCATTACGGTCATTATGAGTATTGCCAATACACCTTTCTTACATGCATTAATTTTTGATTTATAATGTTTACTATTTTGAAACAATTAATGATTTTATTTTTATTATACAAAACCCGACATCCGATGAAAAAGAACACTGAAAGGCCAGAGACGGATCTCTCGAAAAATTTTTATCGGGAGAAGATTTAATTGAAAATAAATGTATTAAATAAAAATTGTGTTAATTCAACGGATTATTTTTTTCAATTGTTGTTACAAAATAAGGAAAGATATCAGAAATATGACTACAAATAGTTTCTGTAAATTTAAGTTATTATAAATATCCTTAACAACAAGTAAATAAAAACTAATAAGATCTTTAACTATATTTTTTATTTAAATAAAATCCTAAAAGAACTGCGACTTACGGATGAAAGGATGGTTAAATCCAAAGAAATTAGATTCATAAGATTCCAATTTTTGAAATTTTTTAGAGAAAACCAATTCTAAATAAAATCAATAAAATTATGGGAAGGAAATAAATTAATTATTTCGGCATGAGTTTGTATGTGGAGTTGTGAAATTCCGTTCTAATAATAGAATGGAATTTCTTGTTTAAATAAATGAAATTTGAACCTTGAAATTGGAATTTTTGAAGAGGAAGAGTTGCAAATAACGCACTTCTGATAACATTTTTGATGAAAACTAATTATTGCGGACCTTATCCATATGTGGTTTGACATACATCTTCACACTATAACGAAATAAATTAAATTAACTAAAAAGAATTAGGATTCATAATAAATGGATCGTATTTCGACCGTTTTACAACTAAATTTGCCTTTTATTGATACATCCGATTTACTTCAGTTTGGCCCACTCATTTTCACTATCGTATTATGCATCATCCCAAAACCGAGTATCGATTTGAATTAAAAATTCCTAAATTGTTTTAGTGCAACAAATTCAAGCAAAAATTCTCGATGTTTGAGAAGTTTCGACGGGCGTCGTCTATTATCACAGCAAACCTTTAGAGCAAAGTCAGCTGGTCGAATTCATGATTAGACAATGCCGCAGCATGGAAGAAGCTTGGACGCTGCCAGAACAAGCCAAGATGCTGGAACAACATAATGAGATGCAACACGCGGAGATGACGAAGGAAATAGAAAAGTTAAAACGGAAAAATCATCAGCTAAGACTAAAAAAACTACGAAATGAGATTAGACATCATTCAAATACAGTGGAAAGTCCTAATATATTCGACACATCCTACTCAGATCGAATCATTTCAATGCACTCGGTCGCAGTACCCGTATAAAAACACAAACATAATCAGCATCGTCCCAGCAAAGCCAAAAAAGAAAGGCGACAAAGTCTCAAAGCAGCTCGATTTTGAACTAAATTTAATTGACGTGGTTCTGATATTAGATTTTAATAAAAAATCTGCTTTTTGTTCGAATCGATGATCGTTTTTGGAATGAACCTAAATTATTTCATAAATAGTAACATTAAAATAAATTAAAAGGGTCTAAATATCTCAATTATTGATATTATTTCAAATAAAATAACAATAGAGGGACCCTTATTTAAATGAGCGTGAATACCTTCTGTGGTAGCCTGTGAACCCAAAGGTTTTCTAGAGTATTAGCAGTCATAACAACATGGCTCACCTTTTACTAGAAACCGCCCATTGGGATAGATTTCCAACGTCATTTTTGACGGGTATCTAATTATTAAATCTCTTATGAGCGCATCTGGTCAAATTCCTTTAAAATGGCCTTGAAAATCTTATTTCTTTTTACCCATCTGGTGCTCAGCGAATACTTATAGAAAGAAATAGAAAATAATTAAATCTATATAAAATCACACCTCCTAGTTACTATATTTGTATTATTTTACTTTTTAACAAAAAGACTTAGGGCTCTTAAAAATATTGCACAGGATACTGGAAAGGCTAGTTACGAAACTGAAAATAATAATAATAATTACAAATTAAATTATGTTCATTTAGGCTGAACTCTATTTCAGTATATTCTATTTAACACATTGATATATAATTGAAAACTAAACATAATCGAAAACAAAATTAGATTGCGTGAGTAGGTAGTTAGTAGCTTTCTGCGCCCACACACCATTGCATAATAAGTAAGGGGGGTTATGACTGATTAAATTACGTAATTGTGTAATTAATCACGGTGTGTCTTGATTACATAATTATGAAATCAAGATAATTAATTTTTGTGTGGGCAAATTTTTTTTGATAAATCTTTTTCGAATTTTCGGCGCGATTTTATTGTGTATTTTTTTTGAAATTCAAATTTTTAGTACATTTTTTTTAATAAATTTTTTTTTCATCCACAAAATTTTTTTCAATCACACATATAGTCAGGGGTATTTTTGACTCTCGATAAAAAAAAACTAAATTAAAATTGACTCAAATCGCCTAAGATGATCACACTATAGTCATGGATATTTTTAACTCATAATAAAAAACAATGCAATATTTGGTCTCAATATTTTCTATAGGTAAATATAGGCATAAAATGAAAATGGCTTGAATCGTCAACCGATAAAAAATTTTCAGGGGTATTTTATAGGCTTGTTAAAAAAATACTTGAAATATTTGTTCACACAATTTTCATAGGTAAATTTACTAAAGTAAATTAAGGTAAATTAAAGTACATTAGGATACATTAGAGTATATTAAAGTAAATTAAGGTAAATTAAAGGTTCTAAAGTAAATTAAAGTACATTACAGTACATTAAGGCAAATTAAAGTAAATTTAAGGGTTTAAAGTAAATTAAAGTACATTAAAGTATATTAAAGTAAATTAAGGTAAATTAAAGTACATTACGAATATTAAGGTAAATTAAAGGAAATTAAAGGGTCTAAAGTAAATTAAAGTACATTAGAGTATATTAAAGTAAATTAAGGTAAATTAAAGTACATTAAAGTACATTAAGGTAAATTAAAGTAAATTAAAGGGTCGAAAGTCAATTTAAGTACATTAGAGTACATTTAAGTAAATTAAGGTTCATAAAGTAAATTAAGATACCTCAGAGTAATTTAAAGTATGTTAGAATAAATTTAAGTAAATTAAGATGCCTAGAGTAAAGTTTGGTAAGTTAGGTAAGAATTATTTAAAATTAAATAGAGGGTCAACAGTTAAGTTACATAAGGGTAATTTTTAAAGCTGAAAATTTTAAAAGCATTTATAGTAGGCAAATTACATAAGGTAAGAATTTTTTAAAAGTAAATAGAGGGTCAAAAGGTAAGTTACATAAGTGGTGGGTTTCTGGGTGTTGATATTTTGAAACGATATGATTGTTACCCAGACAACTCCATATAAATATCTTTCGCTTACCATTCGGCACCCGTTGCTAAGCAACGTTATGAACTGTGTTCAAGTGAGTGGATCGTCCGCAAAAAGTGAGCGCTATTGCTAATGCTATAATTGATCAAACGATCCATGGGTCCAACGAGCTGTCGATAGAAAGCCTGTGCTCGATTTCAATTTTTAGGTTCAATTATTCTTCTATCTCCTTCAAATGTTAACTTATATTCTCATATTATTTATCTTTATGTCTATTCGTTTAGTTCTTCTTATCGTTGTCCGTGTTGATGATTTTTCTATGGCCTGTAAACCTCTTGTTATGTTAAATATCGACACAGTATCTCTCTTACCCTTATCCTTGTTATAACTACTATGTTCCCTATTATTGTTACTAAGATTATGATCGTTACTATTATAGGTGTTACCTTTATTAATTGTTACAGCTATTACATTTATTATTATTTTTATTACTACTATTACCATTATTATTATTATTATTATTATTATTATTATTATTATTATTATTATTATTATTTTTATTATTATTATTATTATTATTATTATTATTATTATTATTGTTGTTTTCATTATTATTATAATTACCATTATCCTTACTATTATCATTATTATTATAAAATTTTTCGTAGGGATCCGTCCTTATTCCTCAGCTTTATAACAATAAATTTACTTATATAAAAATTTTGCTGTGTTCCATCCTTATTTTTTAGTTTTCGATAAAGTATTTTTCTTGATTCGGAAAATTTGAGCAGAGTTCCGCCCTTATTTTACAATTTTATCATAATATCACACCAACAATTGAGCGGCATTCTACTTTCACTTTACTATTTTCGATAAGTATTTTAATTTATTCGGAAAATTTGAGCAGTTTTCTGCCCTTATTTTACAGTTCTATTATAAATGTTTTAATTACTTCCGAGAATCGGTGCAGCGTTCCGCCCATATTTTCCGTCTCAACTCAGAATAATTTGTTTAATTCTTATATATTATTTATAATATTACATTTCATGATTTTAGTGGTTCGTATTAAACTTTTTTCGATGGCTATTCATTTTAACTGTTGCAACAGTCTCGCAATTTTCCCCGCCTCCCTTTCCCTCTCTTTGTCCTTATGATCTATTTATATTCATATTATATTTAATCAATGCCCACTGGACTACTCGGTGTTAGTGATTTTGAGCTGATTGTCGTTAAAGATTTTATGTCGATTTTATCGAAATTGAGTGCAAGAAAGTTGAGCCAAAAGACCCTCTATCAAGCTACTCTCTTTCGCTTTTTAGTTCAGTGATTTGACGTTTGGGTTCTTGCGTTACGCACGCCAGAACCTTCACGGGCACGAACTATTGGCGGATGCACCGCACTTACACAGTTCGATAGGGTGTTTTATTTTACTGTCTTGCGATGTTTTGGCTGAGGGCCAAAAAATAAATAAATAAATTTTACCATAAATACTTCAATGCATAAAGGTTGTTGGTTGTAAATATTTATATTTTTAAAGTCATTCGGCAAATTGGCAATTCATAAAATCATCGTGAACTATTCATAATTTCATACAAATCAATAATCATATACTAGCTGAGAGTTGTCGTGTTCAGGCAAAACACTTAGTAGTGTTTATTGCCTGAATGCACGGCTCACAGCTGTAACGCACTGATGGTAATTAAAACTGAAAAATTAGACTAAATTTAGTTTGAAAAATAAGACTGAAAATTTGTCAAAACACATCAGTATATATACCTATAATTTGACCAAAATCTTGCTTGTTATTTTATTTGCGATAAAACAAAATTTGACCTTGAAATTATTTGTGTTATCTAAATATAATTTTTATTATTTTCTAAATTTAAATTGGCAATTTATTTTTAAAATTTTTATTTGGATTTATTCAACTAAAAATATTTTATTTTTACTCATTTAATTCATTAATTTTTTACTTTTATATAACTTGTCGCTTTTTGGTCAAATTTTCTTATTATTATGTTATTTTTATGTAAATTTCGTGCGGTTCTTGATACATTTTGTATTTATTTTATTTTACTTTTATGTTTTTTGATTTTATATTTATTTATATTCTCTCAAATTTTAGAGTGTTTAGTTGATGTTGTATGTTGTATTTTAAGTAATTTTGGTGCTGAGTTTTCGTGCTGTATTACTGATACATTTAAACAATTTTCAAGGTCATTTGTGTTCTGGCCCAACATAAGGTAAGAATTTTTAAAGTTAAAGAGTCGACAATATTGCATGATAAAATTTTTTAAATAAAATTTGTAGTATAGTTTTATCGATAAATTTTTATACATATTTTTAAATGATAAAATTTTTAACATAATTTTACAATGAAATTTTTATACATGTTTTAAATGTAATCCTACAATGAAATTTTTTAGCATAATTTTTACAATGAGTTTTTTATACATGTTAATAATGATAAAAAATTTTCAAAGTAAGATGTGAAAAAAAAGTTAATATGAAATTTTCAAAATTATAATAACAATAATAATAATAATAATAATAATAATAATAATAATAATAATAATAATAATAATAACAATAATAATAATAATAGCAATAATAATATTAATAATAATAAATTCATCAACAATCAAAGAAAACGTAAACTTACTAGGTATCAACTTCTGAATACTGATAACCCATACACACTGAACAATCCATTAATAACTGAACAACAATCACTAGGTACTGTATACAAATGACTGAGTACTGTACAACTCACTATATACATACTACAGTCTTCCACCGAATATAGTACGCGCGCGTTATATTCGAGTTTTCTGAAATTATTTTATATTTGAAATATTTTAGTTTTTTTCAAATTAAATGCGCACTCAAATATAACACGCGCGTACTATATTCGAAATTCGGCTAATGTACGCTTCCACCCCCACAAAACAATTTAAATAGAAAAATTAAAACAAACAACCCCTTTTATTAAAAATTTTGACCTTCGAGCAGAATTGTAATAATATTTAAAAACATGTTTTTGCCATAATTGCGCTTTAACATAAATCTAAGCAAGTATAAGCCTATGTTTTTCCGTGTTCTGTGGCGCGGTGTAGTTTGTTGTTCTGACTATACGGGTACAAATATTTACATCACTTACCGCCTTAAGAAGATCCTCTTTTTTGTTTTTCCAACCACGTAATACCGATTCATTAATTCCATGTAGTTTAGCAATTGCACGACAACTCTTTCCTGTTTCACCTGGTTTAATTTCATTTAATATATCAACCTTTTGCTTGATTGTATAATTTTTTCTGGTTGAAAGTGTTTTATTGCTGCTCATCGTATGGTGTTTTAATAAATTATAAGTTATGTACTTATTTAAAGAAATCTTATTTTAAACAAAATTTGATTTAATTAGAACAAATATTTAGATATATGTGTCACCATATTTCTAATGAAACTAAACGTAAACAAAAGAATTACATATTTTATATTTTCGCGAAAATTAAGCAAAACCTACTTAGATTTGTATTTTTGAATTTACAAGGGAAGTTTTTAAATTGAATCAAAAATTCTATTTTGAATAGTTTACAATACATATATACTTTTATTGAGTATGATTATTCTACATAATAATTTTGATTGAGAAATTAAAATTGCGTGTACACTATAAACATGCGCGTTCTATTCAAAAATAACGCGCGCGTACTATATTCGGTGGAAGACTGTAGGCATTAAATAATTGAGTATCTTATTCATTGAAATTCCTTATTTAAATAATATTTACCCTTTGAACATCGATATTCAACCATCTTAACCCACTTAAAAATAAAATAAAATTTTCTCTCAATCATTTCCCCTTAAAATACTTGGTTATTCAGACACTCACAATATGTTATCAATAACTAGTTACTAGTCAATATCAAAAATTGCTTACTGACCAAGAAATCTTTAAATAAAAGCACATAAAAATTTGAACAATCAAAAGAAATACAATTTTAATTACAAATTTTATTAACTTCTTCACTCTTTTTCTATCCTTAATGTCTCTAAATTGTTTGGTTGCTTAGTTACCTGGTTTCAATCAAGAAAATATTAATCATTGAAGCCCAATCAATTGTTGTATTTTCTCTGAATAAAAATTTATTGCTTTGTTTACAGTCTTGTATGTGATTTATTGAAATTATTTTGTAAAACTTAATAGTTTTGTTTAAAAACTTTGAAATTTTTCTATTATTTTTGTAATATTTTTAATTACATCCAACAATGAACATTTATTAAAAGTTATTTTCAAAGATGAATGTCAATCTTTTCATTTAAATTTCACATGCCCCTAAATAAATTAATTGCTAACAACTCATCAAAAAAAATTACTTAAATTTATTTTTACACAGTTTCTATTCTTTTCACTCCAACTATTGTGGTTTACTGAATGATAAATTAATTAGTAAGTATAAGGGGTTATAATTGATAGTAAAAAGAAACTTTATTAGAAAAATATACCTTAATTAATTTTTATATATTTTCTGATCTTTTCACCCCAATTCTTATTGTTTACTGAATGATAAATTAATTAGTAAGTACAAGTAGTGGTTAATCTAATTGATAGTGAAAAGAAACTTGATTAGAAAAATATTCCTTAATTAATTTCCCATAACATATATTACTTTCATTGTACGTGGAATAAATTTTCATATATTTATTGAAAATGATTCAACTCTTAAAATTATTAACTCAAAGATACTAAAGGTTTGAATAAAACTAATATAATAAAAATAATATCTCCCACATTATTAGAAATTAAATGATTATCGACCAACCACTAAATAAGTTCAATTTCTAACAAAGCTTAAAAAACTACACGGAACAGGTACTGATAGATACCGATAAAATCTACTAAAAATCCAAACATGTATGTTTAATTGTTGTAAAATATTTGTTTTTGTAAAAATAAGACTTATCCTTAAATTATGATTATCATGCGATTAGAATGTGATTAAAGTTGTCAGAAAGTTGTTAAATATGAAATAAAACTGATTAATTTGTAAATATTGTTATTATTTGTAAGAAATTTTAAACTAAGACTTTCAGCAAATTGGTAAGAAAATAGTAGTTATTGAGTAATACTTATTAAAATTACTACGGTTTTATAATTTTTGACAAGTTTTGATAGATCTTTAATAAAATTTGTTAGTTCTTTGAATAAAAATTTTTTTATAAAAATTACAACATAGTAGCAAATTGTAAAGAAAATAGTACTCTTCAATTAAAACCAAATAATAAAATAAAATAATTTGTAAAATAATTGAAAAAATTTGTTAGATCATATTTTAAAAATTTATAAGTTTGTTAGTTAATTGTTCTAGATACTTGTTGAATGAAAATTAATTGTACAATTTCTCTTCATTCGTAGAAATAATCATATATATTTAAATTATTCAGAAAATTGTCAATAACAACATAAGTAATGGGTAACATCAATTTTTTAAATACTAGTCAACTTTAATTTTTAATTAAATTACAAATAATAAAATCAAATAAATACTTGAATACAAATAATTACATGAATCAAACATTTTCTTAGAACCGAACACGTACGGTATATTTTATTCAGATTCCAATAATATAATTAAAATTAACCAAAATCTTACTGATATATTTTGATAACCCTTACTCTCAACCAATCATTTCTCTTTAAATGACAATAATCCCAGCTATATTCATTATTTTTGATAAAAATCACAGACTTATTTCGTTATTGAACCGGAAAAATTTCTAGAAATCCCCTTAAAAATAAAATTCATCTCTCGACCAATCGTTTCCCTTTAAAATATAATAAAATTTACTCTCAACCAATCTTTTCTCTTTAAATGACAATAATCTCAGCTATATTCATTATTTTCATAAAAATCACCGACTTATTTCGTTATTGAACCGAAAAAATTTCTAGAAATCCCTTTAAAAATAAAATTCATCTCTCGACCAATCGTTTCCTTTTAAAATATAATAAAATTTACTCTCAACCAATCATTTCTCTTTAAATTATAATATTTCTACTCACAGCTATAAATCATTATTTTTATAAAAACACCGATTTATATCGATATTCAACCGAATAAATTTCTTGAAATCCACTTAAAATAAAATTCATCTCTTGACCAATCATTTCCTTTCAAAATAACAAAATTCAACTGTCATAACCTCTTAAAAATATCAACAAACCTGTTCTTATTCCATAATTTACTCTTAAAAGATCATAAATTCTCTTTTTAACCAATCATTTCCACCTAAAATAAAATAAAATTTACTCTCAACTAATCATTTCTCTTTAAATGACAATAATCTCAGCTATATTCATTATTTTCATAAAAATCACCGATTTATATCGATATTCAACTGAATAAATTTCTTGAAATCCCCTTAAAATAAAATTCATCTCTTGACCAATCATTTCCCATCAAATAACAATATTTCCAGCTATATTCAATATTTTTCATAAAAATACCCATTTAGATAATATTTACCTTTAAATAACAATATTTAACAAACTCACACCTTAAAAATGACAAAAAACTCGTTCTTAATCGACTATTTTTCACTAAAAGAAATTCCACTCTTGACCAATATCTTCCCATCAAATAACACTTTCCCCTACTTTACAATATTCATTATTTTTTATAAAAATCACCTATTAAATAACGATACTTATCCGACTCAACCCCATTAAAAATGACAACAAACTTGTTGTTAATCGATTATTTCCCCTTAAAAGATCATAAATTCTCTTCTTAGCCAATTGTTTCCCCCCAAAATAAAATGTACTCTCAACAAATCATTTTTCTTTAAAAGACAATATTCCAAACTATATTCAATATTTTTCAAAAAAATCACCGACATCGATATTCAACCGAATAAATTTCTTGAAATCCCCTTAAATTAAAATTCATCTCTTGACCAATCATATCCCCTTAAAAGATCATAAATTCTCTTTTTAACCAATCATTTCTCTTTAAATGACAATATTTCCACTCAAAATATTGACACACATATTGATATCTATCTGAAAAAATCCCCTTAAAAATAATATAAATTCCTCCTCTATATTCTCTATTTATAAAATATTTACCCTTTGAACACAGATATTCAACCAACTCAACCCTCTTAAAAATGACAACAAACTTGTTCTTATTCGATTATTTCCCCTTAAAATATCATAAAATTTCTTCTTAACCTTGAATTGACATTTTCCACCACTGCACCAACAATATACATATTTTTTGTAAAAACCTACAAGGTAAAATATTTTTAGAAATCTTTATTTAACCGAATAAGATCCTTAAAAATCCATCATTCGGATCATATTTACTATATGTATTCAACCAATCAAATTCCCTTAAATTTATCATAAAAATCTGAATTTTACCAAAAAAATAAATTTTCGTTAAAGTAATACAAAATTGTTATTGATACCCAACATTTTCCGTCGAAAATCACCACAAATTTGATTCTGGCAACAATTTCAAGCAGGAAAAAAATTCAACAAAAATGACTAAAGTCGAATAAAATCTGTGTTTACCACATAAATTAAATTTCACTAAATTATTGTAAAATCATAAAATATATATCATGTTGCTCAAATAATTAAAATTAATCAGTAAACCAAGTATAAATTCAATAAAAATTACCAGTCATTTTGGCAATTTTTGACTACTTCAATAATTTAAGAGTTAAAATTAGACATTTATAATATTAAATAAATATCATGTTTGTTTTAATATATACTATTTTCAATTTAACATCCTGAAGTTTTTTAAAATTAAAATTAGTTTGTCGTCTGAAACTTATGACAGGTATCAAATCAATTAAATTGTTTAATATTATTATCTTTTATAAATTTTGTTAATTTTAAATATTAATATATTAATAACTTTTCACATTTATATATATATTTTAATTGTTGAAATTTTTTTAAATATTAATTTGTGTGATAAAAGATTATATTTTAATTTCGAAATATGTTATCACTTAGATTATTAAAATTTTATCAGTGTTTGTTAGGACTAAATAAGGGTTACTGAGAATATATACGGCGGATAAGTAGATAATATTATTCGAATCATCGAATAATTAACTGACACATCAACAAAAATTCTGTTATACGTAAATTTAGATGGGTCCGATGTGTCCCACAAAATTCACGATTTTATTTCTTAACATTTTCATGTCCGGTAACACCAACGTTTTGTCAAGGGCAAATGCGACTTCCGTGTAACTATACAACTAATATTTGTTATATTTGATAATGTATATTTTCTTTATAAACAGTTTTACTTTTTAAATTATATATTATATTTTCCATTATTGTAGTTTATATATATATATATATATATATACAAAAAATATTGAAAATAGAAAAACATAATATTTAAAAAATAAAGTGTAATTATCGTTTAATATTTTGACATTTCTTAAACGGGAGAGCTATGCAAACATAGTGTTCTTAGCAGATGATGTCTTAGATCACTGATTCTCAATTTTTTGTTGGCTTGCATAATACTAAATGATTTTGAAAATTTTCGTGACACACGTGTGAAGACTTAACAATTTTTTTGTTAAAAAATTGATATATAATTTTTATTAATTCTTTATTGTTAACCCCCTTTACAAAATCTCTAGTAAAAAATTTACTGCAGAGATCAGACATCAATAAAGAAAATTCATGAAAAATAAAGAAAATTTTAAATTTGTATAAATTCTAGAAGCAACGAATTAATGCTTTAGACATCTTAGAGATTTCTTTGAAATATTAAGGTTTCACGAACTTATACAAACTTCTCTGTTGAAACTAACAAGACATTTTATTGCATCTTCTACTGTTTTTATATCCTGTGTCTGTTATAATAATTTCGGTTAAGTGAGTTACAGCAATCTTTTCTATATTTTGTTGATCTCCCTGAATGAATATGACGATAGTTTATAATCCCTTTCAATAAATTTACGTTAGGTATTGATTAATATTACATCTTATTTCTAATTATGGTGATTTTCAATTATTCGTTTTATGAAGAATCAGACAAAATATTTTAAAGAAACTTATTTTTTTTGTTTTATGTTATAAATATACAGGCTTTTCATTAAAATTAATCAACGATTGTTTACAAATTCTTGGATGAACTTATTTTACATTTTATATACGCTATAATGTTTTGATTCTAAACCAGTGGTTCTTAATGTAGTGATTTGTGGATAGATACAGGTCCTTGAATGATTTTAAATATATTTTATTTAAAATGGTTAAATTATTTGAATATTACTTATTTTAATATAGCAAACATTGAAACAAATCACGATATTAACATCGTATTCTCATAAGAGATATTTGTTTTTATTGGTACTCGTCTTCTAAGTTAGCAGTCCGAAATTTTCAGTATAAACAGGTCCGTTCGGTCGCGTGTAGAACTTTAAGAACCACTTACCTAAACTATAAAACAGATAATACATTAGTCTGTAAACAGAACTCCCCAAAAAGTAGCGTTACGACATTTGTACAGCGTCATTTTGGCTACCATTTCTAGGTAAACTACGCTATTTTCGACTTTCAACTTATTTTCTTCTCTCAACGCATAGGCTTGGGTTTGACTGATTTGAATAGAAAGCTGTATATAAGATTGTAAAGGGTAGATGATCCTTCATCATTGCCAATCTTCGCCGATGATCAACAAGAGACTAAAAATATTGTATGTAGCTAAGCATGGAAATAAATTTGTCATGACAGATGAATAAAATTAATTATACTAAACAAAAAAATGAGTTTGAATATATCTAAAGCTATGAAGTTAATGTTAGATATATTTGCTTAACTTGCTGGATGGAATAGTTTTTTGTAATTTTTCTGTCAATTACAGACTAATTACGTTCAAATCTGCTTTTGTATCAAAAATTTATCGTACTATTTGATTTCCAATGTGATATTGTATTCTTCGTTACGGTTTGAAATAAATGTGTGTTCATAATTCCGTAACTTTTCATTCGGTTTAGCTCCATCTCCGTTGGTAGAATTAAAATATTTCTCATTAATATATTTGATTTTTTTCTATATTCATTTTCCAGATTTTTAGTTTTTTTTATTGACCATCCTTCTACTTCAATTACATTTACACAATTGTTTTCTTCAATTATACTTTTTGTTTACGTTCTGATTTCTTCATCATCTTGCTGCAATAACCTAAAATTATTACGTTTCATACTAAATAATAACAATAAAGAAAGAGTTTAAGCATATATTTAATATAGTTATATAGTTATATAGTATTTGATTTTAATTGCCAGCTGAAATTGACGAATGGATATGCTCATTATGTGGTACAAGTAATTTCAGAGGCAAAGAATGTGAAATATGTGGAGAAATGCAAATTAATGTAATATTCAATTTATTGGTATATGCAACTTGAAATAAATTCAGATCGAATATGAGGCAAAATTAACAAATTTTAAACAATATAGTTTGGAAATTTTATTGTAAATATTTTTTCTACTATTAATAAATGAAATTGCACCAATATCTCCTTTATGAAATCGATCCTTAAACGACTTAAAATTTGGAGTTCAAACGTTCTTTTCACTTTCGACTCATTTTTTATATCTTTAATATCGTATGTACTCTTTGGGAATGTACTGTTTTACCAGGAATTCACCAAAATACTCACCTGTTCCAATTTACCCACATTAAGTGTTAATTTTAATATTATCGAATTTTTGGTTTTCAAATTGACAATAAAATCTTTTACATTATGCATGGCTCAAAATTTCCAATATTTCGTTTTTATTGTCATTTCTCAAATAGGTTACCAAATTCTTTCCCATATTGGAATCAAATTGGTCCGAGTTCAATTAATTTGTAAAAGTTCCGTTTACTTTTTGATATAGCTTATCTGATGATCTTCAAAATGCTAAATGCTGACAACCAAGGCATTTTATTATTAAAACTTCCTAAAACTTTTAGCCAATGTTGTTTTTCTATGAGGTGAATATTTTATGTATATAGTAGTTTTGTTTTAAATTTTCTTAAGTTATTCCCATTCAATGAAATTTCGTAAATGATTCAAATATAGCTCATGTTTTAGATAAATTTCTCCAGTCAAAATAAATTTCTACGAGACTCTACATTCAACAGGTGAAAACATAATAACTTTTAAAAATATTTATAAAAATAGCTATAGCTTTTAAAAACAGTTATTTGACACCATGATTTAAACTATTTTATTTCAAAACATGAATGACGTTTACTTTGAACAGCATCAGTAAAACTCCCTGGGGAATATTATGGCGTATATTCAAGATTTTTATATTATTTTGCTAAACTTCGAATATCTTTAAATGAAGTGCTTGTATGGACTTCCGGTTATGATAAAATTTCCACAATAAAATAGTGTTGTTGAATCGATTGACAAATAAAAGAAATTTCCAAAGTTTATTTGTATAGATAATATAATAATGATAGGTTGCATACTCGTGAAAACTTTGATTAAGCTTCGACGTTGGAAAAATTGGAAAAACTGATATTGTATTGGACATTGAAGTGATTAACTTATTTTGTTAACTTTGAATTGTACAGAATATTTTGATGAAGGTGTAAATTCTCAAACATAATTAGTTGAATCTATATAATTGTCTGGATATATCTTGAGTTTGATTGGATACTATGTAAGCATACCAGAAAATTCACGATTGAAGTTGTGGATGATTGAATTCTTGGTAGACATAGAAATTTGTGTTTCAGAATTGTTGAATATTTGTAGAAATGAAATAAAGTATACACACACACAACACATATATATATATATAATTGGAATGTCTGAAGCACTACAGTACTTATAGTTCGTTTAGAAATAAGTTCTTTATAGCAAGTTCAACAGCCATATTGATCATTAGTTTCTTTATTGTAAATATATCTAAAACCCATGATTTTGCATCTTTCTTTGTAACTGTTTCTAAAAGCAGTTCAGCCTATAATAAATTATAAATAATTTGATGCTCTTCCGTCATATTTTCGAATATTGAAATCAAATACATCTTGAGGTTTTTGGCAAGTATTCTTCTATCAATTTCTTTGTTTCCTTGTAATGACATTAATATTTTTAACAGCTTATTGTATAAGATTACACAATGTACAAAAACATTGATTGATATTCGGTCTTTCACCTTTGGTGTAATATCATAACTGAGGGATTTAATAATCTCGCTCCACGTGAGTTATTGGTGTAGATAAGCTTATGATTAACTAGTTTTAATTAACTATTGGCAATTTGTAGAAACTTAATGTTTTGAATGAAAAAAATGATTTATATTTTGAAAATATTATGCATTGCTATTATCGAAGTCGATCCAAAGATATCGACATATGCGATTGGTATCCAAAATTTTATCCTGTAAGGAAAAATCACTCAATGATGAAAAGAATTTTTAATAAACATGGATTTAAAATTCCAACCAACCGATTGGATCGCTTGTACAACGAAGAAATCAAATCACAAGTTTAGATTGTAAAATTTAGATTTGTAATTATTTGAAATTAATTTCTAGAACAATAAGTTAAAAAGCATGTTTATAAATACAGATATTTTATCAAAATTATCAATCAACCAAGAAGTTATTAATTTCCAAGAATTAAATAAAATGAATTATATCCCAGAAAGTCGTATTAGTAAAATTTTTACCGATAAAGATATTTGGGAGTTCATTATTGGAATGGATTCATTTACAGATGTAATTATTTTCAATATATTTTGATTACCGCTTATAAATCAGATATGAAAATAATATTTTAGCCTATCAGAATTCTTTCAAGCCATTAAAATATAATTTCGTTTTAATAAAGACAATTATTACCATAATATAATGATCAAATAAATTAAGTAATTTTAATTTTCATAAATTATTGATTAAAAGAATCATACAACATTGGATTTAAATTAAATAAAGTAAAGCACTAATCCAACATATATATTCTGCTACAATATATTTCGACAGACTAGGTAGATATGAACTCTAAACTAAATTGATTTAAAATAGTTAAATGAACTATATATTTATCATTATTTATTAATCTTATAAGGTAATTAATTAACTTTTTATTTTTATTGGTTGATTTTACTGATTCATAGTCAAATATTTTTTAATACATGCCATTTAAAAATGAAAAATAATCAGTGGTGAAAATTGAAGAAGTTCTTATAATAATAATAATTTTGGTTGTAATGATGTATGAATGTAAAGCTCATTACAACCAAAATTATATAAATTAATGAAATACTGCTAATTGTCGGTAGAATAATAATAAATAAAGTGCCAATCCAACATATATATATATACTACAATATATTTCGACAGACTCACTTTCATCGTCAGGTAGATATGAACTTGAAACTATTAGGGATAAATCCATTTTATTTAAACAAATTTATTTTATATTCTATTAAAAATTAAACATTTTGCTTTTAAAAATTTAAATTAAAAAAAATTAATTTAAAATTTTAAGCAAAACTATTTTACATTTATGTTTTACCTACATAAAATTCATTAAAACTATATCGAAAATCCTAAATTTAAACTAAAATATTTAACAGGCTCTATATTATACTAAATGGTAATACATGATAAATTAATATACTATCTATTATTCAATATCTTATTACAAGTTTTAGTCTAATTAAACACAATTTCCATATTGATAAAAGACAAATAAATGAAGTCAGTTTAACGATGTATGTGATAAAAAATATTTAATCGAATATCAAAAGTTGATAACTAACTCTCAAAATAACCAAAGACGTTGTATTTTCAAATTGAATACTAAAATCAATTGATTTTAAAATATAAATACTTAATTTCAAATAGTTTTAACGTCCAAAATTTTGGTTCATCAAATTTTCCCTCTAATAATTACAAAAATTTCTAAATAAGTATCATTTGCGTATATGTACCCGTAAAACTTTTAATCACATAGGGTTAAAATTCTTACCTCTTTCATCATTTTGATTTAAAATTGTTACTTCTTTCATTACTTAGGGTTAAAATTATTACCTATTTCTTCACATAGGGTTAAAATTGTTACTTCTTTCATTACTTAGGGTTAAAATTATTACCTATTTCTTCACATAGTGTTAAAATTGTTACTTCTTTCATTACTTAGGGTTAAAATTATTACCTCTTTTATCCTTTAGAGTTAAAATTGTGAAATATTTCATTACGTTGGGTTAAAATTCTGTTCCTTTTAGATAACTTTATTACAAATCATGTAATAGTTTATCCATAAATTTATCGAAAAGTATTATAATATACCTAGTTTGAATCATAAATTAATAATTATTGAAATATTTAATGGTTTGGTTACATAAACCTTTAATGTCTGAAATTATCGGTTAATTAGCAAGTTGTTAATGAATGTAAATCTAATTTTACACGTTTTGGTTAGTATTTAGATATTTTCAAAGGTCTTATTAAAAACAAGTTTATTTAGATATCATTAATATCCAATTGACTGGTATTGAGGATCTTTACCAAATATGTGTTTGTAATAAATTTACGTTTGAAAAATTGTTTGTCTTTTTTATTATTGTCAAAGTTAAATTAAATTATTATTATTATCAATAACATTATTATTACCATAACTGTATGAATGTTGTTAGCATTAATTAATCCAGTGTGCGTGAATTTTTTAAAAATATTGATGTAAAACTCATTCTTTATCAATTTATATAGTGAGGGATTCAAATCCAGTGACTTTCATTAATATTTGTAAACCAAGTGATTTGTATTATTGGAGCATTAGGCTCGATTCCTCCATCAACCTATGACCTGATTTGTAAACTTGGCATTGAACCACTTCAAACAGAATGTCTTTTAAAAAATGTGCAATGAGCAATATCCTGCACTCAGCTAAATATGGTATTACCATGTGCACGGCATTCTACCAAACTTCTGTAATTAATATAAAATTATGGATATTTAAACTAACTTAAACTTTTTCATTGAGATCAGAATTAGTTTTTTTATTTGAAATGATTCAGACTACATTCGTAATTTATCTTTAAATTCAATATTATTAACCTGACTTTTGCCTTTGTAAAAGTCGTAATTGAATTTAGAAAACTTAGAAGATCGAATCAGAACTTATTTCGTAGTATTTATTACTGCAAAATTTATATTTGCAATGCAGGAGGTCGACGCCGATGAATTATCATATCAGATCAAGCAAAAGAAAATTTAGAAGACACCAGTTGCAGAAAAGATTGATTGATCAAATACTTGATAATTTACATTTGAATTCATCCTTCTCTACTACGGTTGCAGTATGAATTTCATACTTCATGTTGAGCATATTCTTTTCACTGTGAAACAACTTTGTTATATTTAATAAAATTTTAAAAGTACTAGTGAGTGATTTTATTAAGTCTACGACTTAGCCGTAGCCGTAGTTGTATGTGATGATGGGCGCAGATGGGTGCGGAAAATATTCCCAGAATACTATAAACTTATAAAACAAAGACATACCCCCTAGCAAAAATTTTTTATGACTCATACATTTTTCGAAAATTTACATCAAACTCATCTTAAAATAAATATTCAATTTTAAATGATTTAGCTTACTGCCTATTTTGCCAGTAGTATATTATGTAATAATTTTATCAAAATTATCATAAAACTTTAACAATTTCTATGAAATTTGAAATTTATATCAAATGAAATATACTGATTTATATTCTATTAAAAATTTAATTTTTGAAAATAAAAAATAATTCGCCCACGCTAGGATTAGAACCCCTGACTCAACGAATTATTAGCGACACCACTGATGTAAGAATTTAATAATTTTGAAAATAACTCATTCAAGATAGGATTTAAACATTGGATTTATAAATTTTAGTAGTAGGATGTGAGCCCGTCAGATACAACCACACTAGGCTTACGTGATATTATGTAACATCTGACCTCTGCCCACACTGTTACTACCTACTAAGATACCTTTTCCCACTGTTACCAGTTGACGTCACAATTATGTCACGTGTCCATTGGTCATTCTGTACCCGGATACACACTTATTATGTCATACACTCCGATTACTGAATATTATTCACACTTATTATGTCACGCTGTTGTGGACCAACACACCTTGATTACCTAATGTTCTAGAACACACACCTACCAACATCCACACACCTAGCACCTAGAACCTTCCACGCACCTACCTTCCAGACACCAACCTTATGGAACCTTTCTTACACACACATTCTAGAATATTCCCGAAAATATTTTTATGTCACATACACACAACAACCAACGATCACTTATCCACACTGATTCACACTGATACACCTATCAATTATGATAATTTTAAATAAAATTAAAAATAAAAGTTTTTCAATTAAATAAATAAAAATAAAGAAGTTTTTCTGGCTTGTAATGAGATTATAGGAATGATAAAATTTAAATGGAAACTTCAGGTTTATTTTCAAAATTTCAGCACAAAATAAGTCTGAGTTGCCAAACCAAAAATTAGAGTCTAACTCTGTATGCTAAAGAATTTACAAAAGAAATAAAAAGTATACTCGCAGCTGGCAGTGAATGGGTTAAATAATGCTAAATAAAATCAGTTACGATTGAAGAAAATATTTATAATAAGAATTATTCTTGTAAAAAAAAATGCTGTAAACCAAACATGGGCAAATGGCGGCTCGCGAGCCTCATGTGGCTCTTTGAAAATTTTATTAACAAGTCTTTTTACTTTTGAAGCATATAATTTTACAACTTTCTGTGAATCAATTTTTCTTAATTAATTTTTTTAATTAATTTTTTCAAATCAAGAAACTTCACAGTGTGATTAGAAAACAAAGTAATTTAAACATTTAAAGTTTAAATATTCTTCACTATGACATTTGTTAAATCAAAAAATCGAGCCATTTTAACAGATGAGCATTTGTTAGAACTACTTCAAACAGCATCAACAAGTTATCAACCTAACTTCCGAATATTAGATAGCAAGGTTCAGTATCGCAATTCACTGAACAACTCTGATTAAGAGCAGTTTCATTTTTACAAACCTAAAGAACTATCATTCTATATTAATTTTTTAATTGATTTATTTGTGAATTCAATAAAAAAGGTTTTTAATCTAAATAAATATAGTGAACAAGTATTTTACTTTATTTCATCAATATACTTAAATTGCCCCATAATCCAAGCACACTGTTTTATAAAATCAATATGGGTCTTCATAAATTTATTTTATATGAATGCGGCTCCAAACACATACAACTGCGCTCACCCCTGCTGTAAACTACTAAATTATCAATTTTAAAATTAAAAAATTTTAAAATATTTTGTTGAGAATTATAATTAAATTTTGTTAAAGTCTCGGTTTTATAAAACTTTTAAAAAATCAATTTTTTAAAATTTGAGATTTATAAAAGCAAAATTTTGAATTTTGAATAGAATATTTTTAGAATATAAAAGAAATTTGCTTAAATAAACGATGAAAGTGAGTTTGTCGAAATATATTGTGAGTAGAATATATATGTTTGATTGGCGCTTTATTTTATTTATTATTATTATTTCTACCGACAATTATCAGTAGACCATTAATATACACTAGATCCTCGAGTTGCGTCGTTAATGCGTTACAATAATTCGCGACGCATCTCGAAACAGCGCAATTCGAATTTTAATTTTGTAAACATTTGTACCTGTTTTTATATAATATGTTCCGATAAAATCTGAAATCCATGTTTTTTAAAAAAAAATTAGTTATATTGCTACATATTTAAATAAAAAATAGGTATGAATAGATTAACTATTATTTAATAAGTTTTATTAAACCAAAAACTAATGCAAACATTAATAGAATTTTAAAATAATGTAAAATAATGAAACTGTTGTTGGAGCTAGCCCGAGAGCTCTACCAATGAAAACCGCTTTTTCTCCCGCTTGGAAAGGTTGTAAAATATCATGTTTTACGTCCAAAGAAATTACTTTTTTATTTCTTTTCGTAGATTTTTTACCATTTTCATCTGACGATCGTTTACGATTCATAACCCGATTCTACAATAGGGCAATAAAAAACATTTCAAAAAATCAATTATAAACCCAATAAATAATAAAAAAACAATAAACCTTTGAGAAATGTAATATATTGTAATTGATTTTTTAAAATTTAAAAAAATTATTATTAAAAAACCAAGAAACACTTAAACGTTATAAGTTATACAAACAACTAAGAACTAAACTTTTATACTAATAAATACTGAATAAAAAATTATTTTATTTGCAGATGCATTTAAAAATAAATCATGGCGTTCTAGTTTCGGTTTAAATTTTAATTTTTGAATATAGACGTTATGCTATTTTTTGATTAAATTTTATTTTAAAAATTTTTTTCGACGCATTTCGAAAATTAGCAACGCAACTCAAAATTAGGTTATCAAGTTCTTTGCGGCGCAACTCGAAAGGACGCAAGTTGGAACAAAGCAACTCGAGGCTCTAGTATATATATATATATATATATATATATTTATAATTTTGGTTCTAATTAGCGTTAAATTCATACATATTTACAACCAAAATTATTATTATTATATACTTTGATTATACTTCCATTGCTGATTATTTTTCATTTTCAAATGACATTTATTAAAAAATATTTGCCTATGAATCAGTAAAATCAACCAATAAAATCAATAAAAAATATAAAATTAATTAATTTCTTATAAAATTAATAAATAATGTTAAATATATAGTTCTTTAAATGATTATTCTATGTACTAATCATCAATATCCAAGATATTAAAATAATTCCCGATGAAGTATGTTGATATCAATTTGTGATATACACATTTTAATAAATATGTATTCTCATTTTTTTACTTTTTTTCTTTTTTATTTGACAGACATTTATTTTCTACTTAACTCAAAATTTTGGCCATGCAATTAAATTGAATAATACACACACACACATATATATATATATATATATATATATATATATATTGGGTTAAGATCTTAAAGTTGTTTTAAACTTTCAAAGTTCCAACTAACCATTAGTAATGGATCAAACAATAAATAGTATCTAATTACAAAAGTATAATGGCAATACTGAACACTATTTCTCATCTAATCCACTATACTGCTTCATAAAACTGCATTAGGCCTGTTAATATTTTCTGTCACCTAGCAGGTTTTGATTTACGATTAGATGATCTGTCGAAGAAGAGTTTTCTTAATTCTATAAGTAAAATTTCTGAAGTAGTATTTTCAACTGGAAACAGATGAAACGGTAACACACTGTTAAAAATTAAAAGTTACATAATAGTGTATTTTGTAAATAAAACTTGTGACCTTTGTATTTATAATTTTAATATAAACTTTATTAGCTATCAAGTAATACGTGGAATTTAATTTCAAGAGTGGCTTGCTATAAGTGTCAATCGTTTTCAGAATTATTACACAATTTATCTGTATTTGTTTGACAAGTGGTACTCATTAAAATGCTTTTGTTGTTGAAATAATGTTACTTTAAAAAGCTTATCGTTACCCATGTTTTTAGTCTGAAAAAAGATTTTTGATGACCGAAATGGACTTACAGTCACATGGGCCTCTTGATCTTCTTCGTGAATTTATGAGAGATATGAGTTTAGGAGAATATTTGAGACAGGAATGTCCTGATGGAAGTGTGAAATTGCATCACCTTAAACAGGCTATGATTGATCAAATATCAATTGATGGAGCAATGAATTTTTTAAAAAAGTCCTGTGAGATTTGTTGTTTCGATTATCCAATACCCGAGGTGATTTGAAAAGGGTTTTAAATTTTTTGAATAAAATTTAGATGAGAGGATTTATTACGTGTCAGCATGAGTTGTGCAAAGACTGCATGTCGCAGTGGCTGGCTGAGACGATTGAAGTAAAGTTTCCATGCAAATGGAGTTGTCCATGTTGTCCAGATGATAATTATATTAATGTGAATAAAAATCTACATTACGCACAATTAAAAGACTTCTTAACAGATAATGTAAGTCTAATTAATATTTTTGAATCGAAACTTCTCCAAGAACAGTTGATGAAATCTGATAATTTTCATTGGTGTGCTAATGAAGCGGTAAATATTATTTTATGTATTTTAATTATTATAATACTTTATTGTTGTTATTTTATTTATTATTATTTATTATTATTATTTTATTTAATATTATTTTATTTAATATTATTTTATTTAATATTATTTTATTTAATATTATTTTATTTAATATTATTTTATTTAATATTATATTATTTAATACAATTTTATTTATTATTATTATTTTATTTAATATTATTAATTTTTATTATTTATTATTATTATTTTATTTATTATTATTTATTATTATTATTATTTTATTTAATATTATTATTTATTATTTATTATTATTATTTTATTTTATTTATTATTATTTTATTATTATTATTTATTATTATTATTATTATTATTATTATTATTATTATTATTATTATTATTATTTTTTAAAATTAACGTATTGTTTGACCGATTAGAATCTGAGATATCCACAACGAAAAATACAGTTAATAGATGGTCGGTTTAAATATGAATGGAAAGCGAAAAAATTAGAAAAAATAAATAAATGTGAGATTGATGAAAATGAGATAAATAAAATATTGCATACATACGAGACCTGCCGAATAACATAGATATTGATTATCTTATTAAAGGAATTATGAGAAAAATCGTAGCCAATCTGAAGTAGGACTATGAAATCCAACTGGAAAAATTAAATCAAACTTTGGGAATCCTACGGGAGTTGGGAAATGAATTAATAATAAATTTGAGGTAAGGAAAAGCCATTAAAACGATACTGAAACTGCATACTAGTGGACACTTTAGAAGGTATAATGCTTCCTTTGCTAAAAATTACATCATCATTTCAAGCACAAGTAAAGATAATAATTAAAAACGGCTAAGCTATTCAGTTACAAAAACCAATAGGCAAGAACCGCTTTTTTTTGACCTAAATATTTCCAGGAGAGAACACCAGATACAATAATTTTCTCCTTCCACAAGGTGAGGTAACCAAGAGAAAGAATTTAGTAGAGGGCTTATTTTTGCTACTGATACATTTATGTTAGACAGAAGATGTTGAATTTTTAGTAGATGTTGGATGTTTACTTAGAGATGAAACAACAGTACTAGTGATTCCGTTAGAGTTACCAAGGGAGTAATGGTCAATAATGAAATCATGATATTGAAAATAATAATTCCATAATTGTATATTCAAGAAAGGAGGTTGGTTTTGGAAATTGCTATTAGGCATGTGTTCAATGTGCGCTGATTTCGCAGTACTCAGGCATCACAACAAAAAATCGAAAAGATGACGCAGAGAAACTTGATCAAACATTGGATTGTAAGAAAATGGGAATGAGGTTACAGTCATTGAGACGATGCAAATTCTGACATGAGAGGTAACATAAAGGGCAACAGAGCCCCAGATTGTAACTAATCAAAACGAGACATTTTAATCGAATCTTCCAAATTTTGATATTAAATTATAGCAGTACCCACTTCAACCAACAAAAAGAAGAAAACAAAGTTATTCAGTAAAATATAGATCCCCGTAATAGGTCAGCAAACGAATCTTATCGGAGAAGATCGAGCAAGAAGTGGTAAATAAATTAATGGATAGAGCAAATCTTAAAATAACTTTATTTTTGCCGTGGCCAAATCAAAAAAATTATGATAAGATTCCTACATTGGTATCAAGAGCAACAGAATCCTCGTAGAGTTATCCATTTAGTACATTAGAAATGATAAAAACAAGAAACATGAAGATGACAAACGCTTGCACAAGAGGAATTGGGATAGTATTTGGACAAAAAGATGAAATTGAAATATAAATACGCTGTAGTATACGCGAGTCCTGGACTAAAACCACAGGAAAAAAGCTGTACTGTAATTGAACTCGAAGCGTTAGCATTAGTATTTGCAGTTGAGAAATTTAGCCGGAAGATCTTCTTCAACACACATCATAGACTGTTACAATGATTTTTAAAACATAGAGGTGAATCATCTAATTTGGTGAGATGGGCTTTGAGATTAGAACCGTGCAATATTAAAACACTTTGCTGAAAAGAGAAAGCAAACTGCAATGCATATGCGTTATCACGCGCGGAACAAGACCAGGGTAAAGAAGATCTAAAATAAGGAAGATTGAAGGTAACAATTTTCGTCTTAATTCGAAAATCAAATTCACTAGCTGAACAAGTGGAAGCTTTGAAGACTGAAGATGATATAAATTTAATCCGACAAACTATAAAACCTTAAGCAGTGACCAACGAATTTCAAAAAAACTTGGAAAAGAACAAAGATAAATTTGTTTTCTACGAAGGATTATAGAATATGTTTAGATATAGGAGAAAGTAATTACCGGGAAACCGCTAATGCAGCAGCATCATGGGAGGACACACATTTCCAAGATTTAAAGTGAAATGATGTAAATAATATTAATAGTGTATGTAAGAATGTTAAGCTTAAATTTCTGTTAGTATTGACGTACTCGGAAGATTTTACAAATTTTCAGAGGAAGATAAATAATCAGTTGGCAAATTTTGATTATAAGATCGTTTCTAATTCGTTTAAGGAACACAATATGTTTATTACTAAGTCAAAAACTTCGGTTGCATTGTGTTTGGATCCTGTTTTTCAATTTACATGTAATAGGTGTAACGAACAATACATTGGATAGAGTTCCCGTCATCTCTGTACTCGAGTGATTGACCAATATTAGTGAGCACAATAGGCATATCTGATTTTAAAATTTATTTAAAAGTTTTACTAACTATTGAAAAAGTGTTATATGGGAGCTTTATTGATAAGATCACGATATCCAGAGATTATTATGGAAAATGCTATGAGTACGAGTGTTTTTAATGCTTTTAAATAGTTTGATTATATTAAAATGGAATAAGTCAAAATTATCTTGTTTTTTGTTTAAAATTTTAATTTTTTATATTAATTTAGAATTTTTATATTAACAAATTTATTTTGAGTGAAATATAAATTTTAAAATTAAAGAGTGTTTGAATGGTGCTTTATTGTAATTAAATTTTACCTCTCGCTAGATTAAAAATCTAATCAGTTTTTTATTTATCATAATAATCAATATGGACACACGTTCATATATACCACCGTTAGTATATTTATTATTATTTTATAAAGCCGTAATACAACCATCCGAGGTCACCTGTTTATACTTGCAAGATTTTTAAATTTGTAATTTTTAAATATTTAATTTAATCATCTAACCGATGATATTAAGTTCCTTATTATATTTTACAGTGTACTAATGGGTTTGACGCTGAAGGTATAGACAAAATAATATGTCCATCATGTAAAACACAAATGTGTGTCAAATGTAATCAAATGGTTGGATATATTGTGTTCATACTTTTTCCTTATATCTTCTATTTAAAAATTAGTGGAAAGAAGCCCATGAAAACAAAACCTGTCAAGAATTTGAATTGTGGATGTTAAAAAATGATCCAAATCTCTCAAAGTTATTAAATGATATTGGCATAGGTATTTTTTTTTGATAATTTCAATTTCACAAATCAATTGAGCGTTCTAATCCGTTTACACGATAAAAGTATCCGCTACAAAACTGGGATAGACCATTAAAATATTTACCTAACAGGTCTCATAACTATTTTGTTTGTATAACTTACCAAAACTAAAATAAGTAAAAAAATTCTAAAAGAACAATTTTTTACAATTTCAAAATTCCTAATCTAGTATTTTTCACCATCTTTATGGTTTATGATTAATACCCACAACAAACCAATTCCCGGGCTTTGAAGCATGGTATGCAATAAGTATTGTTTTTAGTTCAAACTATTTTTATCCATTATATATTATATTATGAGATGAAAATTCTATACGTATTTTTGCGAAATACAAACTTGTGAAATACAAAACAAGCATGTCCAAAAAAATCATTGAAATTTCTATAGAAGCCAAAAAATTTACTGAAGATCCCAAATTATCTGAGTAGGTAGTTAGTGGCTTTCTGGGACCTAACCCCCCACTTTGCGACGTAATTAATCTCTAATTAACTTGATTACGTAATTATGTAATCAAGATAATTAATTTTTGTGTTCGCACATTTTTTTGATAATTTTTTTAAAATAATTTTTTGAATTAATTTTTGGCGCATTTTTTTAAAATTCAAATTTTGCCGCATTTTTTTAATGTAAAATTTTTAAAGGGAAATTATTGATGAGGAACAAGTTTATTGATATTTTTAAGGGGTTGGGTCGGTTGAATATTGTTATTTAAAGGGTAAATACTATATAAATGAATATTTTTTATGAAAAATAACATTTAATAGAAGAATAATTGTTCAACATTGGATAAATTTTTAAAAAAATAGTTGAAAAGTGTTTGACAAAATGTATTGACTTTTACAAAATAATTTCTATGATATCAATAAAATATAATAATCAAATACAAAATTTTATTCAGAAAAGATAATTTTTCTTGCTAACTAAACAGTAACTAAACAACCAAGTGATTTACTCATATAGAGGTATTAATGATGTGAAAGAGAGTGAAGAAGATTTTATTAATAAATTTGTATTTTTACTTGTATTTATTGTTATTGTTTAACTTTTATTTAAAGTTTTGTTGGTAAGTAACCAAATATTTATTTGTTCAGTAACTAGTTATCGGTTACCTAATATGTATACAAGTAGACGGAATGAAGTTCCCAACCGAAAATCCTCAACGTGTAGTGGATAGAAGCGGAAAATATCCAATCTTATTCTTTAAGAGTGGAAAATGCAGGAAAATGTGTTGCAAGAAACCATTACAGTAAGGGGATCTCAAATATCAGAATCAAGATTTACGAATTCAATCATTATCTTTGAACATTGACGTGGGTTGTCGAATCAATTTGTATGGTTTGTCTAGCAAAACAGAAAACATTTACCAGCCAGAACTGTTAAGACTTGTCAAGTATAATCTGTTATGTGTGAATGTATTTGCGAGCGGAAAAGTCATTGTCATGGGGATAAAAACACTGGAATACAACACTCTAGTACAAGAAATATTTAATTTTATAAAACTGAAAATTAATAATCTTAATACCGACGAAGAAATACTAGATTATTTATTAAGCACCGATTGTATATAAATTCAAACGATTGTAAAAATTAAAAATGATCGACGAGCAATAAGCATATGTATTCGAAACAATTCTGATGAAGATGGAAGAGCTCTTTCCGAATAGGAAGAACAAGCTTTCGTATTGTGCTCCTGAATATTTAGCTACACGGATTTATCAAATGACTGGAATCAACATCGAAGAAATTGTACGGATGCATTACGAATCGGTTCAATGATCTGGTTTGAAATGTTTAGATGACTGCATTGTTTGTGCAGATCCCTCAATGTTGACTTGTCCATTTAGATGCAGATGCTGCAGGGACTACAAGAACAAAGAAGTTGTACATATTTTGTTGGCAGAGCTAAGAAGAGCTTATTATAAGCTGATTTGTGACGATGTAAATTAAATAAATTTTTGATATTTTTACGTGTTTATTTTATGTGTTTATGTGCATATTTTTATGTGTTGAGAATTAATTTTTTATTAAGTTTTTAATTGGTTGAATTATTATTATTATTATTATTATTATTATTATTATTATTATTATTATTATTATTTTGTTAACACTAAATTGCTTTGAAAAATTATATTATAAAATTTACTTTGTAATTTGACTTTCAAAATTAAACTATCAAAATGAATATTCAAAATTAAAATACAAAAATTTACTATACAAACATGTCTAAAAATTCAACTTTTAAAATTATACTATAAAAATTTTACTTTTAAAATATTAAAATTTTACATTAAATTAAAATACAAAAATTAGTCAATTCAAAAATTAATAAATTCAAAAATTAATCATTTCAAAATTAATCATTTCAAAATTAATCATTCAAAATCAAAATATTCAAAATTACATTTAAAATAAAAATATAATACACCAAAGCTCAATAAATAAGAACCTCGATGGCATTATATAAAATTTTACATTAAAATACAAAAATTAATCATTTCAAAATAAATATATTCACAATTACATTAAAAAAATGCGCCAAAAATAAATTCAAAAAATAAATTCAAAAAATAATTTCAAAAAAAATTATCAAAAAAATGTGCGCACACAAAAATTAATTATATTGATTACATAAATATGTAATCAAGTTAATTAAAGATTAATTACGTAATTAATCCGTCGCAAAGTTGGTGAGGAGGGGTTAGGTCCCAGAAAGCCACTAACTACCTACTTTTCTGAATAGAACCAAAATTCGAAATAAATACATTTAAAAAATCTTTTACTGACATTTAAATTTTGTTGAGATATATTAAACTATTTAACAGATTATTTTTTTAATTTACAAGATTTCAGGGAACTTATCATAGAAATTAAAAAAATGCGAAGGAACAAAAATAAAAAATCATGGTATAAGAAAATTAAAATTTCTAAAGGAATGACTTGCCATCATATTTTTATACGGAAACAATAATGATGTAAAAGTTACGATTTTATGATATTATTAAATAATCTGAATAAATTTGTTGCCGATTGAACATTTATTTTAGGGGATTGTGATTTATTCACAAAAGGCTCACATAAAATCCTTCCCCACGTATTATTGAAGTTTTTATATAAAATTTTTAAATCAATTGTTACTTTGAACTAAACCTATTAGGGTTTGAGATTTATTACTAAACATATTTATTGATTTTAACGATTTTGATATTATTTTAAACACATTAGAATTGCCTAATGAATTTGTAACAGACAATTTAAAATTTCAAAAACCTTTCGAATACGGAAATAGTAAAACATGAACTTTTATGGGTATAAGTAATCTATTAATTAAATTACCTAATTAATAATTAATATTATGAATGGTTTGATGCATGTGTGTATGTTATTGTATGTCTGAAGCATGTCTCATATTTCATGTTCATTATTACATAATAGTCTTCGATTCCAAAGAGATAAATACTAGTACTCATATGTCATGAAATAGATTTAAGAATATACCTGAGTTAGAATTTGTAAATGTAAATTTTTAATAACAGAATTAATTTTTCTGCGACACGTTATAAATAGATCAGGTGTTAAAACTGATCCTGCTAAAATTAGTACTATGGTTAATTTTTAGAAAAACACATTGTGTAAAACACCTCCATAGTTTTTTTAGGGTTAAAGGACTTTTTCCGGAAATTTATTAGAAATTATTCAAGTATATCTTGACTTTTAGAAAAATTGATTATGTCTAGTAAAGATAAGATTCAATGCCTGATGAGTGTGAAAACATTTTTGACAAACTTAAATATCAGATGGTCAACGCACCGATATTAGCGCATCCGGATTTTGGGAAAGAATTCATCCTAGATACAGGTGCTAGTTTCAACACCATCGGTGCCGTATTATCACAAAGAAATAGTTTCAATAATGAAAACGATATAGCTTATGGTTCTTAAAGTTTGAATACCCACGAAATTGGTTATTGCATAACAAGCAAAGAATTGTTGTCTGTATTTCACTTTACACAACATTTCAAACACTACCTTTATGGAAGAAGATTCACACCATGCACAGATCGCAAAGCTATAACATTTATGATGACAACAAAGAAACCAATAACAGTCCAATTTCAAAATTGGATCAACTTTTTGAGCAATTTGAATATAAAACTAGAATATCGCAAAGGCGAATTACATCCAATGCAGATGCTTTATCTAGAATGGATATTAAACAGTGCTCACAGTGCAACCTCAACCATCCAGATGCAAAAGTTGATAAAATGAGAACTCGAATTTTAGCAATGACCGACAGTTGAGGAATATTAAAGTGGCAAAATAAGAACTATAAAATTGAAAAGATTAAAAATACAATACTATAGGGAGAGCCAACCTAATATTTGCTAACTGACAATTTGATTAAATATGAAAATAAAATCTATATTGCGAAAGAAAAGAGGAAAGCTTTTATATAAGAAATTCACAAAGAACTTTGTCATGCGGCTTTTGAAAAAACATTACATTAGAAATATATTTTTTGTCCCCTTGGTAGATGAAATCACTAAAATTGTGATAAATGCTTATGAAATTTGTCAGAAAAGAAAAGTTTTAACATCAAAAACGCGTGAAATAGTTCATAGATAATCGTAAAATGTGATCCATTTGAAAATGTTTTTATTGATTTTTGTGGTCCACTTAAAATAATGTTTAGTGAAAGAAGTATATTATGGCCATGATTGACCAATTCAGTAAATACGTTGTTTTAGAAGCTGTTAAAGGACAGGATGAGAGGACGGTATGTAACATTCTATTCACTAAATGGGTATTAAAATTTGGATCACCAAAGATAATTTACGTAGATAGAGGAAAATGTTCTGAATCAAAGGAATTTAAACTACTAGCAACTGAAGATTATATAAATTTATATTTCTCAAGCTCATATCACCACCAGACAAATGGCCAGGCGGAGAGACAATTTCGAACAATATGAGATTGGATACAGTGTTATATCAATGATAAGTTGAATAAAAATTGGGAAGATGCACTGCCACAAATAGATTATACATTAAATGCGACAGTTCAGAAGACTACTAAACATTCCTCAGTATAAATAATATTTGGCAAACGCATAAACAATCATTGTTTCGTACAACGAGACATAAAAGCAAGTGAAAATATTCCAGACTATATCGAAAATATCAAAAGAAAGTAGCAGCGAATAATGCAAGAAATTAAAGAGCGTAATAACACCAATCTTTACGACAAGCATAAAAGAATTCAAAGAACTTTCAACGTTGAAGAAAAAGTATTAGTTAAAATAGATTTATGAAATAAAGATGATAATCGATACAGAGGCTCCATGGAGATAATAAAGAAAATACATGAAAACAGTTATGAAATGTTAGATAATTCAGATTCTACGATCATTCGGAATTTTGAATGTTTAAAACCTTTTAAAGTGGGAGGATATAAGTAATTTAATAATTAAATTACCTTATTAATAATTATTATGAATGGTTTGATGCATGTGTGTATGTTATTGTATGCCTAAAGCATGTCTCATTTTTCATGTTCATTATTACATAATAGTCTTCGATTCTAAAGAGATAAATACTAGTACTCTTATGTCATGAAATAGATTTAAGAATATACCTGACTTAGAATTATTTAACAATGGGTTCACCATCATTAGGTGGACTATAATAGCCATTGTATTCATTAAATGCAATCAAAAAGCTATCAATGGTTTCCTTAGTTAGACTCTATAAAAACCTTAAAATATACATTTTAAGAGAGAAAACCAGCTTACAAATAAGTGTTAAACTTAAAACCTTAAAAGGCTATAAATTTTCATAAGTTCAATTGCTGGGCGCTTATATAATGCCATCGAGGTTCTTACTTATTGAGCTTTGGTCTATTATATATAGTTAATGTGTTGGTTTGTATTAAATTTTATGCATTTCTATAGTAATCTCAATGTTCAAAATTTTGTCATTATTTCAAGTAGGTTTGTATATTTCTCCTATATATAAAGTTATTTCTTATAGTAAACCTTAATTTTAAGTTAAACTATTGATTAAAATGACAAATTGTTGTTTATTGTCATTCTATAGGACTAACTTTGTCTATATCTTTTCAATATATGTGACAAATTCACTTATTATTAAAAAGAATTTTAAAAATCAAAAATCAAATGAATTGTTAAGTTTTTATTTGAGATAAATCATTTAGAATGTCCCAATTGCACAATGAGATATGCTTTAGCCCCAGGAGGTTGTATTCATTTTGACTGCAAAGCTTGTGGAACTAAATTTTGTGGAGGTTGCTACCAGTTATTTGTTAACGTATTATAACGAGTTATTTTTTTGTAATTTGAATTACGTATTTATTTAGAAATGTAATAAACCTAACTGTCATATGATGAATGTCCATAGTCATCATCCTCGAAATTGTTTGTATTTTCTTCGAGATTATACACATACTGAATTGGAAAAAATGCTAAAAGTAAATATAATATTTTTAGCCATTTATTATGAGTATTAATGATAATTATCAGTCAGTATAAAACGATGATTTCTTGGTAGCAGCATAAATTAAAATATCAGATTATTAAATAATATGATAAGCCGTTGCTGCAATGTATTTATATTTCTTGAAAAAAGTTTCGATTATTTTTTTAACAATATAATAAATACATTGTAACAAAGGATTATTTTATTATTAACTCATCTGAAATTATCAGTCGATTCTTTAATTAATTTTGCCATTGATATATTTATAATTATCGAATGCATTTATAAATAAATAATTAAATAAGCTTGGGAACGATTTTATTAAAAGAACACTCGTTGTACGATATATTTGACAGTTTAACTGCCATCTTCAGATACGAAAACCAACTAAAATATGGATTAATTTATATATATTTATTTAAACACAATTTCTTAATTGAATATTTTAATAAATACATACTTAAATAATTTTTAAATTTTTATATTAATATTAAATTTAAATTTTTTCATCTACAGCAATAAACCTTTCTAAAATATTAATGAAATACTTTATAAATTTAAATTATTTTATAATAGAAATAAAATTAAAAGTTAATAATTTTTTAAAACAAATAAACATCAATTTATCACAATTTTACAAAATCAAACTATTTGAAAATATTCAAAACATTCGTAGTCATGGCACTTTACACATTAATCTTTATTATAATTTAGTTCGAAATATAATGATATTTAGTGTAAATTTAAACAAATACTTATGTTGGAGTTGTCGGTGAATTCGAATAGAAATTGATGTCGATCTGACTCCAAGCGTGCTTTAAACAACAGTAACGAACTCCAAACGATATAAACTTTATTGATTAATACACTTTATCTCCACTTTAAAATGACACAATGAATTATCAATCGATCACACTTAGTGCTTATTGCGACCCTTCGGGAAGAATAGCACTTTTCGGATCAATTGGCTTTAAAATCAGCTGACTACTGCGGTGGGTTTCTGAGATCGGTAACTCTGATTTAGATGCTTTGCTTTGCTTTGACCTTGCTTAATTTCTGTTTCAAATTTCTCTTTAATTCCTTTTTATCTTTCTTTGTTTTCTGTAATTCTTTGTCTCCTGCAAATTGATTGTCTCTCGCAAATTTTGTCTTTCGTAGTTTTGGCCTTTCGCAAGTTTTTTTCTTAATTTTTTGTGTGTCCCAATTTCAATTGCGCTTCCTTTTTAGTTCCTTTGTTTAGTTACTGTTTAGTTAGCTAGAAAAATTATCTTTTCTGAATAAAATTTTGTATTTGATTATTATATTTTATTGATATCATAGAAATTATTTTGTAAAAGTCAATACATTTTGTCAAACACTTTTCAACTATTTTTTTAAAAATTTATCCAATGTTGAACAATTATTCTTCTATTAAATGTTATTTTTCATAAAAATTATTTGGTAATCTAGTTAGAAGTGAATAGTCATTTACTAAGCAACATTTATCAACTTCATTGGAAAACTATAAATATTGATAGACATTATCATTTTGGACAAAATTTTGTAAATCCATTGGCAATATATCTACTTTGGTTAAAATATATGATTATTTGGGATAAAATTAAACAAAAGCGTAGTAAGTATAGTAAAACATGGTCATTTAAGTATATTTTAGTAAATTCATCGATAATTTAGTTAATTTGAGTATTAAATTCGATTTATAGACATCTAGTCCATTTTCTATATATTTTTAAAGATTATTATTGCTATAAAATTAATATTGATTTTTGAACAAGAAAAACATGGATATTTTATGAATACTAAAGTCTGAAATGCAGATCATAAAGATAAAACCACCTTACAATAATTTCTGCTATTATTTCACAGAAGTATATTGAAATATTTGTTTACCAAAGTAACGATATATTGAGATAATTTAAATCTTTAAAGTGGTATCAAATAGCAAATTAAATTTTAGGAAGATTCACTTAAGAAATCTTTGCAAATATCAAAAATGAGAAAGATAGAGGGTGAAGGAGTCTATGCCAGATTTATCATTATCGTCTTAATTAAAAAAATTGGCAAAAATTAAAATTTCTTTGAACTGAATAGTTTTTTTTACTTTTATGTTTCTAATTATTAATAATATAAAATAAGCTTATTCGTTAGGATTTCGATTATCCTAAATTACAAGGTAAGCCTGAGAAAATGTGCCAGCTTATGATCACGAATGAACAACCAAAAGACGCTGCTTGTAATAAAGATGTTTGTGGAACTACTGCATTGTGCGAGTGAGTTGTAAATATTTAATAAGTAATATTTATCATCTTGTGCTTAATCTGCTACTTGAGCTTCATGAATTTTTTGAAAGTTGCATGTTTTGTCAGGTTATAATCTACTTTTCTTTATTAAAAGGATGTAAAATCAATGTATTGTGTCTATTATTGAATAATACAGGATAAACCAATAAGTTTTGTCCGATGAAACATGTGTAAATTTAAAAACAGCAAAAATGTCAATTATCATTGTCAGAGAGATGTTCAAAATATGCACCATTATGAAGGACACATCGGTGTCATCGATCAGGCAGTTTCCTGATTCCATCGGCGAAAAAGCTGCATGGTTTTTCATTAGTTCCGTTGAAATCTCTTCCACAAATTGCAGATTTCAAAGAGAAAAAAAATAAAAATCGGATGGTGAGGGATCTGGAGAGTAAAGGGGATGTGGCAAAACAGTAAAACCAATGTCAGTAAATTTTTGGACAGATTTGGCTGCCGTATGGGGTTGTGCATTGGCGTGGAGATAGTGAATTTGTTGAAACCCACTACCAAGAAGACGGCGTCGCTTTTGTTGTATTGCCGTCACCAGAAGGGACAGCTGCTCGCAGTAAACATCGGCAGTGATTGTAGTACCTTGCGGCAGAATATCCATAATAATCACACCTAAATCACATCCCAAAAGACGGCATTGAGATTTTTCCTGGGTGAGAGTGTGCGGCGAACTTCCCCATCACGGACATCACCTGCGCCTCTCCACGAACGGTAGTGATAGGTTACGTCGTTGCTCCAATAGATCCAGACTTTGTCCATTGTAATGAACTGACTAAGGAAGTCATTAACAGCATACTTGCACAGCAGCTCGTTGCATATTTTCTCACGGTTGGCCATTTGTTGCTCGGACAACTTTTGTGGGACCCAGTGGTTGTACAGGTAACGCATGCCCATTGCAAGCAGATGATTTCGAATTTTCTGCTGACAAACTCCAATCTCCACGCTCATTTCCACAGTACTGTTGTGGTCCTCCAAAAGAGCTAGAATTTTGTTGCTGATATCAAGAGAGTGCCTTCCACATCGCTCTTTGTCCTCAACATCAAAGTTTCCTCCTTGAAGTTTGCAACCCAGCGTTGACAAGTGCTCTCATTTGTTGTGTCCTACCCGAGTGTCAAATTCATTTCATTTCCAATCTGAGAATTCACTAATCCACGTTTTCAATTGTAGTAGATTCACTTGCGAATATCCTCTCGTGCGAAATTCATTTCAAATCGACGTATTCTAATGAAAACAAAAAGTATTTCAGTCAAACAAGAAATTTATTAAAAGTGCTTAATCCATGTAAGACATATCAAAGTTAATAGCAATGTTAATAATTATTAATAAGTGAGTTTTTAAAAATTTTACAAATCAATAACATATATAGCATAGACACACAAAGTTGCAGACCTATACACTCATTACAGCATTGGAAAGCTGAGTATGAGCACCGGACAAAACGTATTGGTTTATCCTGTATATTTCATCTATTTCCATTTTGACAAAAAGATCAAAAATTTAACTTTGTTCAGCACAAAATTTTTATCTTTACTCAAAATGAAAATAAATGAAATATTATCAAAAACATCAAAGCTAACCAAAAAAAATCAAAAATTTTTTCTGATATTTTAGAATAATTTTAATTTGGATATGTTTGCACGTTTTAATGTATTGAATATCGTCAAGCAAATGCACTGAACAATTTTGAACTTATTTAAAAAACCAATTGCTTAAATGGGAAAAATTCAGAAAACTTTTATAACAAAACTGTTATAAAATATGTTTATCTCATTCAATCATTTATATTTCGAATATCTGTGGAAAATCCAAGCACCAAGTCCTCATGTTTTATGACCTTTTAAAGGTTGCTAAAGGTTCGCACACCCAATAGTTAACAGTTCTTTATGATGAGGCATCTTTATCATATGTATTTTATTTATAATCTAAACAAACAAGATTATGTTTTGAAATTTAGAATAAAGTTTAAATAAAGTACAGTTACGATGTTTTCAAATATTTTAGAGAACTTACTATTAATGTCTAGGGATATAATAATGCCCAATGAGTTTATACTTTTGAATTATCAAAAGGATTCATAAATCTCTACATAATAGTGATATTTTATGAAAAAAATTCTATCAAAAATTTCTATAAAGTTAAATTGTTAACAATATGTTTATCAACCAATACACAAGTAAAATGATACTCTGAACTTTATAATTTATATTATTTATATGTCGATGGATGCAATGGAATATGGATTCTTCCTCATCGGATGATGTATTAATTTAAATAAATTAAATATATTATGTTGGAAAGAAATTTCTGCAGTATTTTTAATAGCCTTTGCTAATGTGGTTTTTTCAGAGTTTTATTTATTTAAAAATTTATATATATATACGTGGTTGAAATATAAATATAAATAGTCATCTAAAATTAACGAACTTTTACCTATATATAGCTACATAAGAATAGGTATTGTTTTCATATATTAATTAATTTATAATTATTTTCAGCAGCTTTTGAATAAAAGCATGGAAGCTGTTGAATAATAATAAAATTTTTAGTTTTTAAGAAACCGGCAATGAAATTTTCAAGGGATTAAATGATGCATATGGTAAGAATGCCTTATCATATAGCATTGTTAACTATTGGGTGTGCGAACCTTTAGTAACATTTAAAAGGCCATAAAACATTAGGACTCGGTGCTTGGGTTTTCCACAAATATTTGAGATATAAATGATCGAATAAGATAAACTTATGATTATCGAAGTTGTTGATAAAAATATGAACATTCAACTTTAATTAGAAATTAGTTATTGAATAGTGGTCTCATTATTTTTATTAAGTTTCTAAGTAATTACTTCGTTAATTTTTTTTAAGTTATGCAGAAAATACTCCGCATAAAACAATTCTTCTTGTCAGTCTTGGACTTCCAATTATCTTCCAAATTTTTAACTCATTACTGCTACAGAGGTTCATGAATTCCCATAACATTTCTACTTTAACTTCATTAATTTTTATCTTACTCGATATCCTTCTACTTTCGTTTCATATATTTTACTTCTATATTATTTCGATTTCTTATATTCGATTATTCGACTCCATTGACGAATTGAATCCAATAAAGTCATCCACGTTTCACTTATCGGTGAATCTTTTCTTGATTGGTTTCTACTTCGTGAGTTTTAATCATTTTTTAACAAATAGCAATCTCGAAATGCATGAGCTTCTTTCCCACATATCAGACACTTTTTTTTAAGGGGGCATTCTAATCTTCTGTGTTCTTATTCCTCACAACAAAAACATTGTACGAGAGAAAAGGTTTCTGTCTTTGGTTGGTTAGATCATGACTATGATTGTGCAATCTTGTTACTATATGTTTCATCAATACTGTCGGATATCTCTTTTGAAACGATATATTCTCTCTGTGTTTTTTGTCTCTGAAATCGGCGAATGGTAAGAAGGAAAAAGAGCAACTGGAGGTCAAGAGTTGGAAGTTGACCTTAAACTTAAGCGAATCTTGCGGGTCGTGAAAAATATTAAAGAATTGCAGGAAATGATTGGTGAATGAGACCCATAAATGATGCGTGTTCAGAATGCTTTTGACGATGCGATAGAACCCTAGAAAGATCTATTCACGCATATGAAAAGAGAGCGCCAACTATTGTATTTCACGATGTTAATTAGCCCTGCGTTTAGAGGCTCTTTGCCTATTTCTAGTTACTCCATTAGCTAAAGAAGACAAAAACACACTTGATGAAGATACTGTCATGTATCTAAAATAATATTTATTTCATAATCTCTTGTTTTGTCTAATCCGTTTATTTTTGTAATAATACATACTAGTATAATGATGACTAAAATGTTTTTTTTCATATACAAAATGTAAATAACCTTATCTTAAATAAGTTTTCTCTGTTCTACGAACATTTTCAATATATTAACAAAGAATCCTACTTTGCGGAAATTCACTTATCACAGTAGAGTCTGGAACGAATTGACAAAGATAAACGAAGGATTACTGTATACTCTTTTCTCTAACTCTGTTTCCATTAGATTGCATTTCATATTTAAATATTTCTATTTCATTTGGTTTCCATTCAATTTTATTTTAAAATAATTTTCAAATAAATGACTGGCAACGTGCATTAATGTAAATACAAATTCAGACAGCACTACAAAGAATATTTGGTTCAATTTATCAATCGCTACAAGATAGATCCAGCGGATTTTGTTGATTCTTTTCAACTTAATCTCATGCTATTCCAAATGGTTATTGATAGATTGGTTAAAGAAAAAAATGAGACTGAGGCCGCATTCAAAGAACGGGTGAAGAAAGTAAATTAATGAATATAAGTTATTATTTCATAACCTGATGTTTGCCGATAAAATAGAAAGTGAAAGAATCATGTTTGTTTTATATTCCGAAAGGCCTGGTAGCTGCGGAACCGGATCAGTAGTGAAATTGAAGAACAATTACTCTGACTTGGTTAATTATCAAATACATTTTTAAATGGGACGTTATTTTGCTTATTACCGACGAATTTGTAACAAATTTCAATTTTTATTCAATTTAGTCCATTTTTTGATATTAAAATTTCATATTTATTTCATTCAACTATCGTCTATAATTTTAATTAATGTAACGTAAACATCTGGAAAAAACTAATATAAAAATGTTTTGTTTAAATATCTTGTTTTTCCATATTTTTTACGATTTTCTATACTTGATCGGATGCTCCATGTTAGATGTATTACTTTTTGTATTTATTGAATTGAATTCAAATCAATTTGTTTCTAATATTCTATCAACACCCTTGAGGAATTTTATTACACGTAAAGTAATATAAGCATAAGGACTTTACATACCACATCGATTCACAACATACACTTATTTAATCATTTATTTAATTAAATTATATTTCCCATCCCCCTCGATTAAATAGCTTTGGCCACTAAACGTTTCATATCAATCGGTTTCCATTATCAAGATTTATTTCATAGCTTCTGTTATACATTTGTTTCACGACTTCTGCTGGTTCAAAATATCTGTCGTCTTCTTTGTTTAATAAAAACACAATCTCCTATTTCAAATTTCCTTTTTGTAAATGAATCAATTGTCTTGTTTCTCTTTGGCATATTTAATAGCCATTCTTTGTAAATACGCTCAGTTTTTATAGTTTTTATCCTTTAATGAAATATGAATTGTGTCTCTGATTATCCTAAATTGTCTTTCGATCTGTCCGTTTGCTGAATGATGGTAAGGATTTGAATAAATTAATTTAATATTATGAGCTTTGATTAGATTTTCAATACCTTTATTTTCAAATGATTTCCCTCTATCACAGTGTATAACCTCTGGAGCACCATATTTTACGGTATCTTCTATTTGCGATTTAACGGCATGAAGGGATACATAATTACTATGCTAGTCTATGATTCTGAAAACATGTTTCATTGCATATACTGTTTATTTCAATGGGCCACAAAAGTTAATGTGTATTGATTCAAATAATGTTGGTTCCGGGGTTTTACAATTTCTTTCTTTTGTTGGAGTGGTAATTTTGCGCTTCTGACAATTTTCACAGCTTTGAATCTCATCTTGTATTGTTTGTCTCGTTTTATAGTTATTTGATAAATATTTTTTTAATTTCATTGGTCTCTCATGACACAGTTTTATAAAAAAATCTATTCTTCGACTATTGGGTATCCATATATATCATTGGTTAGAATTACCCAATCTTTTTTTGAATTTGGTTTTGTATTTAAATTTAAGCTCTGTACAATCTTGAATTTCGGTCTAATTATATTGACATTCATTGTCTGGATTTTCTGCCATAATCGCGTAGCCAGGGAGTCCTTAGGTGCCCGGGCAACCTCCCATCTTGATTGGTATTTAATACAAGTTTCTAACGGTTTTAACTTTTTTGAATTAAACATTGTTTATAAATTTTTTAATAAATAAATTCAACCAATAAAATTGATTTAATTGAATTGATCATTAATTAAAAGCATGTAAATCTAATCAAATCATTTTTAAACGTTCATGTAAGGAATGACTTAATAT
The DNA here is from genome assembly GCA_022537955.1 of Schmidtea mediterranea. Taxonomy (NCBI): domain Eukaryota; kingdom Metazoa; phylum Platyhelminthes; order Tricladida; family Dugesiidae; genus Schmidtea; species Schmidtea mediterranea. The sequence continues at coordinate 304,892,167 of CM039679.1, read as the reverse complement.
ATTCTAGAAGAGAAATAAAGATGGATCTACTCTTAACTATTTTACGAAAATAAAAAAGACAGCGGATAGAATTGATGAGTACAATAATAATGACAATAGTTACGTAAAGAATAAGCCAAAATCAGAAACACCTATTCAAGCAGAAACTGGAGATACAACTCAAAGTCTACCAGCAACTAGTGAGACATCGAAAGTAGTGGGATACCGGCCCTCTAGCTCAGAGGCCATCTAGCTCACATACCCCCCCGGCAAAATTTTTTTTTGCGCTAAGTTTAAAAGTACAAATTTTTTAGAACAAAGACAATGACTCATTCAAGGTCATTGAAACAAAGACCATGACTCATTCAACGTCATTGGATGACTCATCATATTTTTTTCAAGGTCATTTAAACAAAGACCATGACTCATTCAAGGTCATTGGACGACTCATCATATTTTTCAAGGTCATTGAAAAGTAGGTCAAGGTCATTCAAGGTCATTGGATGAGTCATCAATTTTTTTCAAAATTTGTTCTATGTTTAAAAGTACATATATTTTTAAGGTCATTCAAAAATTTATTTTTTTTTCAAAAATTTTTCTATGTTTAAAAGTACACAATTTCCTATGTCACCGCTGGTCCAAAAAAGATAGAATATTTTTCGAAATTTTTTCAAAATTTTTTCAATGTTGAAAAGTACAAATTTTGTCAAGGTCATTTAAAAGTAGGTCAAGGTCATTCAAGGTCAAGGTCAAGGAATTTTTAATCATTTTTCAATTATAATATGTCTACTTACTTTTATAAGTATTATATATTTTGTAAATTATTTTATTATTTTTATTATTATTTTTTTAAAAAATATTATTATTTCACAAAGTCATTTAAAAGTAGGTCAAGGTCATTTAAAAGTAGGTCAAGGTCATTCAAAAATTTATTTTTTTTTCAAAATTTTTTCTATGTTGAAAAGTACATATATTTTTCAAGGTCACGGATTTTTAATCACTTTTTAATTATAATATATCTACTTACTTTTATAAGTAGTATATATTTTGTAAATTTAATTTTATTATTATTTTTTATAAATATTATTATTTTATTATTATTTTTTATAAATATTATTATTATTAATATTTTTATTGTTATTAATATAAATATTTTTATTATTCTTATTATTATTATTTTTATTATCATTATTATTATAAATATTATTATTTTATTATTATTATTATTATGATTAATATTATTATTTTTGTTATTATTATGATTTTTATTATTATTAATATTATTATTATTATTATGATTATTATTATTATTTTTATTATTAATATTTTTTATAATTATTTTATTATTATCATTGTTTTTATTATTAACATTTTTTATAATTATTTTATTATTTTTATTATTATTATTGTTATTATTATTTTTATTATCATTATTTTTATTTTTATTATTATTATTATTTTTATTATCATTATTTTTATTTTTACTATTATTATTACAAGTTAATATAATTTACTATTTATTTTTATAAGTAATGTTTTAATATTATTATTATTATTATTATTATTTTCAATCTTATTGGATGAGTCATAATATTATTTCAAGGTCATTTTAAAGTTTGTCAAGGTCATTTAAAATTTCACAAGGTCTTAGTATTTTTAAACATTTTTATATAAATTTACTACTTATTTTTATAATTAATGTTTTAATTTTTTTAATTTTAATTTTATTATTATTATAATTTTCTCAAAGTCATAATATTTTTAGTCATTTTTAAATATAAATTTACTACTTATTTTTATAAGTAATGTTTTAATATTTATTATTATTATTATTTTCAAGGTTATTGGATGAGTCATAATATTATTTCAAGGTCATTTAAAAGTAGGTCAATGTCATAGTATTTTTAAACATTTTTAATTTTAATATACTACTTATTTTTTATAAGTAGTGTTTTAATGTTCTTTAATTTTTATTCTATTAGTATTATTATTATTATTATTATTATTATTATTATTATTATTATCTTATAAGTAGTGTTTTAATGTTTTTTAATTTTAATTTTATTATTATTATTATTATTATTATTTTTATTATTATTATTATTATTATTATTATTATCTTATAAGTAGTGTTTTAATGTTTTTTAATTTTAATTTTATTATTATTATTATTATTATTTTTATTATTATTATTATTTTTATTATTATTATTATTATTATTGTTATTTTTATTATTATTATTTTTATTATTATTATTATTATTATTGTTATTTTATTATTATTTTTATTATTATTATTATATTGTTATTTTATTATTATTATTAATATTACAAGTTTTATTATTATTATTTTCATTATTATTTTATATAAATTTTCAACAAAGTATATAAAATTAATATTGAATAGAAAAAGTTTGTTCAATTGTGGTTCATAGTATACAGGGATAGAACAATTGTAAATGTTTGTAAAAAGTTAAAGAAAAATTCTATATTTTTAAGAAAATATGTGCAAATAAATATCAAAACTAATTATGGCTCAAATGTGTGTGTTAAACCATCGATATGTTACAGTGTTTATGGAAAAACTTTAATGAAAATATGTTTTATTTTTCAACAATTTATGAAATATTTATTTTATGGCTAATAATGTGTATGTGTTAAATCATAAAAATAGTTCAATATTTATGTAAAGTTTGAGATTGTTAAGAAAATGTATATAATTTATGATACACACGTGTTTTTTGATTGAAATATGTGTGTTTGGTTTACCGATATAAGAAAATCTATGGACAATTTTTAAGAAAATACACGTAATTTATGATTATCATGGGATTAGAATTTGATTAAAGTTGTGAGAAAGTTGTTAAATTTGAGATAAAACTGATTAATTTGTAAATAATGTTATTATTTTGAAGAAATTTTAAAATAAGACCTTCAGTAAATTGGTACGAAAATGGTAGTTATTGAGTAATACTTATTAAAATTACCAAAGTTTTATAATTTTTGACAAGTCTTGATAGATCTTTAATAAAATTTATTAGTACTTTGAATAAGAATTTAAAAAAAAAAGTTTCAACACAGTAGCAAATCGTAAAGAAACTAGTACTTATCAGTTAATTAAATTAACTAAGTTGTAAAATAATTGAAAAAATTTGTTAGATTTTTTAAAATTTTAAGATTGTTAGGTAATTGTTCTAGGTACTTGTTGAATAAAAATTAATGTGTTTTATCAACTGCTCATAGTTTTTAATCGTACAATTTCTCTTCATTCCTGGAAATAATCGTAAATCTATAATTTTAGACACTTAATTTCTTGAAAATTTATTAGATTTGACTTGATTTTAGGATTTTTTTAAATAAAAGTTAAATTTAGGATCAAAATGTATATGAAACATCTATTTAAGATAATTATTTAAGAATTAGAATCAAATTTGACTGATAGAATTAATGATATTTTAATTATAATTTTATGTTCTATTTAAATAGTTGATTAAATCAGTTAATTTTTAAAAATATTTTAGTGAAACCTACGATTTTAACTGATTTTACAGTGTAAAAAAAAGGAGATCAATAATTACTTTCATTTTCAATTTTATTGATTTCATGGATATCAATCACAAAAGTAGTATAATTTAGAGATTTTTAAGACAATGCTCAGTGTGGTTATCAGTATAGTTATGAAAATCATTGATATATCTCTATGGGTTGACTGGTAATTTTTATTGAATTTATACTTGATTTACTGATTAATTTTAATTATTTGAGCAACATGATATATATTTTACAATAATTTAATTTATGTGGGAAACATAGACTTTATTCGATTTTAGTCATTTTTGATGAATTTTTTATTTGATAGAATTTTTTGCCAGAATCAAATTGTGGTGATTTTCGACGGAAAATGTTGGGTATCGATAACAATTTTGTAATACTAAAGAAAATTTATTTTTATTGGTAAAATTCAGATTTTTATGATAATTTTAAGTGGGAATTTGATTGGTTGAATACATATAGTAAATATGATCCGAATGATGGATTTTTAAGGATCTTATTCGGTTAAATATAGATTTCTAAAGAAATTTTACCTTGTAATTTTTTTTTTTTACAAAAAATATGTATATTGTTGGTGCAGTGAGGAAAATTGTCATTTCAAGGGAAATTATTGATTAAGAGGAAATTTTATGATATTTTAAGGAAATAATCGATTAAGAACAAGTTTGTTGCCATTTTTAAGGGTATTGAGTTGGTTGAATATCTGTGTTCAAACGTAAATATTTTCTAAATTGAGAATATAGAGGAGGAATTTATAATATTTTCAGGGGGGATTTGTTCAAATAGATATTAATATGTGTGTAAATCTTTTGAGAGTGGGAATATTGTCATTTAAAGAGAAATGATTAGTTAAGAAGAAAATTTATGATCTTTTAAAGCCAAAAGGATTGGTCACGAGATGAATTCTATTTAAGGGGATTTCAAGAAATTTATTAGGTTGAATATCGATATAAGTCGGTGATTTTTTTATGAAAATAATGAATATACCTTGGATTAATGTCATTTAAAGAGAATTGATTGGTTGAGAGTAAATTTTATTTTAGTGAGAAACAATTGGCTAAGAACAAAATTTATAATCTTTTAAGGGGAAATAATCGATTAAGAACAGATTTGTTGATATTTTTAAGGTACTGAGTCGGTTAAATATCGTTATTTAAAGGGTGATTTCTATAAAAAATAATGAATATAGTTGGTAGGGTAGGGGTAAGTGTTATTTGATGGGAAATGATTGGTCTAGAGTGGAATTTACTTTAGTGAGAAATAGTCAATTAACAAGTTTGTTGTCATTTTTAAGGGGGTTGGGTTGGTTAAATATTGTTATTTAAATGGTAAATATTATCTAAATTGGTATTTTTTATGATTTATTTTTTATGAAAAATTTTGAATATGGCTGGAAATATTGTTATTTGATGGAAAATGATTGGTCAAGAGAGTAATTTATAATATTTCTAAAGAAATTTACTGGAATGAATATATGTATTCAAAAGGTTAATATTATCTACTTGATAGGCTTTTATAAAAATTATGAATATAGTTGGTATAATGGAGTGAAAAATGACATTTGAAGAGGAATGATTGGTTGAGAGTAGAATTTATAGTATTTTTTTTTAAAGGGGATTGAGTTGGTTGAATTTATAAAATACTTAGGAAAATTGTTACTTTTTTCATTGGTTTAAGGTTAATCAGAATATATCGATAAGATTTCAGTTCTAAGAAATTGATTGATTCATATAACTATTTGTATACAAGTATTTTATTTTATTATTATTATATTGTAATTAAATTAAAAACTAAAATTGACTAGTATTTAAAAATATTTGTTTACCTATTATTTATGTTTTTTATTGACAATTTTCTGAATAATTTAAATATTTACGATTATTTCCAGGAATGAAGAGAAATTGTACGATTAAAAACTATGAGCAGTTGATAAAATACATTAATTTTTATGCAACAAGTACCTAGAACAATTACCTAACAATCTTAAAATTTTAAAAAATCTAACAAATTTTTTCAATTATTTTACAACTTAGTTAATTTAATTAACTGATAAGTACTAGTTTCTTTACGATTTGCTACTGTGTTGAAACTTTTTTTTTTAAATTCTTATTCAAAGTACTAATAAATTTTATTAAAGATCTATCAAGACTTGTCAAAAATTATAAAACTTTGGTAATTTTAATAAGTATTACTCAAAAACTACCATTATCGTACAAATTTACTGAAGGTCTTATTTTAAAATTTCTTCAAAATAATAACATTATTTACAAATTAATCAGTTTTATCTCAAATTTAACAACTTTCTCACAACTTTAATCAAATTCTAATCCCATGATAATTATAAATTACGTGTATTTTCTTAAAAATTGTCCATAGTTTTTCTTATATCGGTAAAACAAACACACATATTTCAATCAAAAAACACGTGTGTATCATAAATTATATACATTTTCTTAACAATCTCAAACTTTACATAAATATTGAACTATTTTTATGATTTAACACATACACATTATTAGCCATAAAATAAATATTTCATAAATTGTTGAAAAATTACACATATTTTCATTAAAGTTTTTCCATAAACACTGTAACATATCGATGGTTTAACACACACATTTGAGCCATAATTAGTTTTGATATTTATTTGCACATATTTTCTTAAAAATATAGAATTTTTCTTTAACTTTTTACAAACATTTACAATTGTTCTATCCCTGTATACTATGAACCACAATTGAACAAACTTTTTCTATTCAATATTAATTTTATATACTTTGTTGAAAATTTATATAAAATAATAATGAAAATAATAATAATAAAAACTTGTAATATTAATAATAATAATAAAAATAACAATAATAATAATAATAAAAATAATAATAATAATAATAATAAAAATAATAATAATAATAATAATAATAAAATTAAAATTAAAAAACATTAAAACACTACTTATAAGATAATAATAATAATAATAATAATAATAATAATAATAATAATAATAATAATAATAATAATAATAATAATACTAATAGAATAAAAATTAAAGAACATTAAAACACTACTTATAAAAAATAAGTAGTATATTAAAATTAAAAATGTTTAAAAATACTATGACATTGACCTACTTTTAAATGACCTTGAAATAATATTATGACTCATCCAATAACCTTGAAAATAATAATAATAATAAATATTAAAACATTACTTATAAAAATAAGTAGTAAATTTATATTTAAAAATGACTAAAAATATTATGACTTTGAGAAAATTATAATAATAATAAAATTAAAATTAAAAAAAATTAAAACATTAATTATAAAAATAAGTAGTAAATTTATATAAAAATGTTTAAAAATACTAAGACCTTGTGAAATTTTAAATGACCTTGACATACTTTAAAATGACCTTGAAATAATATTATGACTCATCCAATAAGATTGAAAATAATAATAATAATAATAATAATATTAAAACATTACTTATAAAAATAAATAGTAAATTATATTAACTTGTAATAATAATAGTAAAAATAAAAATAATGATAATAAAAATAATAATAATAAAAAAAATAAAAATAATGATAATAAAAAATAATAATAACAATAATAATAAAATATAAAATATAATAATATAATAAAAATTTAATAATAAAAACAATGATAATAATAAAATAATTATAAAAAATATTAATAATAAAAATAATAATAATAATCATAATAATAATAATAATATTAATAATAATAAAAATCATAATAATAACAAAAATAATAATATTAATCATAATAATAATAATAATAAAATAATAATATTTATAATAATAATGATAATAAAAATAATAATAATAAGAATAATAAAAATATTTATATTAATAACAATAAAAATATTAATAATAATAATATTTATAAAAAATAATAATAAAATAATAATATTTATAAAAAATAATAATAAAATTAAATTTACAAAATATATACTACTTATAAAAGTAAGTAGATATATTATAATTAAAAAGTGATTAAAAATCCGTGACCTTGAAAAATATATGTACTTTTCAACATAGAAAAAATTTTGAAAAAAATAAATTTTTGAATGACCTTGACTACTTTTAAATGACCTTGACCTACTTTTAAATGACTTTGTGAAATAATAATATTTTAAAAAAATAATAATAAAAATAATAAATAATTTACAAAATATATAATACTTATAAAAGTAAGTAGACATATTATAATTGAAAAATGATTAAAAATTCCTTGACCTTGACCTTGAATGACCTTGACCTACTTTTAAATGACCTTGACAAAATTTGTACTTTTCAACATTGAAAAAATTTTGAAAAAATTTCGAAAAATATTCTATCTTTTTTGGACCAGCGGTGACATAGGAAATTGTGTACTTTTAAACATAGAAAAATTTTTGAAAAAAAAATAAATTTTTGAATGACCTTAAAAATATATGTACTTTTAAACATAGAACAAATTTTGAAAAAAATTGATGACTCATCCAATGACTTTGAATGACCTTGACCTACTTTTCAATGACCTTGAAAAATATGATGAGTCATCCAATGACCTTGAATGAGTCATGGTCTTTGTTTAAAATGACCTTGAAAAATATTATGAGTCATCCAATGACCTTGAATGAGTCATGGTCTTTGTTTAAATGACCTTGAATGAGTCATTGTCTTTGTTTTAAAAAATTTGTACTTTTAAACTTAGCGCAAAAAAAATTTTTTGCCGGGGTAGGGGTATGTGAGCTAGAGGGCCGGTATCCCACTTCTATCGAATCGATCAAGTAATGTACTGTCAGGTGACATTAGATTTTATCAAAATGTTACATCACTGAGCGACGATGAAAACATCAATGCAATCAATATGATCGAAAATCCGGATTATTCATACAACTATAAACAGACAACTATACACGGAAAGAACTGAAAATTCCAGTGGACTGGGTTTAAAACCTTTCCATGGTTGACTTATTCAAAGTCTACAGATAGTACTTTTGTAAATTTTGCCACTTTGAACGCGAGCAAGATCGAAATTTAGTTTTGGTGGGTTTTAAAAATTGACATAAAAGTTTGGAAAATTTTACACATCATCAAAGCACTGCTTCTCATCTGAAAACTGTAGCTATTGTAACATATTTAAGCTCTATATCGGAAGGAAAATCTCAGTCAATTAATATAATATTTAAAAAAAAATTGAATTTGGAAAAGCAGAAGAATCACTTATTGTTATATCCAATCATAAAACCTATTATTTTATGTGGTCGTCAAAACATTCCGTTGCCTGGAAAATATGATTCAGGCTCATTACTTTCAACAGTTAACCGTGTAAATGATGGAAATTTACGAGCGCTCCTTCGATGGCGAGCACATTTTGATAAGGAATTTAACGAACTAGCACAAAATGCTCCAAACAATGCAATTTATCTTAGTCATACGATTCAAAACGAAATCATCTCAATAAATGAAAAAATTATTATCAAACGTCGAATAGCTAAATTATAAAAGTCTGCATTTTTCTCAATTTACGCTGATGAAACTTCGGATAGAGCTAACAAAGAACAGTTGGCTGTTGGGGTGTGTTACTTCGATTTCGATAGGCGTAAAATCAATGACGACTTTTTAAAATTTGTTTCAATAATCGATAAAACCGCCGATGGAATATCATCAGAGATAATGAGAACTTTTCAAGAACTTAATATAGATTTAAGCTTCTGTGTCGGTCAGTGATAGGATAGAGCGGCTATTATGGCAGGAGAGAAATCAGGCGTTGCACGAATAATTAGAGATAGTTTTCCAACTGCTATCTACATTCATTGAATGAGTCACTGTCTTAATTTGGCATTGAAAGATTCGTGTAATATTGCCTTCTTAAAAGTTGTACTGAGACAATTAAGCAAATTTTCAACTTTTTTAATACACCAAAGCGTCAGTAAGTTATTTTAGAAAGCATTGCAGAAAAATGACCAGAAAGCAAAAAAAAGTTGAAAAATATATGTCCTACACAATTTATAGAATTCCATCAAACAACTGCAACTTTCATTGAACTTTTTGATGGAGTGGTGTCTGGCTTACATAGCATTGTTGAATGGAATAATGATGATGCTTCACATTTAGCAATTGGATTCTTAAATGTGATTCTTACATTTGAATTTATAATTGTCACTTGATTGGACGCTGAGCATTACTGTAGGACTTTGCAGATATTTACAATCAGTTTCGATCGACATAACACAAGATTTATCAAACAAGTTTGATGCGATATATTCAAATGCAACAAAATTTGCTGAAAAATATGAAATTGATATTCGAAAACCGAGATGTTGTGGTAGACCACGTATGGTTATTTTAAGCACAAAAGAATATTATCAAAATATTTTATTCAAACTGCTTATTAGTAATTTCTGTAGCGAGCTTGAGGAAAGATTTTAAAAGCATAAAGAAATTTTGACAGGATTTCGAATCATTACTAACCACAACATTATTGCTGAAGAAGAAATTGCGAAAGCTGTTGATGATATTTTGGACTTTTATGGTGACTACTTGCAAGCTTCAGCAACTCAATTAAGGACAGAAATTCAAATATGGAATTTAATATTATCAAAGCTTGTTGAAAAACCGAATTCAATAATCGATCATATCAAGTCTTGTAATGGTACATTTTTGCCGAACGTTTTAAATTTGCTTTCAATACTAGTAGCTCTTCCGGTTACAAATTGTATACAAAATGTATGAAAGAAGCTTTAGCAAATTAAATTTTATAAATTAAATTAGTAAATTAATTTAAAATGGATTAGTTTTATTAAATATTTATAAAGAGGAGGCAATTGAGATCGAAGAAGTTTTGATCGAAATGTCAAAATCTGCCAGTAGAATCAAAATAAGTGTATGAATTATGTAAAAGTTAAAATTTTTTAATAAATTTTAAAATTTTAACAGTTTTTGTGGTTCAAAAATTGTTATTCATGGGCACCCCCTTCAAGAATTCTTGGCTACGCCCCTGACTAATGGAACCATGTCTAATGTAAACAGGAATGCTAAAACAATTAGAAATTTTCGTAATGTCTAAAAAAGTTTTTTGTTATTATGAAATGTTTTGTGAAGTTGAATTTTATTATTATTATTATTATTGTTGGGCCAGCACACAAATAGCCTTGAGAATTGTTTAAATGCATCAGTAATACAGCACGAAAACCCAGCACCAAGATAACTTAAAATACAATATACAACACCAACTAAACATTTTAAAATCTGAGAGAATATAAATAAATATAAAATCAAAAACATAAAAGTAAAATAAAATAAATACAAAATGCATCAAGAACCGCACGAAATCTACATAAAACATAACATAATAACCAGAAAAATTTGACCGTAAAATGACAATTTATATAAAAGTAAAAATTAATGAATTAAATGAATAAAAATAAAATATTTTTTGGTTGAATAAATTTATTTAAAAATGTTAAAAATAAATTACCAATTTAAATTAAGAAATTAATAAAAATTTAATTTAAATAACACAAATAATTTCAAGGTCAAATTTGTTTAATCGCAATAAAAATAACACACAAGGTTGAGGTCGAATTGTAGGTATATAATCTGATGTGTTTTCACAAATTTTCAGCACAAAATTGACAACAAAATTTCAACTAAATTAGCAGGCTGTATGCAGAGAGAAAAATTTAATTTTACTGTTAACTATAGCTAGTCAAATTGGTTTTAAATTACTGTTGTCGATTCGTGGTATTACTTTCCGAGTTTATATGGAGAATCTTTATGGAATTTTATGATATGAATGAAGAATTTGTATGAAAATATAAATTTATGCCTAGAAACATTTAGATGGTAACTTTTAATTTTTTTTATTTATCTTATTTTGTGGCCCACAGCCAAAACAAACTGCAAGTGATTAAAATCACACATAATCTATCGAACCATGTAAGTGCGTGGAATACCGCCAATGATTCGTGCCCGTGAAGGCTCCAGCGTGCGGAACGCAGGAGCTGGAACGTCAATTTTATCCGTACATAAGGGAAATTGGAGGGTAAATGAGTAGACCGTTGGCTGCTCCTTCATCATCAGTTTCCTAAAAAATTGACTTAAATTTTTAACAACAATCAGTTCAAAATATCTAACACCGAGTAGTCCAGTGGGCACTCATTAAATATAATATGAACATACATAGATTTTAAGGACAAAGAGAGGGAATGGGTAGTGGGAAAAATTGCGAAATCGTTGCAACAGTTAAAATGAATAACCATCGGAAAAAGATTGATCCGAACGACTAAAATCATGGAAAATAATATTTTTTAATAATTTATAAGAATTAAATAAATTATGTTGAATTGAGACGGAAAATATGGGCGGGACGCTGCTCAAATTTTCCGAATCAATTAAAATGCTTATCAAAGTTAACAAAGAAAAAGTAGAATTCGGCTCAATAATTGATAGAATATCCGGATGAAACCATAAAATAAAGGCGGAACGCTGCTCAAATTTCCAGAATTGATTAAAAACTTATCAGAAATAGTAAAATAAAAGTGAACTGCGGCTCAACTATTGGTATAAGATTATTATGAAACTGTAAAATAAGGTCAGAATGCTGCTCAAATTTTCTGAATTAATTCAAGTACTTAACAAAAATAGTAAAGTAAAAATGGAGCGCGTAAAATAAGGGCGGAACGCTGCGAAAAGTTTCCGAATCCATTAAAATACTTATAGAAAATGGTAAAGTAAAAGTGGAATGTTGTTCGATTGTTAGTAGGATAATCTGATTAAACCGAAAAATAGGGGCGGAACGCTGCTAAAATTTTTCGAACTAACAAAAATACTTTGTCGAAAATTGTAAAATAAGAATGGGTTACGGCTAATGTTGTATATCAATAAAATATTTTATAAAGCTGAGGAATAAGGAAGGATCCCTACTAAAAACTCGATGATAATAATGATCATAGTAAAGATAATGGTAATTATAATAGTAATGATAATGGTAATTATAATAATAGCAACAATAATAATAATAATAATAATAATAATAATAATAATAATAATAATAATAATAATAATAATAATAATAATAATAATAATAATAATAATAATAATAATAATAATAATAATAATAATAATAATAATAATAATAATAATAATAATAATAATAATAATAATAATAATAACTATAATAATAGTGCTAATAATAATAGTAGTAATAATAATAAACATAATGGTAATTATAGTAATAAGAATATTAATAAATGTAATAATAGTAACAATTAATAAAGATAATACCTATAATTGTAACAAGGATAGGGCTAGTAGACATAGTAGTTTAATAGGGATAAGGATAAAAGAGATACTGAGTATGTTTAACATAAATTAAGGGTGTACAGGCCATGGCAAAAGTCGATAATACGGACAACGATAAGAAGGACTATGCGAATGGACCTACCGATAAATGATATGAGAGTATAGGTTAATATTTGAAGGAGATAGTAGAATAATGGGACCTAAAAATCGAAATCGAGCACAGGCCTTCTATCGGCAGCTTGTTGGACCCACGGATCGTTCGGTCAATTATAGCATTAGCAATAGCGCTCACTTTTTGGGGACGATCTACCCACTCGAACAAAGTTCCAACGTTGCTTAGCGACGGGTGCCGAATGGTAGGCGAAAGATCTTTATATGGGGTTGTCTGGGTAACAACCATATAGTTTCAAATATCACCACCCAGAAACCCACCATTATTATTATTATTATTATTGTTATTATTATTATTATTATTATTTTTATTATTATTATAATTATTATTATTATTATTATTTTTATTATTATTATTGTTTTTATTATTATTTTTATTATTATTATTATTATTATTATTATTATTATTTTTATTATTATTATTATTATTATTATTTTTATTATTATTATTATTTTTATTATTATTTTTATTATTATTATTATTATTATTATTATTATTATTATTATTATTATTATTATTTTTATTATTATTATTATTATTATTATTATTATTATTCTTGTTTTCATTATTATTATAATTACCATTATCCTTACTATTATCATTATTATTATAAAATTTTTCGTAGGGATCCGTCCTTATTCCTCAGCTTTATAACAATAAATTTACTTATATAAAAATTTTGCTGTATTCCATCCTTATTTTTCAGTTTTCGATAAAGTATTTTTCTTGATTCGGAAAATTTGAGCAGAGTTCCGCCTTTATTTTACAATTTTATCATAATATCACACCAACAACTGAGCGGCATTCTACTTTCACTTTACTATTTTCGATAAGTATTTTAATTTATTCGGAAAATTTGAGCAGTTTTCTGCCCTTATTTTACAGTTTTATGATAAATGTTTTAATTACTTCCGAGAATCGGTGCAGCGTTCCGCCTATATTTTCCGTCTCAACTCAAAATAATTTGTTTAGTTCTTATATATTATTTATAATATTACTTTTCATGATTTTAGTGGTTCGGATTAAAGTTTTTTCGATGGCTATTCATTTTAACTGTTGCAACGGTCTCGCAATTTTCCCCGCCTCCCTTTCCCTCTCTTTGTCCTTATGATCTATTTATATTCATATTATATTTAATCAATGCCCACTGGACTACTCGGTGTTAGTGATTTTGAGCTGATTGTCGTTAAAAATTTTATGTCGATTTCATCGAAATTGAGTGCAAGAAAGTTGAGCCAAAAGACCCTCTATCAAGCTACTCTCTTTCGCTTTTTAGTTCAGTGATTTGACGTTTGGGTTCTTGCGTTACGCACGCAAGATCCTTTACGGGGACGAACTATTGGCGGATGCACCGCACTTACACAGTTCGATAGGGTGTTTTATTTTACTGTCTTGCGATGTTTTGGCTGAGGGCCAAAAAATAAATAAATAAATTTTACCATAAATACTTCAATGCATAAAGGTTGTTGGTTGTAAATATTTATATTTTTAAAGTCATTCGGCAAATTGGCAATTCATAAAATCATCGTGAACTATTCATAATTTCATACAAATCAATAATCATATACTAGCTGAGAGTTGTCGTGTTCAGGCAAAACACTTAGTAGTGTTTATTGCCTGAATGCACGGCTCACAGCTGTAACGCACTGATGGTAATTAAAACTGAAAAATTAGACTAAATTTAGTTTGAAAAATAAGACTGAAAATTTGTCAAAACACATATACCTATAATTTGACCATAACCTTGCTTGTTATTTTATTTGCGATAAAACAAAATTTGACCTTGAAATTATTTGTGTTATCTAAATATAATTTTTATTATTTTCTAAATTTAAATTGCAATTTATTTTTAAAATTTTTATTTGGATTTATTCAACTAAAAATATTTTATTTTTACTCATTTAATTCATTAATTTTTTACTTTTATATAACTTGTCGCTTTTTGGTCAAATTTTCTTATTATTATGTTATTTTTATGTAAATTTCGTGCGGTTCTTGATACATTTTGTATTTATTTTATTTTACTTTTATGTTTTTTGATTTTATATTTATTTATATTCTCTCAAATTTTAGAGTGTTTAGTTGATGTTGTATGTTGTATTTTAAGTAATCTTGGTGCTGAGTTTTCGTGCTGTATTACTGATACATTTAAACAATTTTCAAGGTCATTTGTTTTCTGGCCCAACATAAGGTAAGAATTTTTAAAGTTAAAGAGTCGACAATATTGTGTGATAAAATTTTTTAAATAAAATTTTTAGTATAGTTTTATCGATAAATTTTTATAGATAATTTTAAATGATAAAAGTTTTAACATAATTTTACAATGAAATTTTTATACATGTTTTAAATGTAATCCTACAATGAAATTTTTTAGCATAATTTTTACAATGAGTTTTTTATACATGTTAATAATGATAAAAAATTTTCAAAGTAAGATGTGAAAAAAAAGTTAATATGAAATTTTCAAAATTATAATAACAATAATAATAATAATAATAATAATAATAATAATAATAATAATAATAATAACAATAATAATAATATTAACAATAATAATATTAATAATAATAAATTCATCAACAATCAAAGAAAACGTAAACTTACTAGGTATCAACTTCTGAATACTGATAACCCATACACAATGAACAATCCATTAATTACTGAACAACAATCACTAGGTACTGTATACAAATGACTGAGTACTGTACAACTCACTATATACATACTAGGCATTAAATAATTGAGTATCTTATTCATTGAAATTCCTTATTTAAATAATATTTATCCTTTGAACATCGATATTCAACCATCTTAACCCACTTAAAAATAAAATAAAGTTTTCTCTCAATCATTTCCCCTTAAAATACTTGGTTATTCAGACACTCACAATATGTTATCAATAACTAGTTACTAGTCAATATCAAAAATTGCTTACTGACCAAGAAATCTTTAAATAAAAGCACATAAAAATTTGAACAATCAAAAGAAATACAATTTTAATTACAAATTTTATTAACTTCTTCACTCTTTTTCTATCCTTGATGTCTCTAAATTGTTTGGTTGCTTAGTGACCTGGTTTCAATCAAGAAAATATTAATCATTGAAGCCCAATCAATTGTTGTATTTTCTCGGAATAAAAATTTATTACTTTGTTTACAGTCTTGTATGTGATTTATTGAAATTATTTTGTAAAACTTAATAGTTTTGTTTAAAAACTTTGAAATTTTTCTATTATTTTTGTAATATTTTTAATTACATCCAACAATGAACATTTATAAAAAGTTATTTTCAAAGATGAATGTCAATCTTTTCATTTAATTTTCACATGCCCCTAAATAAATTAATTGCTAACAACTCATCAAAAAAAATTACTTAAATTTATTTTTACACAGTTTCTATTCTTTTCACTCCAACTATTGTGATTTACTGAATGATAAATTAATTAGTAAGTATAAGGGGTTGTAATTGATAGTAAAAAGAAACTTTATTAGAAAAATATACTTAAATTAATTTTTATATATTTTCTGATCTTTTCACCCCAATTCTTATTGTTTACTGAATGATAAATTAATTAGTAAGTACAAGTAGTGGTTAATCTAATTGATAGTGAAAAGAAACTTGATTAGAAAAATATACCTTAATTATTTTTATATATTTTCTGATCTTTTCACCCCAATTCTTATTGTTTACTGAATGATAAATTAATTAGTAATCTAATTGATAGTGAAAAGAAACTTGATTAGAAAAATATTCCTTAATTAATTTCCCATAACATATATTACTTTCATTGTACGTGGAATAAATTTTCATATATTTATTGAAAATGATTCAACTCTTAAAATTATTAACTCAAAGATACTAAAGGTTTGAATAAAACTAATATAATAAAAATAATATCTCCCACATTATTAGAAATTAAATGATTATCGACCAACCACTAAATAAGTTCAATTTCAAACAAAGCTTAAAAAACTACACGGAACAGGTACTGATAGATACCGATAAAATCTACTAAAAATCCAAACATGTATGTTTAATTGTTGTAAAATATTTGTTTTTGTAAAAATAAGACTTATCCTTAAATTATGATTATCATGCGATTAGAATGTGATTAAAGTTGTCAGAAAGTTGTTAAATATGAAATAAAACTGATTAATTTGTAAATATTGTTATTATTTGTAAGAAATTTTAAACTAAGACTTTCAGCAAATTGGTAAGAAAATAGTAGTTATTGAGTAATACTTATTAAAATTACTACGGTTTTATAATTTTTGACAAGTTTTGATAGATCTTTAATAAAATTTGTTAGTTCTTTGAATAAAAATTTTTTTATAAAAATTACAACATAGTAGCAAATTGTAAAGAAAATAGTACTCTTCAATTAAAAACAAATAATAAAATTAAATAATTTGTAAAATAATTGAAAAAATTTGTTAGATCATATTTTAAAAATTTATAAGTTTGTTAGTTAATTGTTCTAGGTACTTGTTGAATGAAAATTAATTGTACAATTTCTCTTCATTCGTAGAAATAATCATATATATTTAAATTATTCAGAAAATTGTCAATAACAACATAAGTAATGGGTAACATCAATTTTTTAAATACTAGTCAGTTTTAATTTTTAATTAAATTACAAATAATAAAATCAAATAAATACTTGAATACAAATAATTACATGAATCAAACATTTTCTTAGAACCGAACACGTATAGTATATTTTATTCAGATTCCAATAATATAATTAAAATTAACCAAAATCTTACTGATATATTTTGATAACCCTTACTCTCAACCAATCATTTCTCTTTAAATGACAATAATCCCAGCTATATTCATTATTTTTGATAAAAATCACAGACTTATTTCGTTATTGAACCGAAAAAATTTCTAGAAATCCCCTTAAAAATAAAATTCATCTCACGACCAATCGTTTCCCTTTAAAATATAATAAAATTTACTCTCAACCAATCATTTCTCTTTAAATGACAATAATCTCAGCTATATTCATTATTTTTGATAAAAATCACCGACTTATTTCGTTATTGAACCGAAAAAATTTCTAGAAATCCCCTTAAAAATAAAATTCATCTCTCGACCAATCGTTTCCTTTTAAAATATAATAAAATTTACTCTCAACCAATCATTTCTCTTTAAATTATAATATTTCTACTCACAGCTATAAATCATTATTTTTATAAAAACACCGATTTATATCGATATTCAACCGAATAAATTTCTTGAAATTCCTTTAAAATAAAATTCATCTCTTGACCAATCATTTCCTTTCAAAATAACAAAATTCAACTGTCATAACCTCTTAAAAATATCAACAAATCTGTTCTTATTCCATAATTTACTCTTAAAAGATCATAAATTCTCTTTTTAACCAATCATTTCCACCTAAAATAAAATAAAATTTACTCTTAACCAATCATTTCTCTTTAAATGACAATATTTCCACTCAAAAGATTGACACACATATTGATATCTATCTGAAAAAATCCCCTTAATAATAATATAAATTCCTCCTCTATATTCTCCATTTATAAAATATTTACCCTTTGAACACAGATATTCAACCAACTCAACCCTCTTAAAAATGACAACAAACTTGTTCTTATTCGATTATTTCCCATTAAAATATCATAATATTTCTTCTTAACCTTGAATTGACATTTCCACCACTGCACCAACAATATACATATTTTTTGTAAAAACCTACAAGGTAAAATATTTTTAGAAATCTATATTTAACCGAATAAGATCCTTAAAACTCCATCATTTGGATCATATTTACTATATGTATTCAACCAATCAAATTCCCTTAAATTTATCATAAAAATCTGAATTTTACCAAAAAAATAAATTTTCGTTAAAGTAATACAAAATTGTTATTGATACCCAACATTTTCCGTCGAAAATCACCACAAATTTGATTCTGGCAACAATTTCAAGCAGGAAAAAAATTCAAAAAAATGACTAAAGTCGAATAAAATCTGTGTTTACCACATAAATTAAATTTCACTAAATTATTACTCAAATAATTAAAATTAATCAGTAAACCAAGTATAAATTCAATAAAAATTACCAGTCATTTTGGCAATTTTTGAATACTTCAATAATTTAAGAGTTAAAATTAGACATTTATAATATTAAATAAATATCATGTTTGTTTTAATATATACTATTTTCAATTTAACATCCTGAAGTTTTTTAAAATTAAAATTAGTTTGTCGTCTGAAACTTATGACAGGTATCAAATCAATTAAATTGTTTAATATTATTATCTTTTATAAATTTTGTTAATTTTAAATATTAATATATTAATAACTTTTCACATTTATATATATATTTTAATTGTTGAAATTTTTTTAAATATTAATTTGTGTGATAAAAGATTATATTTTAATTTCGAAATATGTTATCACTTAGATTATTAAAATTTTATCAGTGTTTGTTAGGACTAAATAAGGGTTACTGAGAATATATACGGCGGATAAGTAGATAATATTATTCGAATCATCGAATAATTAACTGACACATCAACAAAAATTCTGTTATACGTAAATTTAGATGGGTCCGATGTGTCCCATAAAATTCACGATTTTATTTCTTAACATTTTCATGTCCGGTAACACCAACGTTTTGTCAAGGGCAAATGCGACTTCCGTGTAACTATACAACTAATATTTGTTATATTTGATAATGTATATTTTCTTTATAAACAGTTTTACTTTTTAAATTATATATTATATTTTCCATTACTGTAGTTTATATATATATATATATATATACAAAAAATATTGAAAATAGAAAAACATAATATTTAAAAAATAAAATGTAATTATCGTTTAATATTTTGACATTTCTTAAACGGGAGAGCTATGCAAACATAGTGTTCTTAGCAGATGATGTCTTAGATCACTGATTCTCAATTTTTTGTTGGCTTGCATAATACTAAATGATTTTGAAAATTTTCTTGACACACGTGTGAAGACTTAACAATTTTTTTGTTAAAAAATTGATATATAATTTTTATTAATTCTTTATTGTTAACCCCCTTTACAAAATCTCTAGTAAAAAATTTACTGCAGAGATCAGACATCAATAAAGAAAATTCATGAAAAATAAAGAAAATTTTAAATTTGTATAAATTCTAGAAGCAACGAATTAATGCTTTAGACATCTTAGAGATTTCTTTGAAATATTAAGGTTTCACGAACTTGATACAAACTTCTCTGTTGAAACTAACAAGACATTTTATTGCATCTTCTACTGTTTTTATATCCTGTGTCTGTTATAATAATTTCGGTTAAGTGAGTTACGGCAATCTTTTCTATATTTTGTTGATCTCCCTGAATGAATATGACGATAGTTTATAATCCCTTTCAATAAATTTACGTTAGGTATTGATTAATATTACATTTTATTTCTAATTATGGTGATTTTCAATTATTCGTTTTATGAAGAATCAGACAAAATATTTTAAAGAAACTTAATTTTTTTGTTTTGTGTTATAAATATACAGGCTTTTCATTAAAATTAATCAACGATTGTTTACAAATTCTTGGATGAACTTATTTTACATTTTATATACGCTATAATGTTTTGAATCTAAACCAGTGGTTCTTAATGTAGTGATTTGTGGATAGATACAGGTCCTTGAATGATTTTAAATATATTTTATTTAAAATGGTTAAATTATTTGAATATTATTTATTTTAATATAGCAAACATTGAAACAAATCACGATATTAACATCGTATTCTCATAAGAGATATTTGTTTTTATTGGTACTCGTCTTCTAAGTTAGCAGTCCGAAATTTTCAGTATAAACAGCTCCGTTCGGTCGCGTGTAGAACTTTAAGAACCACTTACCTAAACTACCTAAATGTGTGTTCATAATTCCGTAACTTTTCATTCGGTTTAGCTCCATCTCCGTTGGTAAAATTAAAATATTTCTCATCAATATTTGATTTTTTTCTATATTCATTTTCCAGATTTTTAGTTTTTTTTATTGACCATCCTTCTACTTCAATTACATTTACACAATTGTTTTCTTCAATTATACTTTTTGTTTACGTTCTGATTTCTTCATCATCTTGCTGCAATAACCTAAAATTATTACTTTTCATACTGAATAATAACAATAAAGAAAGAGTTTAAGCATATATTTAATATAGTTAATGTATTTGATTTTAATTGCCAGCTGAAATTGACGAATGGATATGCTCATTATGTGGTACAAGTAATTTCAGAGGCAAAGAATGTGAAATATGTGGAGAAATGCAAATTAATGTAATATTCAATTTATTGGTATATGCAACTTGAAATAAATTCAGATCGAATATGAGGCAAAATTAACAAATTTTAAACAATATAGTTTGGAAATTTTTATTGTAAATATTTTTTCTACTATTAATAAATGAAATTGCACCAATATCTCCTTTATGAAATCGATCCTTAAACGACTTAAAATTTTGGAGTTCAAACGTTATTTTCACTTTCGACTCATTTTTTATATCTTTAATATCGTATGTCCTCTTTGGGAATGTACTGTTTTACCAGGAATTCACCAAAATACTCACCTGTTCCAATTTACCCACATTAAGTGTTCATTTTAATATTATCGAATTTTTGGTTTTCGAATTGACAATAAAATCTTTTACATTATGCATGGCTCAAAATTTCCAATATTTCGTTTTTATTGTCATTTCTCAAATAGGTTATCAAATTATTGGAATCAAATTGGTTCGAGTTCAATTAATTTGTAAAAGTTCCGTTTACTTTTTTGATATAGCTTATCTGATGATCTTCAAAATGCTAAATGCTGACAACATTGGCATTTTATTATTAAAACTTCCTAAAACTTTTAGCCAATGTTGTTTTTCTATGATGTGAATATTTTATGTATATAGTAGTTTTGTTTTAAAATTTTTCTTAAGTTATTCCCATTCAATGAAATTTCGTAAATGATTCAAATATAGCTCATGTTTTAGATAAATTTCTCCAGTCAAAATAAATTTCTACGAGACTACATTCAACAGGTGTAAACATAATAACTTTTAAAAATATTTATAAAAATAGTTATAGCTTTTAAAAAGTTATTTGACACCATGATTTAAACTATTTTATTTCAAAACATGAATGACGTTTACTTTGAACAGCATCAGTAAAACTCCCTGGGGAATATTATGGCGAATATTCAAGATTTTCATATTATTTTGTTAAACTTCGAATATCTTTAAATGAAGTGCTTGTATGGACTTCCGGTTATGATAAAATTTCCACAATAAAATAGTGTTGTTGAATCGATTGACAAATAAAAAAAATTTCCAAAGTTTATTTGTATAGATAATATAATAATGATAGGTTGCATACTCGTGAAAACTTTGATTAAACTTCGACGTTGGAAAAATTGGAAAAACTGATATTGTATTGGACATTGAAGTGATTAACTTATTTTGTTAACTTTGAATTGTACATTGATAAGATAATAAAAACACTAAGCAGAATATTTTGATGAAGGTGTAAATTCTCGAACATAATTAGTTGAATCTATATAATTGTCTGGATATATCTTGAATTTGATTGGATACAATGTAAGGAATCCAGAAAATCCACGATTGAAGTTGTGTTTCATAATTTGTTTGTTTCAGAATTATTGAATATTTGTAGAAATGAAATAAAGTATACACACACACACACACATATATATATATAATTGGAATGTCTGAAGCACTACAGTACTTATAGTTCGTTTAGAAATAAGTTCTTTATAGCAAGTTCAACAGCCATATTGATCATTAGTTTCTTTATTGTAAATATATCTAAAACCCATGATTTTGCATCTTTCTTTGTAACTGTTTCTATTTTAAAAGCAGTTCAGCCTATAATAAATTATAAATAATTTGATGCTCTTCCGTCATATTTTCGAATATTGAAATCAAATACATCTTGAGGTTTTTTGGCAAGTATTCTTCTATCAATTTCTTTGTTTCCTTGTAATGACATTAATATTTTTAACAGCTTATTGTATAAGATTACACAATGTACAAAAACATTGATTGATATTCGGTCTTTCACCTTTGGTGTAATATCATAACTGAGGGATTTAATAATCTCGCTCCACGTGAGTTATTGGTGTAGATAAGCTTATGATTAACTAGTTTTAATTAACTATTGGCAATTTGTAGAAACTTAATGTTTTGAATGAAAAAAATGATTTATATTTTGAAAATATTATGCATTGCTATTATCGAAGTCGATCCAAAGATATCGACATATGCGATTGGTATCCAAAATTTTATCCTGTAAGGAAAAATCACTCAATGATGAAAAGAATTTTTAATAAACATGGATTTAAAATTCCAACCAACCGATTGGATCGCTTGTACAACGAAGAAATCAAATCACAAGTTTAGATTGTAAAATTTAGATTTGTAATTATTTGAAATTAATTTCTAGAACAATAAGTTAAAAAGCATGTTTATAAATACAGATATTTTATCAAAATTATCAATCAACCAAGAAGTTATTAATTTCCAAGAATTAAATAAAATGAATTATATCCCAGAAAGTCGTATTAGTAAAATTTTTACCGATAAAGATATTTGGGAGTTCATTATTGGAATGGATTCATTTACAGATGTAATTATTTTCAATATATTTTGATTACCGCTTATAAATCAGATATGAAAATAATATTTTAGCCTATCAGAATTCTTTCAAGCCATTAAAATATAATTTCGTTTTAATAAAGACAATTATTACCATAATATAATGATCAAATAAATTAAGTAATTTTATTTTCATAAATTATTGATTAAAAGAATCATACAACATTGGATTTAAATTAAATAAAGTAAAGCACTAATCCAACATATATATTCTGCTACAATATATTTCGACAGACTAGGTAGATATGAACTCTAAACTAAATTGATTTAAAATAGTTAAATGAACTATATATTTATCATTATTTATTAATCTTATAAGGTAATTAATTAACTTTTTATTTTTATTGGTTGATTTTACTGATTCATAGTCAAATATTTTTTAATACATGCCATTTAAAAATGAAAAATAATCAGTGGTGAAAATTGAAGAAGTTCTTATAATAATAATAATTTTGGTTGTAATGATGTATGAATGTAAAGCTCATTACAACCAAAATTATATAAATTAATGAAATACTGCTAATTGTCGGTAGAATAATAATAAATAAAGTGCCAATCCAACATATATATATATACTACAATATATTTCGACAGACTCACTTTCATCGTCAGGTAGATATGAACTTGAAACTATTAGGGATAAATCCATTTTATTTAAACAAATTTATTTTATATTCTATTAAAAATTAAACATTTTGCTTTTAAAATTTTAAATTAAAAAAAATTAATTTAAAATTTTAAGCAAAACTATTTTACATTTATGTTTTACCTACATAAAATTCATTAAAACTATATCGAAAATCCTAAATTTAAACTAAAATATTTAACAGGCTCTATATTATACTAAATGGTAATACATGATAAATTAATATACTATCTATTATTCAATATCTTATTACAAGTTTTAGTCTAATTAAACACAATTTCCATATTGATAAAAGACAAATAAATGAAGTCAGTTTAACGATGTATGTGATAAAAAATATTTAATCGAATATCAAAAGTTGATAACTAACTCTCAAAATAACCAAAGACGTTGTATTTTCAAATTGAATACTAAAATCAATTGATTTTAAAATATAAATACTTAATTTCAAATAGTTTTAACGTCCAAAATTTTGGTTCATCAAATTTTCCCTCTAATAATTACAAAAATTTCTAAATAAGTATCATTTGCGTATATGTACCCGTAAAACTTTTAATCACATAGGGTTAAAATTCTTACCTCTTTCATCATTTTGATTTAAAATTGTTACTTCTTTCATTACTTAGGGTTAAAATTATTACCTATTTCTTCACATAGGGTTAAAATTGTTACTTCTTTCATTACTTAGGGTTAAAATTATTACCTATTTCTTCACATAGGGTTAAAATTGTTACTTCTTTCATTACTTAGGGTTTAAATTATTACCTCTTTTATCCTTTAGAGTTAAAATTGTGAAATATTTCATTACGTTGGGTTAAAATTCTGTTCCTTTTAGATAACTTTATTACAAATCATGTAATAGTTTATCCATAAATTTATCGAAAAGTATTATAATATACCTAGTTTGAATCATAAATTAATAATTATTGAAATATTTAATGGTTTGGTTACATAAACCTTTAATGTCTGAAATTATCGGTTAATTAGCAAGTTGTTAATGAATGTAAATCTAATTTTACACGTTTTGGTTAGTATTTAGATATTTTCAAAGGTCTTATTAAAACAAGTTTATTTAGATATCATTAATATCCAATTGACTGGTATTGAGGATCTTTACCAAATATGTGTTTGTAATAAATTTACGTTTGAAAAATTGTTTGTCTTTTTTATTATTGTCAAAGTTAAATTAAATTATTATTATTATCAATAACATTATTATTACCATAACTGTATGAATGTTGTTAGCATTAATTAATCCAGTGTGCGTGAATTTTTTAAAAATATTGATGTAAAACTCATTCTTTATCAATTTATATAGTGAGGGATTCAAATCCAGTGACTTTCATTAATATTTGTAAACCAAGTGATTTGTATTATTGGAGCATTAGGCTCGATTCCTCCATCAACCTATGACCTGATTTGTAAACTTGGCATTGAACCACTTCAAACAGAATGTCTTTTAAAAAATGTGCAATGAGCAATATCCTGCACTCAGCTAAATATGGTATTACCATGTGCACGGCATTCTACCAAACTTCTGTAATTAATATAAAATTATGGATATTTAAACTAACTTAAACTTTTTCATTGAGATCAGAATTAGTTTTTTTATTTGAAATGATTCAGACTACATTCGTAATTTATCTTTAAATTCAATATTATTAACCTGACTTTTGCCTTTGTAAAAGTCGTAATTGAATTTAGAAAACTTAGAAGATCGAATCAGAACTTATTTCGTAGTATTTATTACTGCAAAATTTATATTTGCAATGCAGGAGGTCGACGCCGATGAATTATCATATCAGATCAAGCAAAAGAAAATTTAGAAGACACCAGTTGCAGAAAAGATTGATTGATCAAATACTTGATAATTTACATTTGAATTCATCCTTCTCTACTACGGGTGCAGTATGAATTTCATACTTCATGTTGAGCATATTCTTTTCACTGTGAAACAACTTTGTTATATTTAATAAAATTTTAAAAGTACTAGTGAGTGATTTTATTAAGTCTACGACTTAGCCGTAGCCGTAGTTGTATGTGATGATGGGCGCAGATGGGTGCGGAAAATATTCCCAGAATACTATAAACTTATAAAACAAAGACATACCCCCCTAGCAAAAATTTTTTATGACTCATACATTTTTCGAAAATTTACATCAAACTCATCTTAAAATAAATATTCAATTTTAAATGATTTAGCTTACTGCCTATTTTGCCAGTAGTATATTATGTAATAATTTTATCAAAATTATCATAAAACTTTAACAATTTCTATGAAATTTGAAATTTATATCAAATGAAATATACTGATTTATATTCTATTAAAAATTTAATTTTTGAAAATAAAAAATAATTCGCCCACGCTAGGATTAGAACCCCTGACTCAACGAATTATTAGCGACACCACTGATGTAAGAATTTAATAATTTTGAAAATAACTCATTCAAGATAGGATTTAAACATTGGATTTATAAATTTTAGTAGTAGGATGTGAGCCCGTCAGATACAACCACACTAGGCTTACGTGATATTATGTAACATCTGACCTCTGCCCACACTGTTACTACCTACTAAGATACCTTTTCCCACTGTTACCAGTTGACGTCACAATTATGTCACGTGTCCATTGGTCATTCTGTACCCGGATACACACTTATTATGTCATACACTCCGATTACTGAATATTATTCACACTTATTATGTCACGCTGTTGTGGACCAACACACCTTGATTACCTAATGTTCTAGAACACACACCTACCAACATCCACACACCTAGCACCTAGAACCTTCCACGCACCTACCTTCCAGACACCAACCTTATGGAACCTTTCTTACACACACATTCTAGAATATTCCCGAAAATATTTTTATGTCACATACACACAACAACCAACGATCACTTATCCACACTGATTCACACTGATACACCTATCAATTATGATAATTTTAAATAAAATTAAAAATAAAAGTTTTTCAATTAAATAAATAAAAACAAAGAAGTTTTTCTGGCTTGTAATGAGATTATAGGAATGATAAAATTTAAATGGAAACTTCAGGTTTATTTTCAAAATTTCAGCACAAAATAAGTCTGAGTTGCCAAACCAAAAATTAGAGTCTAACTCTGTATGCTAAAGAATTTACAAAAGAAATAAAAAGTATACTCGCAGCTGGCAGTGAATGGGTTAAATAATGCTAAATAAAATCAGTTACGATTGAAGAAAATATTTATAATAAGAATTATTCTTGTAAAAAAAAATGCTGTAAACCAGACATGGGCAAATGGCGGCTCGCGAGCCTCGTGTGGCTCTTTGAAAATTTTATTAACAAGTCTTTTTACTTTTGAAGCATATAATTTTACAACTTTCTGTGAATCAATTTTTCTTAATTAATTTTTTTAATTAATTTTTTCAAATCAAGAAACTTCACAGTGTGATTAGAAAACAAAGTAATTTAAACATTTAAAGTTTAAATATTCTTCACTATGACATTTGTTAAATCAAAAAATCGAGCCATTTTAACAGATGAGCATTTGTTAGAACTACTTCAAACAGCATCAACAAGTTATCAACCTAACTTCCGAAAATTAGATAGCAAGGTTCAGTATCGCAAATCACTGAACAACTCTGATTAAGAGCAGTTTCATTTTTACAAACCTAAGGAACTATCATTCTATAATAATTTTTTAATTGATTTATTTGTGAATTCAATAAAAAATGTTTTTAATCTAAATAAATATAGTGAACAAGTATTTTACTTTATTTCATCAATATACTTAAATTGCCCCATAATCCAAGCACACTGTTTTATAAAATCAATATGGGTCTTCATAAATTTATTTTATATGAATGCGGCTCCAAACACATACAACTGCGCTCACCCCTGCTGTAAACTACTAAATTATCAATTTTAAAATTAATAAATTATTATTAATGATTCAATGTCAAAAATCATGTCGATTGTTTTCATATTTTTAAAAAATAAAATAGTTTATTCACTTTATCCAAATATAATAAACAAATTGTAATTAAAAGGACTGATCAATATGAAATTACTGTTTACGGAAAAAACATTTAAAAATCTAAAAAAAATTTTCAAAACATTTACACTAACAACTTCTTCGTGATCCACGAAGAGACCGCGGACTCCAGTTTGTGAACCGCTGTGTTAGTTCTTGCTGTTTTGAATGTGACTAAACCCAACATTTTTTATAAACTAAATTCAGCTTCTATTTAATTTACATATTTCAAATAAATTTAGATGGAAATGAGACAAATAATTACAGAATTTGATTTTGATTCACTTGGAGCATTCAAATTACTCATGAATTATCTTAGCGATAATGAATTGGGAGATTATCTAAAAAACTCGTGTGTTAAAGGCAATGTTAAATTGATACATCTAAAACAGGCTATTCAAGACGAATGCACTGTAAGCAGTGCCTTGGATTATTTAAAAAATTCATGTATTTTATGCGGGGATGATTTTCCGATGCAAGAAGTTTTCTATTTTATTTTTTTAATGAATTATTTATTATTAGATGGTCAGTATTATAACTTGTTGTCATTCATTTTGTAAAAGCTGTACGTTTGAATGGTTAAAAGAAACCATACAAACCAAATTTCCTTGTAAATGGCACTGTCCATGTTGTGAAGAGTATTTATTTGCCAACATAGATAAAAATTTGTATTACAATCAGCTGAAAGATAATCTATCTAACAATAATGAATTGAAAAGCATTTTCGATTTAAAACTTTTGCAACAACAACTTATGACTTCTAAAAAATTTCATTGGTGTGCAAATGAGCAGGTTGTTTATTTAATTGATTAAATTTTGTGTAAATTTAAGCCGGTCAATTATGTTCAATTTCTCTAACATTTTTGTGCACATTTTTGCCATCTTCTTCAACTAAAGATATGAGGAATACACCAAGGGTCATTAAATAGGACATTAGAGAACATTAAATGTGACCATGGATTTTTGAAATGTCTTGTTAAGTTAACATTTTCCTTGTTTCAATAAAATTTTATATTTAATCATAATTTGAATATAAATTTCTTATAATTTTTTACATGAATTTTAAAAATTTTGGAATTATTCAAACAAAAGGAAAGACAGTTTACCCTAAATCTCTTCGTTCTTTTAAAGAAGATATTTTGGGGAAAGTCTCTTGATTGATGGTAATAATTTATGGTAATAACGGATGAGTTTAGGAGATCGAGGATTCTGTCTGAATTTCTCGAACTCCAGTTGCTCTTTGTTCTGAGATCGTTTATCAATTTTCATGTAATGGGTGTAATGCCACATACATTGGAGAGCCTGCCCGTCATCTCTGTACTCGAGTTCTTGAGCATTGCCGACTGAATGGACTCACATTAGTGATAATTTTAGGAAATGTACTAGTAAGATAATTGCTAAAAATCTGAGTAATTCTTGGGAAAGAATAACTTTTACTAAAAATAATAATTCTAACCCTAATAATTAACCAGGGCAAAAATCTCTATTCATGCCGACTGATCTTCGACTCTATGTTCTTCATGATCTTCACAATCAGAAAGAAATAAATATTAATCTTGTCTGATAGTTAATTATAAATCACATCAAAATTGGTGAACTGTCAGTAATTTAAGTCGCATTCACTTGTTTATATAGTGTAAATATTCATTATCCGTTCATACAAGACTTGTGAACACTAGGATAAAATCTAAAACTGATCTTAATGTGATCATATTCGATAACAGAAACTAAAAATTCATAGCATTTCAGTTATATTAAACTTTGGTTTAATTTTCCCAGGTTTCAAATCATTATTTCGTTTTATTTTTTGCGTACATTATCCCATACGCATTTGTACCCGAATCAGTTACTCAGTATATCCCTCTACCATTCACATTTGTTTTCCCAGAAACAAATGTATTTGCCTTAATAGCCTAGGAACTATTTAAGATATACATATTTCAAATTAAATGTTTTTTTGCAGCAGGGTCGTTTGTTTTTCGTTTGCGTGTATTGTGTTAATGTTTTATTAATTTTTTTACCCTATTTTGAAACCTATAATAAATTTGTACATGTAACTGATGAATTTTTAACAAATGTAACTTTGTGTTTATTCCGCCGTCGTAAAACCTAATCGTAATAGTGCGCAATCAAAGCGTGTACCTTAGCCTAGCTAAAGTGAATTGATAAGACAAGGATGTCATATTATATAGTTAGAGTGCAAATACATAGTCTTCGGTTAGCAAACTTATTTCTTGGCACGTTTTATTTTTTATAAGAGTAAAATCTCGATTTTTGAATTTCCTTCAAATACGGGGGTTTTCCTTTTCTTATTACACGCAATTTTACCGAATAAAAAGTTCTTTATCTGGAACATAATTTAAGCAAATTTCAATATATATATTTTTAGTGTACTAACGGATTTGAAGCAGATGCTGTAAATAAAATTCAATGTCCTGCCTGTAAAACTTTCATGTGTGTCAATTGTAAAAGAATGGTTTGTGTGATTTTTATGATAAAGTTTTTTAATAAGAATTTAGTGGCAAAATGAACATGAAGATAAAACTTGCCAAGAATTTGAATTGTGGTTGCTAAAAACTGATACTGATTTATCTAATTTGTTAAATGATATTGGCGTTGGTAATTTTAAACAGATTTTTTGTTAATTTCATTATATTTTATTGTCATAAAAAATTTAACATAAAGAAATCTGAAAATCAATATTTACGACTAAAAAATGGAAATATAAAGATAAAGATGAATATCATAATTTCAAAATTGAAGGAAGTTTCTACGGGGCCTTATTCAAAATCAAAACTAATTAATTAATTATCGTCTTTGTATAAACAAAATTTTAATTTTTGACAAACAAGAAATTATGTTTTATTTCTGATATCTACAAAATTTTAAATTGTAATTAATGTTTTCATAAAACCTTTCACTATAATTCTTTCTCAAACACCATTACAAGCTGAATTTTCCTTAATATTTTTCGAAAATTGAACAAATCGTGAACTGCAGTTTAGAAAAAAATATATAAATCGTAGATTTGCCAGCGAGTATGTGCTGGTGGTGGGCGAATGTGATCTAAAGAAATAAGTACCTTCCAACATTTAATTTGTTTCTTAAAAATACAATCAAAAATGTTAATTAAATGGCTGGGATAATAAGAAGTTCGTCAATGGAATTTAAATCCCGATCCGACTCCTCGTTTTCAACAAATTAAATCAATAAGAAAAAACTCCCAAAAATTAATATTTATTTTCACAATTTCAAACTAAACAAAATTTTCCCACTTTCGATAAATATCCGATGGGTATCACCATTGGCAAATCAAAAGCAATACGGTTTCTCGCTTTTTTCGGTACTATTAATTTTGCCTTTTCAACAATTATTTTGGTCGTAGATTCAGTTTTCTTCTTCGAATAGATGGCGCTCCATCTCTGCTGCTCTCCGTTTTTGGAATATTTATTGTTCATAAATCATGCTGTTTGAGAAACTATTAACCTTATTCCCGGCAAACCCTTATTTTGACACTCAGCTGGATAGTTATTGATTAATAGGATTGCTTTAAAATTAATAAATTTGTTTTTGGTCTCTTGAGCCTTATATA
This sequence comes from Schmidtea mediterranea, assembly GCA_022537955.1. Taxonomy (NCBI): domain Eukaryota; kingdom Metazoa; phylum Platyhelminthes; order Tricladida; family Dugesiidae; genus Schmidtea; species Schmidtea mediterranea. The sequence continues at coordinate 304,860,209 of CM039679.1, read as the reverse complement.
TACCTCTAATCGTTTAACGATTATTTTTTTCGTCTTCGCAATCTTATTTGTCACCGGTTACCACTATTCTCTGAAAAATATCAATTTTTATTTTCCACAATTTTAATTTATTTTTTATAATTTCGAAATTTTACACTTCTATTTCTTGTATTTTGTGTATCACTAACAAAATTATTTTTGTATTTATTTTGCCATAACATGAATTTTCATTAATAACATTTTTTCATCTTTATATTTCTTTACATGTAACTTGATATCAAATCTGCATAGGAAATTTTTTTCACCTTTTCTATTTTTGTGTATATTAAAAGTTTCATTTTTTGAACTCAATTTTTCTTTCGTTTTTTACATCTAATACAACTGCATTCTGAAATTTTTTGATTTTTTACTGAGAACTAAAACCTAGTTGACAGGTGAAAAATACTGTTGATTATTTAGTTCTCAGTAAATGCTGTATATTGCTAGCCAATTACGACGACAATTATTAGTGAAGCTTCTAAGAAGCACGATTGGTCGACAATCCAATGCGCGACTGGCGGCTTGTTGTTTTCTTTGATACCTGCTTCTCGAAAAGGTAACATATAGCAGACGACTAAGATCGACTGTAATCTACATTTCATTGCCCAAGATTAGTTTCAGTTAGATATAGCAAAATAATGTTCTTGCTATTTACCTATGTTGGTAGAACGATTCTTATGTAATGCATAATTACAATTACAAAATTCCGAGCTCAAAACGGTTAATTGGAACCGAACAGGAATTAAAAGAAACTGGTAAACGGCTTTGACTCAATTTTATTTATAAATGTGCTTGATCGAAAGGTCAGTGGCACGAAGCTACCATCCGAGAGATTAAGACTGAACGCCTCTAAGTCTGAATCTCGCCTAAAAATCATGATATTTTGTGCCATCCTCGTAGTGAGGCAATATTATTATTCATTAATGCAAGTTAATGGATGTGGCTTAGCCATATATTTAAACTCTAACCAGACTATGAAAATAGTTTGGATGTTTGAATCATTTTTAATGATTTACGTCTTGTGCCACGTAGGTCACTAGTAGACATCATCAGAACGCAATATGGTCATATTTTCACTTAGTTTTAACACTGAAAGTAGACTTCTGAAAAAATAAAATTTGTTTTAATGGCGCAGTGAGTTTTTAACCAAATATATTTTGGCATGAAACGTGGTTGAAATCTTTCGAACTCTTGCATTGTATTCACCAAATATTAGAATAATATCGTCTTTTATCACTTTCTTTATGACATACTTTTAGAATCAAAACAACCCGGTTGTGATCAACTGTGTTATCATATTTGAATTATCTATTATTATGACACCACAGATATTCATATATTTGGAACTGAAATGTCCACTTGATTTTTACGGTTGTATTATTAATATATAATTTAAAGATCATTTTTAATATTTTTGTTATTCACTATATTCTTTTAAAGAATGTCCTAGTTGTGGAATGAGATATGCTTTAGCACCTGGTGGTTGTCTTCATTTCGATTGTAGACAATGTGGTGCTAAATTTTGCGGAGGCTGTGAACAACTGTTCGTTGATGTAAGAAAATCCAACCAAATTTCGTTAGATTTATAAACAGATTTCCTTCAGGAATGCTCAAAGAAAGGATGTCAAATGACGAGTTTTCATGGTCATCATCCAAGAAATTGTTTATATTTTCTGCGGGATTACAGTACAAAAGAATTAGAAAACATGTTAAAAGTATTTGCATATTTTTTAACAAATTAAGTTCAAATCATTAAATAAACCTCTCAGTGATTTAACTAGAAAGTGTGATTCAAACACACGTTTTATGTTGTATTGCGACAGTTTCCATATCATCATCAGATAGGATAGTACAAACTAGGCATATTATAAATTATGTAAACAAATTATGCGAATTTTATAATTTTAAAATAAATTTTTAATAATTTATAATCATTTTAATTTTAATGAACCCGAAAACAGTTACAAAATTAGTCCACATTTTCCCAACCAAACTATTTTCAAAACATTCAAACCACATGTGATCACATCATTTTGTATATTTATTTTTTATCCAATGACTTCATCAACAGCGCTTTACCTATTACACTTTACTAATAATTATTAAAAAATTTTAACAAAATTTAAAAATCACACATACTCGTTTTCATATTGTATACACTAATATTGATCAATCCCTTTGGTCTAAGATGTTCAATACCCTCGATACAGAAATGACAGGAAGTCTATCCGATTTATGTGTACATTTAAAGAAGGAATGATCTAATCTTAATTTTAATTTTTGATTTATTTCTGATAGAAGAAGCGATCTTTCATGGAAATATTATAAAAAGATGTACATAACTGATGAAGATATGAAACTGGTTTATTGACACTATCTCATCACAGAAATAAATTGTGGGTGAAATTTATGAATTAACTCATGTGAAACAAAAACAAAATGAAAGTTTACAACTTTTGAATAAGGAGTTAAAAGCTTTTTCATGAAGTTCTTGATTGTAGGATTTCAAGGGAGAAGAAAGTTACAAGGGGCGCAATAGGGGCTCCCGACTCCCTAAAATCATATATATAAGTTGCTTTTTTGGAACTAAAATAGTCAAAATAAGATAATCGGCCTTATTTGAAAAATTGAAGGAATTGATACAAACATTAGAGGTTTTCCTCTCATTTATCAATTGTGTGTGTCATATTACCAGTTTTAGTGTTATGTTTCTACTGAAGACTTTGTGGACTTTATCGATGTCCAAGAGCATATTTTTCCAAATAGAAAAGTCTAAAATATCTTGGAAACTTTAAGGGCAATTCGTTTTGAAAAAGTTGGGAAATTTTAATTTGAATGTTATTGATTGTGTTGGTGTTGCAACGGATTGATGACCGGTAATGATTTCGGAGAAAAAAAGGAGCTATGAAAGATGTTCAATTGTAGCTAAAAATGCAGCTTATTGTACATATTGTAATCACGCAATGAATTTGAATATTTCAATTTCTTCTACGGTGTTTCCATCCGAAATTCAATTGGGGTAATCAAAGAAACAATTTCATTTTGAACTGCTTCCGCAAAACGCAAGATAGTATTCGAGTGACCAAAGAAGTATAGTGCTGTGAGTTTTCGTGATGAAACACAACACCTTTATTATTCATCAATTCTGGAAGATTCTGCTGCAAGGTATCATTTGAGTTTATTAGTTTCTGGCAGTACACACTACAGTCAATCATTATTTTAATGTTGTTTGAGCTGGCTTACCGGACTTGGACCATGATCTTTTGCTATGAATGGTATTGCACACAATCCATTTTTCATAACCCGTTATGTTTTTTCAAAAATGGATCGTTTGGAATTCGTTTTAAGAGCATGTCACAGATATTGACACGTTTCATTAAATGAATTTCTTTAAGTTCACATGTAACCCAAATATAAAGCTTCTTTGAATATCCCAGATTTCTCAAATGATAATCAACCACTGTTCTGGGCAAATTCAACTTCTCTGTGATCTCACAAATGGTAATGTTTCGGTCAGATTCAATCAAGGCCTTCAATTGGTTGTGGAATGAAACATTGTAAACTATTTTTTGACAAGTGGGTTCTGTTATTGCTTCTACGCCATAAACTGTACATATCTTTCTACGTGCTTCTACAGCTCTTTTACCTTTATTAAAATAATAAAGTAAAATATGTCGAAAATGTTCACTTTGAATTTTCAATTTGTAAAACAATCTATACAAAAGTAATACAATCGATCAACTTGAAATTTTTATACAAAATTAACAACAGTCTATACCAGTGGTGTCTAACCTTAAGTGGCTTTGAAATCTTGCTTTAGGTATGTATGATTTCTGACATGCATGTCCATAGGTTAGCCATCACTGGTCTATACTATGAAAACATTATACCGTTTGACCTTTATTACACTTATACACTCGAAGAAAACATTAACGCCATCTATGAATAAAAAAATCCGAAAGGACTTTCCTATATATAGTTTATAATTTAATTTAAATTAGAATTTAGAATTCTAAAAATATTAAACGAGATTTTTTGAAATACTCAATTTAATTTTTATGAAGAAATGCTTTTTTAAAAATTTATTTTTATCAAATTGTTATAAATAATTTATATTGTAATATAAGATTTTATTCATTATGAAATAAAATTCTCCAATAATTAGTTATTGAACTTCACATTTTGTTTTAGAATTCAGACTATCCAAAACTCCGGGGAAAACTTTAAAGAAATGTGAATTTATGATTACGAACGATATGTTGAAAGATGTGAAATGTGAAAAAGATGTCCATTCGTCAACCGGTCTATGTGAGTAAGTAAATCTATTGCAATTTTATATAAACAAAAAGGGATACTGTCTATTTTTCAATCATATTTTTTCAATTAAAGTATTTTAAAATAATCTGCTAATCCGCTACTGCCATTTTGCCTACTGTTTGTAAATATTATCAGCCATTTGCATATGTAACAAAAAATTTTCATTCAAATATATTTTCTGTTTACCAAATTGAAATCCGTAACCATCAATCTATCTAAATTTGTTATCAGAAATCAATTTATCATCCTGTGAGGTGTTTTCAGTAGAAAATTGAATATTTCGGATGATTTGTCAGAGTGATTTAAAATGAATTTAAATAATTTTTAAAAAAATGAAATCAGTTTTTATTAGTAAATTGTTTAAACTTAAAATTAATACTTTCTTGATGAATTTTTAAAATAGATTGGCATAATTAGCTTTGATTAAAATTTATATATAAAATTCTTTAACTTTTATTAAAATTTTAAATATTGTATTTCTCTGATAAATTCTCCACGATACTAATGGTGTGATAGAACGTCAATTAAAAACGATAAGAGATTATATCAATTCGTCATTAAAGAAAGAATTAGAACAGATTATACCGGAGATTGAATTTTCTATGAATGCAAAAGTTTCAGAAATTGATTGGTTTAAGCCCCGCATAAGTTTTATTTGGAAGAAAAATAGCTAGGAAACAATTTAATAGTAGAACACAAGTTTTACAAAGAGAAGAGATTACAGGAAGCACCAAAGAAATAGCCCAGGCTAAAAGAGCATTCAATGTAGGAGATGAGGTACTGGTAAAAGTAGAATTAAGAACGAAAGACAAGGAAAGAGTTACAATCTCTTCAAAATTCATAATATAATTTCTGCTAAATTTTATTAAAATCAAAAACGTCTACTTAATTCTGAATATGAAAACAAAGTTTTTAATATTCATTATTGGACATCACTCTCCTCTTCGTTTTCTTTGTACTTCTTCTGCCATTCGATTCTTCTTGATTTGATTGAGTGTGGAAATTGTAATTCAACTTGTCTTGGCGATAAGAATTTTAAAATTTTGTAAGGTCCTTCATATTGAATCCCCTCAATCTTTTGTCTACGCTGTTTCAAGCGTACTAATATTTTCTCTCCCACCATGAAAACTTGAGTCTAAATCTCTATTTTGCATAGTTTTAGCTGCTTTTACTAGATTAGTTTTCGTTTCATCCTCAATTTCTTCTCTGCATTTTTGTATTTGTCATACTCTCGAATATAAATTAATTTTCCGGCCATATATAATTTCAAAAGGTGAGAATTTTATCGAGTTTTGTATTGTAGCATTCAAACTAAATTCAATCTTTGGTAACAATCTACACCAATTATTCTTTGTTTTAATCTCTGCCAATGATGTTGCCAACATGTCCCGAACATTTCTTATGATTCGCTCTGCTAAATCATTCGATTGATGTTGGTACGGTAAACTAAATTCTTGTTTTATACCAAATTTCTCCATTCAATCACGAAACATTGATCCTTCAAAAATTCTTCCTCTATCTGTAAGAATGCTTTCAGTTCTACCAAAACGATATATCAAATTATTCAAAATAACATTCAAAATTGTTGCTTCATCCTGTGTACTTACTGATGATAAACTGACCAATTTACTAAAACGATATATTATCACTATCATGTATTTCTTACTTTCATTTGTCTCCATATATGCTATCTCTACTACTATCTGTTCTAAAAATTGTTCTCCTGTTAATGGCAATAATATTTCTTTTGTTCTTTCTTGATCAATCTTTATACTAGCACAAATCTTGTATTTATTAATACACTCTGTAATACTCTGATTCATGGATGGACAAAAGAAAAAGTCCTTTAAATAAAATAAGGTTTTCTTGATACCCAGATGACATAGTTCAATATGAAAATATTTACTAAAGATTTCACGTACGAGTCGGTTACAACAACTGCAAGTTATCCGTCTGTATTAATCATCAATATGTCATCTTGTATCTGTAATATCTTCAAATACTTGAAAATACTGCTACTAATTGTTTCATAAGACATGTGAGCCTAATTTCCATTAAGATGTGATATGATTTCTGAAATAACTCAGTCTTCGTTTTGCTTCTGTTTAATAATTTTCATAATATTTCAACGCCCTTTTAAACTATTAATGTACCGAGTTCTACATTTCTCCTCTTTGGCATCTTTGTGTTCCATCTGACAATGAGAGCATATGGTATTATTTAAACGAGACATACCATCAGCATTTACATGCTCTTTTTTCTTTCTATATTGTAACGCAAAATCGTATTCGGATAAATTTGCCATCCATATCTGAAATTGTGGGCTTATTGGATTTTTTGTTGTATTCATAAATGTCAATGCTCTGTGATATGTTCTGGCTACAAATCGTCTCCTTTATAAATATTGTCTAAATGTACAATAAATTCGTGAAGAGCCAACAACTCTTTTCTAATCACATAATATCCCATTTCATGCTTTGCCAAATGTCTTGAACCATACGCTATCACTCCCTTGGTGCGGTTTTCCGTAATCTGAGATAAAACTGCACCTATGGCTCCAAAACTAGCATCCGTATCAATGGTAAATAGTCCATCTGCCCTTGGATATTCTAATATTGGTGCTTCACATAAGAGTTTCTTTAAATTGATAAAACATTTCCTACATTATTCAACCCAAGCAATCATTTTGTCATTAAATGTCATTGCGGTGTACAGAGGTGCTGCTATCATTGAATAATTCTTGAAAAATCGCCGATAATAATTTGTTAAACCTAGGAATGATCTCTATTGTGTAGTACTTTTTGGCTCAGTTACATTTTCAATTTCTGAAATCTTTCTTTTGTTTGAATTCCCTTTTCACTCACTGTATGACCAATAAAATTTAATTCACTTTTATTGAACGCACATTTCTCAGGATTGACTTTCAACCCGGAATCTGTAATGTGTGCGAATACTTCAAATCGGAGCTTATCATGAGTTTCCTGATTTTCCGCATATATTAAAATGCCATCAAGGTACACAACCACTTCTTTAAAAACTAATCCTTCCAATATATGATGCATCAGTTTCTGAAAAGTGGCAGGAGCTGTTGACAAACCAAATGGTAACCTATTGAAACAGAACTGTCCTTCTTTTGTATTAAATGCCGTCTTGATTTGCGAATTTTCATTCAACTCTACTTGATAATAGGCCTGTCCTAAGTCATTGGAAGAAAATATCTTTGACTTACCTAAGCAATCCAATAATTATTTGCATAGGAAACGAAAACTTTTCTGTAACCTAATTTAATAACCTGAAATCTAGACACATTCTTATAGAGCCACCTAGTTTTCCAACTATCATTAATGGTGTGTTCCATGGACTTTGACATTTCCTCACAACTCCAGCTTCTAATAAATTCTGTACTAACTCTTCAACTTTGCCTTCTAAATGCATGGGTTATCTTCTGGGGTTTTGTAAAATTGGAGGACCTGAAATCTTTATTTCATGTGTTATTACTTTTGTATGACCTAAGTCAAATCTGGATACCATAAAACTGTTGCTAAACTTCGATATTAAAGTACCCAACTTCGAATTCTTGTCCAGCTTGAATGTCAACATAATCTTTAACCGCTCGGAATCTGTAAATCTCTTGTTAACTAACGAGTATTCAACAATATTGACTTCCTTAATTTCCTTAATTTCCATGCCAAATATTTTCATGGTGTCTACTCCTCCTATGAAATCTGGATGAATTTTCCTAACAATAATAATATTAAATTCTCGAAATTTTTTGTTCCATTTTGCAACGATTTTAACGCTCCCGGAGGTTTCTCATCTTCTTTTGAAAATACTCCACTCAACCGTATTCTGCTGTCCATCAATATTGAACTGCCAATCAATCTCCAACATTTCTCACTCATCACACTGATTAAACCTCCTGAATCCCATAGCAACTCTACATGAAATCCATTTATTTTCATCATACTCCACTTTCTGTCATCATCCTTCTTAAACATCACATCCTTGTTTTCAACATTTCGTTTTTTAAACTCATCTACTGTCTCGACCCTACTGTCGAAATGTAAGCAACATGATTTTCTTGGGTTTTTTCGTCTCAACATAATGAATGAGTGGTTCTATAAATTCATCTAATCTATCATCGTTTTCTTCATGTATACAATAAACTCTTCGTTCTAATCTTTGTGTATTACTTCGTGATTTCACTAACAAATTGCAACTTCTAAATGAATGACCTTCCTTACCGCATATTAAACAATTGACCTTCAATGGGTCATTTTGTCCACAACAAAAGCATTGACTAGGTTTTAACCTTTCTTCTACTGGTTCTGGTAAACTACGACATCTATTATAAATCTTCCGTGCGATATGTTTCATTGAAACTTAAGCTGGTAGGCTACGCTCTGTATTTGTCCTCTCATTATATTGTTCTGCCACGGGTTTCACTTTATCAGATTGTCTTTCGTTTCTTTCATTTCTATTTAGGTAAGTGATTTCTGTTTGTCGATTTGGGTATATTTTGTTATTAAACGATTTTTGAATCCATTGCTTCTGTTTATCTTGAGTAACGTTTGCGTAAGTCGATTTAACTACTGCTTGGACTTCTTCAGATCGTTCTTTCGTATCCTAATCTTCTCGTGTTTCATATATATATTTGTTAAATTTCTAATTTCTTCTCTTGTAATATTGGCCTTCGTCGATATATTTCTTTCAAACGGTCGTGCCGAACTCTGTTGCATAAAATCAGTTTGACGATGTTTTACACAGTTATAAACTTCGTCATCGAGTTTCTTCACTCGAATTTCAAATGTAACGAATCTTTCATTGTGATTTTGTCTCACTGATGACAATTCACAAATTTTATCCATAATGGACTTCTTTTTTGTAAATGTGTCGTTAAACAATTCACGAGCATTTTCACTAGCTGTGGAGAGGTCTTTAAATTCTTTCCAAAGGATGGACGCCTCTTCAGACAATAATAAGTCAAAAATACTTACTAAATTCAAATCATTAAGTAGTATTCAATCTTCAATGTCTTAAGCCATTGCTCTGCTTCCGTCGTGCTTTGGCCATCGAATCTTCTGGCATTAAAATTTAAAATATCTTTCGCCTGTTTAGTCAAAGATTCAATAATCACTTCCGATTTTGAATTCTTGTTACCTCGTGAATCGGTTCGATTTTTTTGGTGTGGTCGCCAGTTACTATCTCTTTAAAAATCATAATATAATTTCTACTAAATTTTATTAAAATCAAAAACGTCTACTTAATTCTGAATATTAAAACAAAGTTCATTATTCTACATGACTGAAAGATACGAAGGGTTATATAGAATAGTGCAAAAATTTCATGATCGCTGATACATGCTACAAGACGAAAGAGGAAAAATATTCCAAAGAAATGTTGAAAAGGAAAAATTTCTTAAAGAAGGGGGATGTGAAGTGTTTTCATCAGAAAATTTTATATTTCAGATGATTTGTCAGAGTGATTTAAAATGAATTTAAATAATTTGAAAAAAATAAAATCAATTTTTATTAGTAAAATATTTAAACTTATAATTAATAATTTTTTGATGAATTTTTAAAATAGATTGGCATAATTAACTTTCATTAAAATTTTAATATTGAATTTCTCTGATAAATTATTTTGAAATTATTTGGTTCAATACTTGAAATTTTGTTTAAATATTAAACAATATTGAATTAAAAATAAATTTTTGGAATATGAGTTCTTGTAATGCAAATGTTATTCAAGGTAATTTAGAATATGTTTCATATGAGTCAATCGATTTGTTATAAGCTTCTCGAAAGCTTATTTAGGATCTGAAAATGAATGTGCTGAAACTAGTATGAAACAAAGCAGTAATTTCCACGATTGAATTTTAAAGTGAAAAATTTTCAATGAATGCTTGATGATCTTCAAGAGTTGTTGGAACATTGTTAAAAAGTTACAATATTCAAACCAAAATACATATTTGTTATTTTTAATAATGCATGTGCAATTTAATTTTTAAATTTAATAAATTTAATAAAAAATTTAATGTTACATGCACTGCAGCATCCATATTCAAATTCGTCATTAAGTTTTATTCATCATGTTATCTTCGTCATTCATTGTGTCAGCCATTTTGTCATCATTTTAATCAAAATATTATCATCTATTAAGCAAAAATAATTTCATAAAATTATCTAAAATTCATAAATAGCCTTTAAAACGGATTTTAAGAAACGCAGGAAATCCTAGAATAATTTATTTTATAAAACTAAATTATTTTTAAAAAAAATTTAAGTTCTAACTCGAAGTCACAGGATGAAGAATTTTTCAACAAATACTCTTACATATTATTTTTTTAAAACTCTCCTCATCTTCATGGCTTCCTTTGAAAGCTAGATATGATAGTCTTGTGGAATTAATCGAAGAATGACATGACCAAAAAATGATAGAATATGCCAATAGTAAAAATGAAAGAAAAATGAAGTGGCCAAAGAATTTAAAAACTAAGTATATTTTTATTTGAGGGAGTCGTAGAATTTATTTATAAATATTGTTGGGCCAGAACACAAATAGCCTTGAGAATTGTTTAAATGCATCAGTAATACAGCACGAAAACCCAGAACTAAGATAACTTAAAATACAATATACAACACCAACTAAACACTTTAAAATATGAGAGAATATAAATAAATATAAAATCAAAAACATAAAAGTAAAATAAAATAAATACAAAAGGCATCAAGAACCGCACGAAATTTACATAAAAAATAACACAATAACAAGAAATTTTGACCGTAAAATGACCATTTATATAAAAGTAAAAATTAATGAATTAAATGAATAAAAATAAAATATGTTTGGCTGAATAAATTTAATTAAAAATGTTAAAAATAAATTACCAATTTAAATTAAAAAATTAATAAAAATTTAATTTAGATAACACAAATAATTTCAAGGTCGAATTTTGTTTAATCGCAATAAAATTAACACGCAAGGTTAAGGTCAAATTATAGGTATATATACTGATGTGTTTTCACAAATTAACACTACTTTGCAGTATTATTTTTAACTGGATTGGAATATTGATTTTCAGTCTCACCTGGAGACTGATCGTAGTAGTGTGCGTTGCAGCTATCGGCATGGATGACTGCGAACTTGTTGATTGGTAGATTAGTGCTGTAAATGCCATGAATTGTGAACTAAGCTACTACGAATTTTTCAATGAATTATAAATTATGCTACTATGAATTTTCAATATATGATAAATTATGAATTATGCTACTACGAATTTCCAATATATGATGAATTATGAATTATACTACTACGAATTTCTATTATATGCTTACAAACTTCCGGCGATTATTTCATGCATTCGAGGCTTTTACCCAATTGATCTGGTAATTTTCATTCATTCTTTTTTTCGGACCACAGCCAAAACAAATTGCAAGTTATTAAACTTATACATAAATATCGAACTGTGTAAGTGCGGTGTAAGCCCGCCAATAGTTCGTGCCCGTGAAGGTTCCGGCGTGGGTAACGCAGGAGCCCGAACGTCAAATCATTGAATTGAATAGCGAAAGAGAGTAGCTTGAAAGTGGGTCTTTTGTCTCAACTTCCTTGCACTTAATTTCGATAAAATCGACATAAATATTTTAACAACATTCGGCTAAAAATCATTAACATCGAGTAGTCCAGTGGGCACTCATCAAATATAATATGAACATAAATAGATCTTAAGGACAAAGGGAGGTAAAGGGTAGCGGGAAATTAGCGAAATCGTTGCAGCAGTTAAAATGAATAGCCATCGGAAAAAGATTAATCCGAACGACTAAAATCAGGAAAAAATAATGTTTTAAATGATGTATAAGAATAAAATAAATTATGTTGAATTGAAGCGGGAAATATAGGCAGAACGCTGCGCAAATTTTCGGAAATACTTATAGATTTATGAAACTAAAATAAGGGCCGATTACTGCTCAAATTTTCCGAATTAAGTAAAATATTTATCAACAATAGTAAAGTAAAGGTGGAATGTTATTCAATTGTTGGTATGATATTCTAATAAAACCATAAAATAAGAGCGGAACGCTGCTCAAGTTTTCCGAATCAACTAAAATACTTATCAAAATAACAAAGTAAAAGTAGAATACGGCTCAGTAATTAATAAAATACCGGATAAGACCGTAAAATAAGGGCGGAACGCTGCTCAAATTTTCCCAATTAATTAAAGTACTTAAGCGAATATTGTGAGGAAAGGGTGGAGCGCGGCTCAAATGGCTGGTATAATAATCCGATAAAACCGAAAGATAAGGGTGGAACGCTGCTAAAATTTTTTGAATTATTAAAAATACTTTACCGAAAACTGTAAAGATAATGATAAATTACGGCTAAATTTTATATAAGAAAAATATTTTTATAAAGTTGAGAAATAAGGACGGATCCCTATAAAAACATAATAATAATAATAATAATAATAATAATAATAATAATAATAATAATAATAATAATAATAATAATAATAATAATGATAATAATAATAATAATAATAATAATAATAATAATAATAATAATAGTAATAATAATGATAATGATAATGATAATAATGATAATAGTAATAATAAGAATAGTAGTAATATAATAAATTTAATGGTAATTATATAGTAATAAGAATAATAACAAATGTAATAGTAGTAACAATTAATAAAGGTAATACATATAATAGTAACAATGATAAGCCTAGCAATAAGAATAGGGAACATCGTAGTTATAATAGGGGTAAGAGTAAGAGAGATACGGTGCGGATATTTAACATAACGAAGGGTTTACAGGTCATGGTAAAAATCGATAATACGAACAATGATAAAAAGAACTATGGGAATAGACATAATGATAAATGATATGAGAGTATAGGTTAACATTTGAAGGAGATAGGAGAAAAATGGGACAGTCCTTCTATCGGCAGCTCGTTGGACCCATGGATCGTTCGGTCAATTATAGCATTAGCAATAGCGCTCACTTTTTGCGGACGATCTACCCACTCGAACACAGTTCCAACGTTGCTTAGCAACGGGTGCCGAGTGGTAAGCGAAAGATATTTGTATGGTGTTTTCTGGGTAACAACCATATAGTTTCAAAATATCAACACCCAGAAACCCATCAATATTTATATTTTTGGACGTTTGTGATATGTTGAAATTGAATGATTATAGTTATCAAAATATTATTTATATTTAATTAAATTCTCCAGATATATATTACCGATTTCTTTCTTATTCTTTTTTCCGTTTTAATAACTCTAATATAATATTCGATTGATAGAATTTTGTTTTCTGGAATCATTTGTCTTTAATTATCTTTAAAAAAGGATTTTAAACCGATTTTAAAAATTATAAAAAATAATCGCTTGTCTCTTAATATTTTGTCTGTGCATATGCAAAAAAATAGTTATAGATAAAAAGTTAAGTAAGTATAATGTAAAAACCGTAATTAAACTTTTAAATGGAACATTTAGTTTCTTTTGATTTAAATTAACATAACTGTTTAACTAAACAACTAAAAACTAACAACAAAAGTTGAATAAATAATTTCAATTGTTCATTTCATTAACCCTTTCTAAGGCAAAGGAAACTAAAAGTCACACACACTTGTCTGTCAGTTGTCAATAAATATAGCGGGAAACACATCTATGGTTTCAAATACTATAAATTTGTTCTCTTGTGGCTCAATATATGTCAGTAGTTGTACCAAGTAAAAATGATTACCGACAGCGTTACACTTAGATATTTTTATTAATTTAAAATGGTGTACAGTATATTGCCACCACCTTATAAAGGGTTAAGTTGATGACTAGATAGATTTTTCAAAAACATGTAATTTATTTAAATAATGGAAAATTATAATCATTATTATGAGTTTCAAATACAAATTAAGCAATGATAAAATTGGATCATATTTTCACAATTTGAGTAAAGTGTTTTCAAACAATAAAAGTAAATGTACATCTGCTTATTATTAGTAGTTGGATCGTTGGAATTATATCGGTTCCCGAGAACCTTTAGGAAAGCATTTCCATAACGCGCAGTATGCATTATTTTCACTTAATTATTGATTATTTCTTAAATAAACTATTAATACATTAAATATCAAAAACAATGTGTAATTTTATTTAGTAATAATATTAAATATATATATATATATGACATAAAGAATTTTTTTATTGATTGACTATGAATTAGATGTTTTATTGAATATCAATGGTTTATATATATATATATATATATAGAGATATATACTACAATATATTTCGACAGACTTACTGTCATCGTCAGCTAGATATGAACTTGAAACTATTTGAAAATAAATTACTTTTAAACAAATTTCTTCTTTTTATATTCCAAAAATATTTAATTTTTAAATTTTACAAAACCAAGCAGAATTTAAATATAATTCTCAACAAAATATTTTTAAATTTTAAACAAAACTATTTTACATTTAGTTTCATCCTGCATCACAAAATTTCGTTTCCTAATATCAATCAATTCACTAAGTCGACTGTGATCGAAAACTTGAGAGCGGAAATGACAGGCAGTCATTCCAATAATTCCTGAATTCGTTATAAATAAAAGTTAATTAAAATATTCAATATTTGCATTTTCAAATTTCAATAAAATTAATGACATCTTTAAGTTCTTAAAAATAATGGTGTACCGATATTTGAGCACCCAACAGATGATCACACGACACTTAAACACAAACACAAACAGGCCTTCATACAAATTATTCTAAAATTCCTAAATTTTTTGAATAAAACTAATCACAAGGTACAAAATGGTTTCGTTCAATATTTTGCTCTGTATGATCGATATTATCATCAGATTGTCTTACTATTGCTCGTGTCTCGAAGTAACTATTACTTGGAACTTCCAACATAATGGTTTTATGAAAAATATTATTGTCTTCGTATTCTTCAGACTGTTGTATTTAATTACTTTTGTAATATAATGGATTTATTTCCGGTTAATGATTTAATATTTGTTGTCATTTTTAAGCTTAGTTTTAGCGTCGCACAATTTATCCTTAGAAGTTTTTAATATAATCACAACAATTAAGCCCAGGCCCAATTTGCTTGATAAAGTATTTATAAATAACCTAGCGTTGCTAAACAAAAAATCATAGCTTTTTCTCTATAAAAAATGTATTTGTTAAGTTTAAAATGCGTGTTTATATGTCATGTAACCAAAATAATTTGGTTTGGCTCCAGAATAAATATGAAAAAGCCTCTTTGATCTCAGACAATCAGTTGAAATCACTGATCAAGGAATCATTGCACATTTATATCTAATTGATCTTGGCAAAGTCTTATTAGGTTTTCTCAACTTACAGCCTCACAGTAATAAAAAGTCTTTTGGTTATCATTTGCAAATTATAAACTGTATTTTTCTCTCTTCTTGTCTTGATTTATAAATCATTTTACTTTTTTTAATGATATTGTAATTCATTAGAGGTCATTATAAAGAATATTTGGTTCAATTCATTAACCGATATAAAATTGATCCAGCCGATTTTGTTGACTGTAAGCCTCTTAATCTGATGCTTGGCCAGATGGTGCTGCCAAACCTTACAAAGTTACCAACTGAAAATAATGATCAATTCAAAGCACGATTGATAAAAGTAGTTTTATCAATATTGAAATTTTTATTTTTTGTTTTTGTTTTCTTTCAGCAAGTTAAAGAAAATTGTCTATTCTATTATCCTAAATAATGATGACATCGGAATAGATTATCAAAATTTGATTTGATTTTGTAAATTAAGAGTTTTTTATTTTATGAATTTTTTAATTTGATATCTTGATGAAATGTTCGTAGAAATTTTGCGTTCAAATCAAAGATTTTAATTGATTGTTATTTGACATTTTTGACCGAATAAAAGTGATCCGCTAGCTTATTAAATGGAAATGGATTTTTAGATATTTTAGTTTATTTTTATTAGAAAACGATATTTTTTAAATTATAGTATTTTTGAATTATTATTTGTTTAATATATTTTAATAAATAATAAACAACAAAAATTTATTGAGAATCTTTAAATATTTGTTTTAGAAATTGTTAAAAAATATTCATTTTTATTGAAGGAATTTTTTTGATTACATTTTTTTGATTACCAATCAATAAATTTACTTTTTAGTGAATTTTTAAAAACAAAATGGCTTTTAAAACGTTTTTAGTAAATTTTTATTGATCTTACCGGAATTATAGAATTGAGCATAAATTAAAGATGAAAGCTATAATACATTCTTTTTTATTATTCGTATTTTTAAGAATTCGACTTTGATATTAGTAGATTGTCTGCTGGCTATGAAAAAGGCTTGAATATTTTATAAATTAAGAAATATGACATTGAAAAATCATTGGAATGCTAGGTACATGATTGGGGTGAAAAATACAACTGTAACCATTTTCAAGGGGATTCTTATGAAATACGCGCTTAAGAAAATTTTACAATTGGATATCCGTCATGAATGACGCTGGAAACGTATTTCAATGAGCGGTTACTAGTAAAAGGTGAGCCATATTGCTATGACTGCTAATACCCTGCAACGATTATTCTAACGTGCAGTTGGAAGTCTTATTTGGAAAAAAATATTACGAATACATTTATTCCACCTTCACAAACTATAATTAACAATATGTTCTGTCTTTATTTTTTGATATCAATGCACTATAAAACTAATTAATCATTATAAGGACTTTTTTGTTTTTCCCCTCTGATTTCTTTATAAGTGACAATATTTTCTAAAAAATTTGACTATGAATCAGATTTTGTAGGAAACTAAATAATCGTGTTTATATAATTTACACAAGTTGTATTAAACTTGGGCGCTTTTGCAGAGACAGTTCTGCAAATAAAATTAAGAAATTTGGATTAATAAACACTTAATGTCTGATATTTAAGATCAAAAGTTAAAACTCACTTGAAGTCTTAAATAAAAGTGGTGATGAAGTTCCGATAATATTTAATTTTTCCCATAAAAATACCTGAAGTTATGAAGTGTGAAGAAACAAATGTTTGAGAATATTAAATGTCAGTGAATCTGTAATTTATTTTATATGACGAATTTAAAGATGATTGTCGAATTTCACAATACATAAGTCATAGAAATTTTTAAATTAAGTTAAGAAGTTTTGCAATTGACAAAAATCCTTAGAATAATCCCTGATACCTTGGTAAACCTATGGGTTCAAGAGCTACCATCAAAGGTTTCATGATCATTTTATATAAGGGTCCTTTAATTTATCAAAATAAACACAATTTAAAAACAATTTTGAACAAAGTATAATTCAAAAACAAAGTAAATTTCTACAATATGTCCTGATTTAAAGGTAATTCAGAACATTATAAAAGCAAAATAATACAAATTATGGGGTGAAATTTTGTGATGACCTTTCTCAAAATCTTTGTCAATGATGTTATCAATTAAATAATATATGTGAGGGTCCCTGTCTACCATAATAGCCAGAAATATTTATCAAAAATCCCATATTCAACTCACAAACAGGGTAAATGTAGGAAGATTCTTGGTTGAACAAGGTCGATTGGAACAAGAAATTTAATTTTCTATATCCTTTTTTATCGATAATTATTTTGGAATTTTGACTCGACTATTTTTCTGGGAGGAAATATTTTCAAAAATTATCCCGATTTGGATTAAAGATAGACAGAAAGGTTTTGATTTTTTATGTTTTAATTATTAAACTTTTCCTAATTAGTTGTCTTTTTATTTCTATTAAATTCTAACTGTTATTAGATAAAATAATACTCACAACATTTATTTATTTTTTGACACATGTACTCACAATTAGTGTGGGAAATTCGATTATAAAATAATAATTCAATTAAGGTTTTTCTTACCAACATTTTCTTAATTGCTTTATAATTCTGGAACTTCGTTATAGCCCCAATAGCCCCTTATATCACATTTGAAGGAGCGTTCTCCTTGGAAACGTCTTCTTAATTAAGGAAAATAGTAAATGATAAAAAAATATTAAAAAATGATTAAAATTAATGAAAAATTTAATTCATGAACCGATCAAGGTCCCATAATTACCGTTTCACGTCTGTCCCTTCTCCAAGTCATTGAAACAAGTCCAGATGGAAAATATAATTTTATTTTCTTGGTGCATTTGATATTTGAGTAAAATAATTCTAAAAAAACATAATAAATTTTAAACTGAATTTTACTTTGTGATTAGGCTAGCCTAGGCTTGCCAGAATTTTCAAAACTCAAATCGGGACAGTGTTGGCGAATAGGGTTGATTTTTATTTATTTTATCTAGGGTTTTGGTGTATCTACCACCTAAACGTCATCAAGATTATTATTCTATCCCTCCTATGTGCCTATGGTGATTGCCATGTTGGTACTGTACATAGGGTTGAAAATTCATGAACATGTGAGCTGCATTTCTAGAACTACTCCTCATGATATTTTCACTTTCGGGTTCTTGACTGCCGATAGAAGGTCTTACGTCTTTCTCTTTCAATATCCTAATCCTTACCCGTCTATTCCTACAATTCCCATACTTATTTGTCATCTTTATCCATTATTTATAAAGGTATCCTTCAAAAATTTGAGCAGCGTTCCTCCCTTATTTTTTGATAAATTTCCTATTTCATTTGTTTAATCACTGTATCGACTACATTTTCATCCTAGTTTACCCTTTATCTTTACCTATATTAAAAATTTGATTAACTATTGGAAAATGCTTTCAACTTTATGTTCCTACACTATCTCATCCTTTTCTACTTGATTTTCCGATTAATTTTCCAACAATATTTTAAATTTTCAATACAAAACTTTATTCCCCCTTAACTAAAGTCGCACTTCCCAGGAGTTTAAATTTCCTGCTCACCTCGACCGACGTTTCCATCAGCCGTTGCGAGTTGTTTAACGGTGCCCTACGGGTAGAATCCTGTGTCTTTCGACCAGACCTCGTCGCGGACAGACCGAAATTTCAGGAAAGCTCGGCCCGCTATCTCAACTAGCGGAACTTAATCCGCCAGCCGGATCACCGACCCGCCTTCCCGACAGCTATTACAATACATATGTATAAATAAGATTTTAAGGGGACTTGTCAGTGGCACCAAAAGATTCCACGACCATCCAGAATAAAAATCAAAATAACAAAACTTTAACTTCGAAATATATATTTATACAAGATAACAATACTTACAATCAACAAGTTGAAAAATTGTCATAAGTTGGCATAAAAATTTTCTAAACAATCGTGTCTAAAATTTTGTCTAAAAAATTTGGTGTCTGTCTGACTGTCTGACTGTTCGACTGTCTGAAATTATGAAAATGACTACTGTATATATAGTGTTTTCATGCCTGGGTGCGACCAATCAGAGAATTTTGACCCTTTTTCGGCTATTTTTCCGGGGGGTTTTATTGGTTTTATTTTATTTTAAATATTTTATTTTTCTCCTTATTTTTCTCTATTTTTTGATATTATTTCTCAATATTTCGTAAATTTTCATTTATTTTTTTTTATTTCACCATTCTCTTTGATTGTTTCTTTTTCTTACCCTTTGATATTTAAATTTTTGGTCGCCGCTTCCGCCTATGTATTTTCTAAACCTTCTTTTGCAAGGTTTTGGCAGTTTTATAATTTGGTTTTGTGCTTCTTTCTGCATCTGTAGGTTTTTCAATGATTTTAATTAATATTTGTTTTATTTAATTTTGTTATGTTTTTATTTTGTTTTATTTAATATGTTTTATTTTATTTTTGATTTCTGCTTGCGGTGTGTGCTTATGTTACAGCAGCCATATTGACAATTTCCAAACGACATTAATTATTTTGTTTTAATTTACACAATTTTCTCCTTTTTGTTTAAATTATGGCTTATAGCCCAACAACAGTACAAAAAATCTTTTTTATTTTCTATGTATTAATTTATTAAGCTTTTAAAAAAACTAAATTTAATAGGAACACAAAAATTAATATTCATTTCATTAACTTTATATAAAAATTCAGTTAAGCTAATGAATAAATAATAAATTAAAAAATATAATAAATAGAATGAATAATAAATTAAAAAATATAATATTATTAATATTGAATACTAAAGCTTGTTAGTGTACAAAGTCAGTATTTATTGATACTTTTAGCAGCTTTTAAAATATCTTTATTTTTTGAAATATAATGGTACATTTCGCTGCAATTTTAATCTAAATTTACCAAGCACTGTAAAATACTAAATTAAAATGTACCGTATTTGAGCAGGGTACGTTCAGATTTTTAATTTTGGGACGATCAACAATTATTTAATTATGTATTTCATAAATTTAATTTTGATTTTTATAATAAATATAAATCGGGACATCTGGCAACGCTATTTGTGATTAAAATCATGATCAAAAAATCTGAATGCATATATTTGGGTTATAAAATAGATTCGTAAATATTAAATTCATATATTTCTTTGAGCAGGCCTGGCTCAACACGATATGCAGACTATGCATTGCACGGGGCGTCTATCCAAAAGGGTTGCCTTTCGAACATTTTCTAGGAGTTTTACCAGTAACTGATTCTACAATTATAGGTTAAGTTAACATGGTATCTAATGAATTGCAATGTTTTTTGAATACTTCGTCATTTGTATGACAAATTCCTTTAACTCTTTCGCAGCTTTTGGGACACATATGTCACAGCAGAAGTTTAAAAAAGGCTGAATTTAAAAGTTTCCATATAATATTGGATATATGTATCCGAAATCGTCTTCTGTAATCTTATCTAACGGTATTTAACTTTGTGTAAAAATAATATTTAATTATTAAATTTCATAACTGTAATAAACATAATATATTTAAAAAAATCTTTTAAAACCTAAAAAGGAAACCCGCCGCGAAAGGGTTAAAACCAGTTAAAAATTTAAATGAATCTATATGAGTTTTCATGATTTCAATTCATTGATCTAATGAATTCGAAACTGCATCTAAAATAGGAAAGAAAAAAGAAATTTTATATTATACTGCGAATCAATCGGAGTTTCATTGTAGCTTTTGTAATCAAATTGTCTGTTTTTACGTCTTCGCAAATAATTAAGGTAAAATTTTCAAATCAGATTCTAATTCTTCTGCTGTTTCAAATACAAGTTCAAAATGTTCATCCAATCGTAATTCTTTTATGTACAATATTAAATTATTTAAGACGGCCTTAGAACCATTTATAGGGATTTTGGAAAATTTTACTAACGACATTGATTGTGCTTTAAATATCAAACCAAACTATAATTGAAAATACAAACTCATATTCCTTAATTTTCTGAGCTAGTGCTTTAGCCTCATGTTTTGTGATGCTATCGAATTGAGAATTTTCATATCAATTAAGGCGTCTAAAATGTTCCAATGTTTATAACAATGATATTGACGAAGTATTGAAAAAACATTGTAACTCATTAGATAGCATGTTAACAAGGTTTGCCAGACCTCCCGATTTCGTTGGGAGTCTCCCGAAATGGAACGCATATTCCCGTCTCCCGATGTATGAACCGTAACTCCCGATATTGACAGTTTTAGATTTTGAATAGATTTTACCCATCTTGAAATGATTTTTTTTAAAAAAACCATATAATTAAACGAAACTAAGAAAAATAGAGAAATTATATTTCTATCTTACTTATTGCTCGCTATTTTTTACCATAGGGATTTGTGATTTCACCTTTTCCTTATGGATTGGTGTTACATTTAATTTCAAAATGACGTGCAATGAGTTTCAGGCATTCTTAAAAACAGAAAATGCCAAGAAATACTTAAAAAAGCAGCAAATGCTGATAAATATTTATAAATAAAATTAATTGTTACTGTTTTTTTACGTTAACAAAACTGAAGATTTATTTTTTTGTTATTTTTTCTAATATATTTTATTTATAAATGCATATAATAAATATGAATGAATTTATATTTTTTCACAAAATATAATTGATTTTTTTTTGTTTTTTATTCTCGACGGCTTGCCAGACCTCCCGATTTCGTCGGGAATTTCCCGATATGATTTTTCGAAAATCTGGCATCCCTGATGTTAACAGATGGTGATGTAAAAAATATTTCTGCGATAAAGCTATTTAATGACTTAAAAATTTTAAATTTCAATTGTATATTTCAATAGTATAGGGTATTTCAGCTGCATGATTGGTGATGTTTCGTGCCATGTATTTGAAATATCCTTCAGAGTTTTCATGAGAAACATTTCTTGCCTCTGAAATCATCATTTCAGATAGCAGATCCGTTTCACCCATTCTTAATCTCGATCTGATTCCATTTTTAATCTGAAAAAATGCATTTTCAATGGGATTCAGCATATATGAATATGGTGATTAAAACTTGAAATCAAAATTTAACTGAGCAGTTAATCTTTCAATATCTTCTCTTCTGTCAATACCAGCGTAATCCAATATCAAGCATGCACTTTCTAAATGCTTTTCATCTCGTATATATGTACACAACTCCACAATAGATTGTTCAAATATGTCACCGTTTACTGTTGAATTAGAAATTGGCTTCGAAAACAAATGCCGTTGATGGAAAGACTTGCAAAAAGAAAAGTTGATCTGTCACGCACGGTGGGTACATGGGCAATTGCACGTCCTCTTAATATGAAGATTAAATGAAGTTTCATCAACAAAAATAGCTCTAGAAAAATCATAATTAAAATAGTTATTTAAAGATAATGAATATTCTTTACTTTGTATAATTTTTTCCGCTGAATTAACTCTATTAAGTTCACAATGAGAAATCTTACATGCTATTTTTAATTCCCGCAAGACTTTATCGATGGTTTTATCTTACTGTTTTTGACGCTCATGAGTTATTTCACTGAGTAATCTCTCAATCAATTCATTTTTGCTGCTGCGAGTTTTTATGTATTTCCGAGCCGAAAGAAAAAAAAATTTCCATAATTTTATTTATTGATTAACAGGAAGAAGGCACGTAATGGTTTCAAGATCAGAGAATCATGGTGGAAATAAAATTATTTAATGTAAATTTTGAAAACATATGGTTGGAATTTCACAATTTGAAAAGCATTGTGATGATAACACAATAACGACGAAATCATTTGTATAAATAATGTAAAATCGAAGTAATAAAGAACCATATTGAAAGAAGCAAATAGAATAAAATCCAGCAATGTTAAATGCTCTCCTTGATTTGAGAAATATTGGGTTTTATAACATTCTTAATTTAATGTTGTCATATTTTTGCATATTGTTAGTCCGGTAATAAGGTAATTTGTTTTCTTGTACTTTTTGTTATTTTACTACTCATTCATCACAAATTGACACCAAGAGCCAATGTATGACGTTATTCGGAAAAATTATGATTACTTTTGGCTCAAAGCAAATGGTTTTGAAGTTTGTTTGATCGTGTCAATAACATAGCATAAAAACACAGCACCAAGACGATTCAACTTGAATATAATACCAATAAACACATTAAATATGAGAAATACAAGAATAAATATAAAAATAAACAAAAAGAAAATACAATAAAATCTATTACAAAATGCAACAAAATAAGCACGAAATTTACATAGATATAACATGAAAACATAAGAATTTGATAAAATAATGTAGTGAAACTATAACCTTTAAGAAGCGTTCTTCATAAAATAAGTTTGGAACGTTGCGGAAAATTTTGATTATGGAATAATGTAAAAATATTTTCAGATAGGATAAGATGCTGTAAATTTAGGACAAAACGTTGTAGACGATTTTGTGTGAATGAAAATGTTAAAATTAGTCGGAACGCTGTGCAAAATATTAAAGGTAAATACGACAAGCTGATCTTATGCATAAAGGGTGAACCGGTTCAAAAAGGATTGTTTTGAAAGCATGATTGATTATCTTTGGATTCCCATTTACACCCGAGTTTAATTACTTTATGAAAACACATCCTAAACTACTATTAACATTTAAAAGAATTTTGTAGGATTTTTTTTATTTAGTAATAAATAAATAAAAAATTTATTAATGAACAACAAATCGTAATAAAAACTAAATGATCTTAGTTCTATAACAGATCAACATTTTGTCACATGTCCTTGTACCTTTAAAGTGGTAAAATTCCCAATATAAAATAACGAATAGATTCAGACAATTTTACCATGTGCCTGGGTCCTTCCTGAAGTCTATTAGTAATACAATCGTCATTTTCATTTTTCTTTTGAACTCGATAAAAACCTCATGCATACCTTTCTCCGCGTTTGTACAAATCAGAAAAATTAGAATTTTTAATAAAATGTCACCTGACATCTTTTCCATCAGTTGATCAGTCGTTAAACCCTTCATCAACTTTAGGTTATTTTTCAGTTTATTATTGTTGCGAATTTTTAATGCGAGTCACTCCTTCAAGGCATTTAATTTTTAAGACCGTTGATTAAAATTTCTCTAACGGTCATTTCAACACCAAATGAGAAAATATTCAGCAAGCAACCAAGGTATAGAACGTTACTCAGTCCCTTCAGATCGACTCAAGGGTTATCACTGACAAGTTGTCAATGAGACAACGCATGATCTGTAATCAGCCGTGTTTATAATTATGCCAGTTTTCAATTTTGAATTGTGAAAATTACATTTACAAGACT
Source organism: Schmidtea mediterranea (assembly GCA_022537955.1). Classification (NCBI taxonomy): domain Eukaryota; kingdom Metazoa; phylum Platyhelminthes; order Tricladida; family Dugesiidae; genus Schmidtea; species Schmidtea mediterranea. The sequence goes on along the minus strand of CM039679.1, from coordinate 304,835,244 downwards.
TAAGATATTGGTTAAATCAATTAACCCGGACTATGGTCACCTTTTGAAGAGTGCTCACAATGAAATTCTCCAATAAAAATCTCCAATTGAAAGTGATACTAAAGGATACTATCTGAATAAATAAACTTTTGAGATTTTTATTGTTTGTCAACTGTTTCAACTGCATTATTTTATTGTTGGAATTTTACCATAAGAGACCATCCATTATGGACGTCCCCCAAAAATAAAAAAATTTTGATCCCCTCCCCGTTGTCCCTTTTCACGATCACCCCCTGGAAGACATCCTCCAATATATAAATTTAGATAATTTATAAGCATATAGGCTAAATTTAATTTCAACATTATATGTAGTAGTACACAATATTGGTTGAAAAATAGAGGAAATGAAACATGCCGCTTACTTACTTACCATATAAAGTATATAGAAAAGATAATAGAAAAATTTTAACAAATCATTAATCCATTATGTATAATATTTAAACGACCAATGCTGCTGGGAATGTCCTAAGCACTTGACACCCCACCTCCGTAGTGTCCCCATACTGTCTCTTTAGCGAAGAACCCCTCCCTCCTCATTCGTAGGCTGCTCCCTAATCGAAATCCTACAGGTATAACAATACAAACAGAAGCTTGGATAAATCAAGAACAGGAAATCGAACGTGATTGGTACGAATCACAAAACGTTATTGAGTTAGTTATGTCAAATTATAATGTCCAACAGATAATTATTTCAGACTTTTTACAAGACAAGTTAGAGAGATGTCTAAATGAAATGAAGTATGCCAGAATTTCAATTTGGAATACATACAGAATTAGCTAAAGAGGTCGAAAAAAAGGCTGTCGAAATTTCAATTAGTGCAGTCATGTTGACTTGGTACTTTTTGGACGAAGTAATAACAACTGTAGCAAAATGAATCGTAACACAAAAATCTTCTTTTGTAGTAAAGTTTTGTACCTTAAAATCAATATCACCATATCTTTATAGTCAAAAAACATTTTCCGGCTAATAGAAATTTGAGTATAATCAAAAGTCACTCTTTATAATTAATATTTAGTAATACCAATGAATTTTATTGTTATTAATATTATTATTATTATTATTATTATTATTATATTATTATTATTATTATTATTATTATTATTATTATTATTATTATTATTATTATTATTATTATTATTATTATTATTATTATTATTATTATTATTATTATTATTATTATTATTATTATTATTATTATTATTATTATTATTATTATTATTATTATTATTATTATTATTATTATTATGCATAACAAAATAATATTAAAATAAAAATAAATTTATTAATTCAGATAATAAAACTATTCCACCAGTCCACTAATTTAACTCTGAAATTAATTAATTTAAAAGTGAAATATTAAATTATCACTCCTTTAGCACTAGTTTATGAATCGCTTCGATATTGAAGAAACATCAAGATCATAATTGAAAATTAACAAGCACAAATACTCTTTATAATGGTCCCTAAATAATTAAAGTATATCATTTTATCTTTTATTTTCAATAAAAAATATTTTAAATTCTAATTTTAAAATTTCATTAATATATAATAAAACAAATTTTTAGTGACAGTTTTTATATCTAGATATCAATTATTGCCGCATCAAATTATTTACGTCCATATTCTAAAATGCCGCAACCGTTAATTTGTCATTATGAAGTTATATTTCTTTTAAAAAATATTTTTTATATTTTGTTTTAATACAAACCACTTCTATAATAAAACTTTTTAAAGAAAATTAAAAATCTTTTCATTTTTTACTATTTTATTTAGGATTTCGCTTGTTCCAAATGTAATCTTTCCAGATAATTAAGGTTCGAATTCCTATTGTATTTCATAATTTAAGAAGGTGTGATCTTCATCATATCCTTAATATGGTTTAAGTGACTTTAAGTCTTAATATAAATATCTTAAATAAGTTTTATCCCCACAACCAGTGAATAATTTCTTTCTTTGTCGACAAGAATCGGTGGTTTATCAGTAAAATTCATTAATAATTTCTTTTAGTAGTGCTGTCAAAACTATGATAAATATTCCTGAGTTTGTAGGTAGCATTGTTGATAAAAATTGGGTTATCAGAGATATTAAATCAAGGTGTTAACATATAAGGCTTAAAAATCCATTAATTTCGAAATTGCCCCAATGAAAAGTCAACTAACTACTTACGAATTTCTTTTAACTTCCCTGTTTCTCTACTTAAATAAATTTCCTTTATCCGCAATATCATTTTCACAGCTGCTAAAAAAAATGAATTAATTAACAACTTCCAGTTTTTATACATTTCTTTGCCTTTCCACCCTTTTCAAACGCATTCGTATAATTTCATTATTGCCATGATCTTCACCATTATTAAATCTATCTGAGCTGTTTTTAAAATTCAATTTTGATAATTAGTTGATTTTTACTAATTTTACATTTTTTACATCGTTCGATTTAAATTATAACATACTTGTTGCCTTCTTACGAGATATTTCATTTTTATATTCTTTTAAAATAATTTTAAATTTACAACCCCAAAAAAAATCTTAACACTTAAAAAATATTTAACTAATTTTTTAAAATTTTTAAATATAAATATTATAATTTTTTATCTATATTATAAATTTAAAATAATAATGTAATATTTTATAAATTAAATTAAATTATTTTATTAATATTAAAATTTAAAATTTTTTTAAAAACAATACACACATCTCGTTTATTAATTTACATGTAATAGGTGTAATGCCACATACATTGGAGAGACTTCCCGTCATCTCTGTATTCGAGTTCTAAAGCATTGTCGATTAAAAGGTTTGACCAATATTAGTGAGCACAATAGAGGCTGTAAAAGTGAAAAAGGAATGTCTGATTTTAGAATTTTGTTGAAAAGTTTTAATAATTATTGGGAACGCGTGATATGTGAAGCATTGCTGATAAGGTCATTGGATCCAAAGATTAATGTGTAAAGTGCTGTGATTACGAATGTTTTTAAATAGTTATGTTAAATCATGTTTATGTATTGATTTGTAAAAAAAAACATTTTTTAATATTATTAAAATAATTGAATTTTTAAATTACATTATTTTTTAAAAAATTAAAATATAGATAAACATTATAATATTTATATAAATAACATTTTAAATTAGTTAAAAGTATTTGAATATTTTTTAAATGTTTATTTATTACAAAATTAAATTAATATAAAAAATAATTTGTTTAAACTAAAAGTTAATTCATAATATTTTTAGTTAGTTTTGTGTGCCTGATGATGACAGTTATGCTGTCGAAATATGTCGCACGAAGAGTTTTTTATTGGCGTTATCTTTTAATTAAATCGTTGCCAAAGTAAAATAGAAATGTCTGATTTTAGAATTTTGGTGAAAAGTTTTAATAATTATTGGGAACACGTGATATGTGAAACATTGCTGATGAGGTCATTGGATTCAAAGATTAATGTAAAAGTGCTGTGACTACGAATGTTTTTAAATAGTTTAAGTATGTTTAATCATAAATTGATGCTTGTGTATTGTTATAAAAAATTTTAAATTTTAATATTATTATAATAATTTATTTTAATTGTTAAAATATTACATTATTATTTTAAAATTATAATATAGATAAAAAAATTTTAAAAAATTAGTAAAAAGTATTTGAATATTTTTAAGTGTTTATTTATTAGAAAATTAAATTAATATAAAAAAAATAGTTTATTTAAATTATAAGTTAATTTATAATATTTTTAGTTGGTTTTGTGTACCTGAAGATGACAGACAAACTGTCGAAATATATTGTACGGAGAGTTTTTTATTGGGGTTTTCTTTTAAATAATAATAATAATAATAATAATAAAATATTTATAATTATCAATATAAAATGGATAACGCTAACGCTAACAATAATGATAATTTTATTTTACTTAACTCCGCAACATTGTGAAAGAAATCAAATTAACTGAAAAATCCAAATTTTATAGAATTATAAAAATCAAAAAATAATATATTTAAAAAATCTTACTCGCACAATCCAACATTTTTGTAGCAATTTTTATTGCATTTGAAATCCTTGTAATTTTTATCAGTAAGGATAGTAGGACATCTTTTGACATTTGGCTTCTGTGGCGCATGAAATTCCACCTTCTGAAATAATTTGATTAATGAATTATCTAATTAAATATAGGGAAAAAGATTTGAATTAAATAAAAAATTATTTGTTATTAAACTTAAATCACTTTAATCAATAAACAAATGAAACAAACATTCCTTAAGTTAACATTTTCTGATTTTATATTAAAATTATTTTTCACTTTTTTCATATTTGATTTGAATTTTTAGTTTTGTTGACTGAAGCGCAGTTGAATCCCAGCATGAACCATGGAGATTTGATTCAAATGATGTTTGAGACCATAAATTCACCAGCTCTGTATGATGAAATTCAAACAGTTCTTTCTTTATAAGCGCCTGTGCGTACAACAGTTAGCGAAGATTTATCAAATTATTTGATGAACATATCAAGGTTACAGTTTCACAATTACACATAATGAATTAAAAAGAAAGAGAAATCAAAAATTATTAATCTTACTTTTAAAATGGAATTTAATTCGTTAATATCATTATCTCTTGTAAAATATTGGCAATTGCTTGGATGATGTGCATGAAGACCAGTATTAGTGCAATTTCTATGTAAGCATTTACCCTGTGATATTTATTAATTAAAATATATTATATATACATATAATTAACCTGTCGAAATGTTTTCTTACAACAACTACAAAATTCAATACGACAGTTTTTGCATTTTAAATGCATGCATCCCCCTTTAACAAGATCAAATTGAACTTGACATCTGGGGCATTCTGAATTATAAAAATGAACTTAACAAGATTTCAAATTTTCAACTTATTTCAATTGTCTTCATAACTTTCATTAAATCTGGATCATTTTTCAATGTCCTAAATTGATATTCTTCACAAGTTTCATTTCTATGCCACTAAAGTCATAAAAAAATAATAAAAAATTCTTGCGTAACCTACCTTTACATTGCAATGTAAACACACGAACGAATGACAATATTCACATTCAATCATCGGCTCTTTCTTATTTCTTATGTCAAATCCATTCGTACACTTTTATTTTAGAAAACTTGTTAAATTAAAAATTCTTAAAAAATTAACACTTTTTCATTTGGGCACCATCGAAAATTTTTACTGGATTTTAATTTCTCATCACGGAGTTTGTCATGAAATAAATTCTTAAGCTTTTTATCTGAATCAATTAGATTTCGAAAGCTGAGAAAATGTATATTTCTGTCTATTTTGGTCATTCGACTTGGACATCTTGGACAGTACCAATCAGTGGTTGGTTTTGTAGGTATGTTTTCATTTAACCACTCTTTTAAACAAATATGACAAAATTCACAACTGCAGGAAGTCATATTTATCATCTAATATCATAAAATACAAAAATAATGATAATAATATATGGTTAAACAATAATGTTAAATTTAAAATACAAGTATTTATATAAATTAAAAATATTAAATTTTATTTTAATATAATATATAAAGTTGGAAGCCGAATGCAAATTTAAGTCAATAAAAGCAACCCAGAGTAATTAAACATAAGTTAGTCAAAGTCATTTTTATCTAATTATTTTGAGTTGCATTTGTGTTTATTTTTAATTACTCTTATTAATTTTTATTTAAAAACTACCTTCATTCTATGAGAAACCCGATGATTTATTTTGTGTTGATCAACGGTAGCAATCAAATTTTTTTAGTAGAATTGATTTGTTTATCTGTGTTTTATTTGTGTACACACTATCAAATGAAGAAAAAGTTTTATTGCTTTTAAATTACAGGAGAATCTAGAAGAAAATTGCAAAGTTTAATCTGATTAAGGATAAGTGAAAGAATAAAGAATTGTGTGAACCATCGGATCTTATCAAGTATCTCAATCATCAATCGACTACTCGTTTGTTCCGTTTCTAATTCAATTCGTCTATTTATCGAGACTTATGAGACGACAATCTGCATGATTTTCGACCGGTCAACAGCCTTTGATCACTGTGAAAATAGCCAAAAATTTGCAATAATCCAAAGAAAGTCGTGCATCAGTTGTTGACTACTGTTGTTCTACACCTTTCACACTGATCGCTTGCTGTAATCTATGTTTTCCTGCAATAACAAATTACACGATGTTACAGGTTAGTGCAATTTATTATAAAAATTATGCCGTGAACGGATACCCGGTTACCTGTCCATCGAGCGGATAATTAACCGGTCGCACGTTCTCCAACTTTTTTGACAGTCTTTGATGTCAATATAGGATATATTTTGGTCATCTTGGCCTGAAACATTGAACTTATTTCCCGTTAAAGTCAAGATTAATGCAAGTGATTATCAAAGCAAAAAGAGGAGCAGTCAAGATACTAATTATATTTGATTTTGTAGTAAAAAACATGATTTAAAAAATTTATTCTTATTAAATGAATGAAGAATTTAGAGTTAAGTATTTTAAAATTTGTTTCTTTACGATTTATTTACAAAGATTATGTCACTTTCAGGTTACTAGGTGTTATTTATACTAGTACTAGTTTTCATTTTCTTTTAAAGATTTTTTATGTACTTACATATTGGGTTAATGGATGCTTTGTTCTTCCATTAGGGTGATTTTCATCAGGGTTTGAAGTAACTTTAATTTTTATGTAGGTTATAAAAGCTTAAATTAAAATTTTTCTAAGACTTTCCTAAACATTTGCTCGCTGGGAAATTTCGTATATACAAGTTGTACATTTTCTTAAGTTCTATTCAGATTTCAAGCATTTTTTATTTGGATTATGAGAATGCTTGTACTTACTTTTATAGTGCGAAAAACTGTATAAAAATATTTTAAGGGATCCACTAGAGTTTCATAACCTTTTCTGCAAGATAATTTCATTTCTCCCGTAAGCATTTTCTATTACATTAGTTTGGAGAGCTTTTGTAGTCTTCCTATATATAAAGAACTTTTAACATACTGCAAAGCTTTTCTTTTCAATATTTAAAAATCATGTGTAACTACAATATTTGATCCTTTTACATTTTTAACTCGTCTTGTTTTTACTTGTTAACACTTAATATAATCATAAAAAATGTATTTTGTTTGTCAAAATTCCCTCAATTTCCAAAAAAATTATAAATGGATATTTGATCTTCTTCTGTAAAACAATTCTTGCACGTTTTAATTCATTTGCAATCATTATTTTTGAATTAATTTCCAGTTTTTGCTTAATATCTTTCACCTCTTTCTTTTGAATTTCCAAATCTTCTGAACTTTATTTTCATAATGTAATAGAAAGTTAGTAGTGTCGTCTTCGTTAGTTGTTAAATCGGTTAATTCCAAAATTCTAATCTATTTTTTAATTTGCCGCAATCTTGAATAAATATTGCTCTTCTTTCTTCATCTGAATCACAAATTCGTCTTCTTTTGATAAATTCATGGGTCTTATTTTTATAAAAAATAAAACTAAAATATTCCCGTAAAAAAATTTATTATTCAAACTTACGAACATTATTATTAAGCCAAATTGAGATTTTGTCGTCTTTTTGATAGGTATATGAACTCATTCTAATTACTGTAAAATATTATTTATTTAAAACTTTGATTCTCTCCTTTGATAAAAATTATATATAAATAATACTCAAGCTGCAATTTATTACTATAAAAACTAAATGTATTATGAATAAGAAAACTAAAAAAAATCTGTGAAATAACATTTTATAGCTAAAATTAGTTCATGCTCCATTGAATGTATGATTATAAATATATAAAGAGGATGTCTATTTTACTGAAATTTCCAAAAGCGAACTTAGAACTTTAAAAAAAATAGCTCATATTTCTAGCATGCATGAACTTTTATAATAAATAAACATTTTGTGTATTAAAAGAAGGCATAAAACTAAAATGCTTGTCTGTGTGGAAAAACTATAATACTGAATTATAAAGAAAACTATCCTTCTGAAAATATCAATATTTTACAGTTAAGAAAAACTTGTTTTGTTTGAATAATATTGAAAAAATATCAGTTTTTGAATTTTCTTAAAATAAATTATTTTGGAGTGTTTTACTTATGGATGTTATAAATACTAAAGTTATGGCAGCTAATACAGCATATAGAAAAATAACTTGTTAAAATTTTAAATATATTTCAAAATGTTAGTTAATCTATTAAAAATAGTATAAAATCTTTTAATAAAAAATTAATTGTAAATTCAATAAAAACGCTTACATTTGACAATGGGAAATAATCAAGACAGATTGGACATTGTCGCATCAAAATATTTATGATATCCTCCGAAACAACGAATTCTGAGAGCGTTTTATTCAAAAGTTCAATACTTATCTCTTTACTAATAAGTTTTTGTTTTAAATATGACTTAAAGTTTTCATTGTGAAGAACAGATATTAACAAATCTACTTTTGCACGAAGACTTGGAACTAAGTTCAATGATGTGATCTAAATTATAAAAATAGCATAAAGATTCAATAATAAAAGTAATTTTATTTGTAATCTTATTTTTTTGTTTCCTGAATTATTTTTATCATTAAAGATGGCCCTTTATATTTTTTGGAATTTAGATTTCAAATTTGTTGCTTCATTCGCACTTTACCCCCACTTTCATGTTCCGACACAAACCTAAGAATCTTATATATTGAATATCATTTTGGTTTTGTCTATGTGGTTGTCAGTGTACTAATACATTCTTCCCCACTTCAAAATTTCGTTTAACTCATTTTGGCGGCCTTGGATTATCACGTATTTCGAATAGATTTCTTGTAATTTATTTGTGCTTCTTCCGATATAGCTCTTAATTGATTGTGAAGTATAGAATTAGTATGTAATGTTATTTGACGTCTATTATTTATCTCTAAAAGCGAATATTTTATAGCATTTTAATAAATGGTTTTTATGCTGAATTCAATTCGAGAATCAAGTTCGTGCCACTATTTTTTATCATTTCCACAAAACCATTAGACTGATATTAATACGGTGTGATTAATTCTTTCCTTATTCAAAATTGTCCCAATTATTCCTTGAAATTATTTCTTTCTTGGTCTGTTTTCTTTTTTGCGCATCCGACAAATCGTTTTACTATCTCTTTAAAGGTTTAAAGTTTAAATTAGCGGTTGGCGATCTTTGGTCCGTCACGTGCAAACTTTTAATAACCACTGCTCTAGATCAGCTATTCTCAAGGGGGTCCACGTGGACTCCCTGGGGGTCTATGGGACTTCATGGAGGGTCTATGATCACCAATGGCTCTATTGGGATTCTATGGATGCCTCTTTAGTAAAAAATAAATTTATAAATAAAAAATAAAAATATTAAAAATAAATGAATAAATAAATAAATAAAATGAACATAATAATATTATTAATAATAAATAAAATAATATTTATAAATGAATATTAAGGTTTCAGTGCAATCAATAATTTATTAAGAAAAACAAGGAACAAACTCAATATTATTGAAAGGGGAGATTTAAGAATAAAACTTAGTAATTTTAGGCCAAACATAAAGGAAATCGCACAAGAACGTCAAGCCCATCTATCACACTAATATTATAATTTTGTAAAATATTAATGTTTTTTTTTATTAATTGCATATAATAAAAAAAATAAAAATGATTGATAGTTTTGTTATTCATTAATATGCAGCTATTTTTACGGTAATATTATTTGTTTTATTTATTATTATTATTATGGTTTCCATGGAATTTTCTTAATTTTTTTTTTAGAATTACTTACTTAAACCTTTTTTTAACCTAAAATACTATTACACATTACTATTTTCTTAAAATTGAATTCTGATTTTGGAATGTTAAATTTAATCATTAAAAATATAGATATAATTATTGATATTTCAGTTTCTTTCTTCTGTACAATTTCCCCTCATTTTCCTATTACTATGTGTTTTAAAAACTAGTTGTATATATATATAATATATATATATATATTCCTTAGGTAGGGGTCTATGAAAAAAATAAAACTCCTACAAAGGGTTTATGGAAGAAAAAGTTTGAGAAACCCTGCTCTAGATGCAGCGGTTGTCGTCTTGAGAATTGCATTGTTGGATTTTCATATATTTTAATTTAATGTCCAACAATTCTTGTGAATCTTAAATCAAATCTAGCTGCCATAAATATTGACACAAATTTATCTAATAATTTATTAATTTTTGGTAATTCAAAATTTTCCAATTCTTTTTGGTGTTCTTTCATCATTTATGTAATTACTGATTGTCTGGGATTTAATATTGTTAATTTCTATCAACTATGTCATAAATGCTTTCAAAGAATCCACACCATCAATAAAACCTGGAAATATATTTTTAATAATTATGATTCTGATAGTCTTCATCTTATTATTCCAATAAACATTTGATTCTATACATCTCAACATTTGAATTTACTCCTGCTTAACTTAATGCTATCAATTTTATTCCAGATTTCCTTATTTATCATTGTAATCAAAGCTCCGGAATTTCATATCTCAATCTCCAAATTTTTTATCATTATCTTCCATCTGATGTCACATACCTCAGTGCTTCTGCTCTGTAATACCGATTTCTTTTTTGTGCAATTCGATTGAGGAAATGTATGCTACAGAGTTACTCATGATTTCTGTCCGATTCTAAATCATGAATTACATAATCATTAATTGGTTCTCTATCGATTCTTTCTTTTCTTCGTGCACAAAAGCTATGATTCATTTTAATGCTATGCTGTTATTTCCTTCTAAATAAATAATAATCACTGTTAGGCAGCGTGGCCCTAGTAATTATTGCATTCATTAAAATATTTCGTAAATTCAAAACTTTTTAATTATATGATAATATTAAAACAAGATTATTTCATGGACCAAATATCATAAGCAAGAAATCAAAAAACACTTTGTAGTAGATATTTATCTTATAATTATATTTACATTTAAATTGTTACAACTATATACATATTACTAATTAAATGATAAACTAATGAATACTCAACTTTTGAATTATTTAATTAATTAATTAAAATTATATTCCTAAGTGATCATTTCTTTAAAATCACGAAAATTATGTCCTCGTTTTACGCATTTATCCTTTAGTGGACATTCATATCTTCCATATCAATATTCTAAACCAGAGCTTCTTAAACTTTTGTAATTCACGACCCCATTTATGATTGCGAGTTTCTTGACGACCCCATAAAAGAAAAATAAATTTATATTTTTTTTAAATTCCTATAACATCTTCTAATTCATAGTAAATGTTATTCAAGTTATTACAATACTCTTAATAGAAATGCAGGTACAAACAATCTTTCCGAACTAGAAGATTTTATGATATATTTATCTACGATAATTGTTTTTTTATCTTTACAACAATGATTTTACAGGTTAAAAAACATTTTCTGTTAAATTGTATTTTTATCTCTTGCGACCCCAGAATTTTACTACGCGACCCCAAATGGGGTCGCGACCCATGGTTTAAGAAGCCCTGTTCTAAACAGTAAAAACACTGATCTGACTATAATTCACAATTTCAAAGATTGAGATGACATCTAGATATATTTTATAATCTCTTTGCGATGTGTTTAAGCAACACCTTTGATACCCTTCTCTGTATATTCCGTTCAACTGCATGATTCGTCTCATTATTTCACTTATAGATGAATCATAAAGTAAAATCTATCTTCTGTAATTGCTTTGACTTCTTAACGTATTGGAGTTAGCTCGATTAGTTGCTCTTGTAAATTTTTCTGGATCCTTGGTACTTGCTGCTTCTTTGAAACTGCTCTTTTTTTATTTCCATAATTTTTTTAGTCTTTTATTAATACACTTATTCATTAATTTTGGCCAAATGATTAAACTTTTGTGATCATCATTTTTTTGTTAATAACGCAAATCGAGCGTTGGTGCATCTACGTCTTATCTTCTTATTTCCATATCCAAGAGTTCTTGAGCTTGTTTTGGTAGATTTTCATTTTCTTAAGTCATCACTATTTGAACATTTTCGGCGTGGTGCCAATCATAACGCTTGATTCCATTTTAATACTTAATTAATTAAATAATAAAGAAACTTTTTAAATAATAGAGTTTGCGTAATCACTAACAAATTGCATTGGATTATGCAATGTAAAATAAAACATTTGGCATTTGGTGTTTTTATGCAATATCACCTTGCAATATACATTTTATGCAATATAATCACTGTTTTAATAATTTCAATAAAAATACGAAATTATCTTTCAACTATTAGCACGATGATGACACAGAAGTGAAAATAATAATTGATTTCTGCTGTTTGTGCTAATAATAGTAATAATAATAATTAGTATTACTTGCTATGAAACATTTGAAATTCCAAATGTCTAATAAAACTTTGCTTTATGTCTCCTCATTTTTTTTAATAATATTAATTAGAGAAATAGAAATAATTTAATGTAAATTCAATAAGTTTTTTTAAAAAAGTTTATAATTATTATATCAATATAAAATAAAATAATGACTTAGTAATATCGTTTCTTGCTAAGATTATTTGTTTAAATATTTTCAAAAAAAGTAAATGTTTAATTTCAAAGAAATTATTTTTAAAAAATACATTTTACGATATATTTCGCCAGATTCACTGTCAACGTAAGTTAAAAATATTTTTAACAATTGGGAACTTGTTATTTATGAAGAGCTGTTAATTAGGTCATGGTTTCAAAGGTTAATGTACAAAATGCTGTGAGTACGAATGTTTTGAATGTGTTAAAATAGTTTTATTGGAAAATTTTTGAATGTTGTTTGTTTTTTAAAAATTTTAAAAACTTTTATTGTATATAATTTATTTAACACGTAAAATATAATTTTAAAAGGTAATTTAAATGAATTAAAAGGATGTTGAAATATAATTAAAAATTGGCAATTAGTTTGAATTTATAAATTAAAACTCATATTATTTTTTTGGTTTGATTTTTTAACTAGTGATGACAGTTCATCTGTTGAAATATATCGTAAAACATTTGTTTGAATGACGCTTTTGTAATTCGATTATTACCGTGTATGTTTCTTATTTTAAATTTAAATTAGTTTTTAATTTATAATAAAATTTTATAAAATAATTATAACAAACTTTATAATCTCCATTTAGTATAACTCTTTGAATAATGGTTTCTATTGTTAATATGTTTTTATAGCAGCTTTTGCAATTTATAAAGCCAGAATCATTGCGAGTATCACACCAGTGGCATATCCAGAAGTTTTCTTATAAAAAACAATATTAAAATCGAAATATAAATTTAGTTGATACAAATCTAAATAATATTGATTATCAATTATTACGATTAGGATTTGGTAATTTTAATTTTAATAATTAAATGAATAATTAGGCAATTTTGATTAAAACATTCATAGTAAAACATTTAATTTATTGGTTTTTAAAAAATATTCATGATTCAAAAGGTAGCCGGACAAAATGGTACTACCTCACATTTTTTAAGTATATTAATATATGACTTAAATACTCTAGGGCAAGTTTCTCAACCTATTTGGACCAACCGCCCACTTTGTAAGGCCACTTCTTAATTCGCCCCCACTATAAATTTTAACAGATAAAAATTGCATGATAATCCCTAATATAAGGTAGGTTAGGTTTAGATTAGGCGTTAGTAAGATATATCCAAAGAAATTTGAAAGGAACAAAAATAGAATAATATTTATTACTTAGAATTTTAATTTAACCAACAAAAAGTAAGATACATAAAGTATTATAATTATTTGCTTTAATTTTAACCTAACATAAATAATAAGCTAAATGAAATTTAAAGTTTTAATGAGAACCTTGAGGTTGGTGATCTCTGCAAAGTTTAATAATATTTGGTTCTAATTTCGAGAAATATAATTTTAAGTCACCTTGTCCGTAAATATTTAGGTGATTTCTTTGCTTAATCAGCATTTTAGAAACAGCACTGAAACCCTTTTCAACTAGATATGAAGTTTGAAATGCCATAATTAAAACTCCTATTTCCATCTCCAATCTCTGAAATGTGTTACTAATTTTAAGCCAAAATTCTTCTAAACTGCTTCGTTCAAATAAATATTTTGCTTCTATATTTGCCTACAAATCTACTAACATTTCTTGGATATGCGAAGGAGCATATGTAGGATCAGCACTAAATGGATTAATAACCCAATCTGGAATATGAATATTTTCAACATCTTTAAACCGAAGTTTCATATCTATAATTAGGCTCTCCGAATGCTTATAATAAACTGCAATATTTTAGTCCTGTGCAATTACTTTACTTAAAAAGGGAAATAAAGTAAAATTTAAGGGAAAAAAAGTAAAAGTAAAGGGAAATAAAGTAGCAATTTTATTTTTATAGAGACTTAATTTGTTTATAAATCCAATAATCCAACTTTTCACTTTAATTATGCTTACATTGGTTCCTTGTAGTTTCAAAAGTGATTCATTTATTTTTGCACATATATCTGCCAAATAAGCTATGTCGCTCTTTAAAACAGATATCTCCATAGGAATATTATAATTTGTCGATCCTAAATAAGTAATGACTGTATCAAATAGATCGAACATTCTTCTGAGGCAACCTCCTTTAGATAGTCACCTGACCTCCGTGTGCAATAATAGGCGCTCACATTCTTCATCATTTTTATAGCAAAGTTGCCGAAATAATCTATCAGTAAGTGAGTGTGCTTTTATTTTGTTAATTATAGATATTACTAAATTCATTGTTTCATGTAATCTCCTGCCAATGGATTTGGCAACCAAGTTTTGCCTATGAATTATACAATGAATTGTAAACATATCTGGATTTTCTCTTTAACATCGTTATAAAACCACGATGACGTCCTACCATCGAAGGGGCACCATTCGTTGCACAGGCTAATATATTTTTAAAGGAATTTTTTTTGATCAAAATACGTTTTAAAACATTCATATATTGATGTTACTTTCTTATCAGTGACTAAATGTCTGCAGAATAACATTTTCTTCCATGATTTTTGCATCCTTTATGTACCTAACATAAGCCATTAATATTGCATCACTATCCCGTACACTACTCTCATCCAACTGTATAGTGAACTCTCGTGTTTGGAGATCCGCAGTTACTTGATTCTCAACATCATTGGCCATTTCATTAATCCTTCTTGATATGGTATCATTATTTAATGGAATCATTGACAAAATATTGGCTGGATCTGCTGAAGTTATGGTAAGAACTTCCTTTATAACCGGTAATAATAATTTCTCTACAATATTATGAGGTTTCGCATTTTGAGCTATTATACGTGAAATCTTATACGACACCTCCAATCCCTTATTGATATTTGTGGTTGTTGTTTTGAATACATCGATTATTTTATTTCTTTTGGTAAACATCCTTTTTAAATTTTCGAAATATTCAATGTCTTTTTCCTGCTTTTCGGGATGTTTTCTTTTTAAATGTTCAATCATCCAGGATGGTTTCATTGCTTCATTAGAAAATACCTGATTGCACAGTAAACACATTGGAAGTAGGCTATTTTGTGGCGAAGAAATAAAACCAAACTTTACATATTCAACAGAATAGTGCCAGTATTTCTTTTTCTGGAACATTTTTAGAGGCTGATCTAAAATTCGATTTTTAGGTCGTTTTTTTTATTTAAATATTTTTAATATTAGTTAAATTAATAGAAAATAATATTAAATCAATAGGTATAAGTAATAATTAACTTACCTATGATATACAGAACAAAATGAAATACGTTTATTTTAAAATTAATTGAAATTAAAATAACGACAGCACAACTGACAACATTAAAATTAAATTGAACACTACTTATTACTGACTGCTTGACTAAACGCGACTAAATGCTTGAAGTCGTTGCACACCCAAAGCGAATCTAAGATATGCGCACATTATGCCTGGCGTCTCTTATATACGTATTGCATGAGCCATCACTGAAAGTGGGTATTCAAAATTATTTCGCCCCCGCAAAATGACTACCGCCTCACAAAAGCGTATAGTCAAATAATCGGCCACTTAAAGATGTCGATCGCCCACCAGGGGGCGATATCTCCCAGGTTGAGAATCACTGCTCTAGGATAATTAACTCAATAATTTTTATATGTCATTCTTAGAAGTTTATTAATTAATAATATTTACTAGTTGTTAGGGCTTCTCAAGCTGGATCGTTTAGTAACATCTTTATTGGCGCAATATAAATAGCATGTTATGTAGTTGATTTTACTAAATATATTTTTAAATTATAAACTCAGAAAAAAGATATTGTTTAAAATATTGAAAACTAATGAACTTTTTAAAGTCTGTCAAATAATATTTCATTATCTCATATTAATTAAATAAATAATTTTTATTTAATTGAATTTTTATAGATTTTTCTATTAATTTCAAGTTAATGTGTCAGATATTTATTTTAAATAAAGGCAACTTAACCTACTTACTTGCTAACTTTTTCTTATCAGTATTATATTAATGCTGTATGTATTAGAATAATTACCCATTACAGTGTTTTTTAACTGAAAAATAAAACTTGTTTTTCTATTTAAATCGCTATACTACTTCATCCTGCTTTGTCTGTACCATTTTGTCCTATAACCGATTCAAAGATGTGAAGAAAACATAAAGGATAAAAAGTAAGATTAAGGTGATAGAGAATCGTAGATTCTCTTTCCTTTTTAAACAAACCCGCAGTCCATTTTTCAAAGTAGTCTTGGTATTTAGCTACAGCTTCTTATTTTGATTTGCTTATGCGATTGGTTCAAGGTATTAATAGCGTTTAGTGGCAAAACATTTAAGAGGTATATTGTATGACATATCATTTGTAGTCGACTCTTTCGTCAACTTTGTGAAGACAGTGGTGAAAAATAGGCACGTATTGTATTTAATATAAAAGTATGCTGTATATCGAAGGAAAACTGTATGGGTAGATTTATTGTACTTTTGGACAAATCCATGGAAGCTGCTCGTTTGATTTTAATTTGGAAAAAATGATATATTGTTTGTAATTTGAATGATGATATTTAGTACTCAAAACTTGCATTCCTTGATGAGATTTTCCTTCATCTTACTCAATCAAACTCGAGATTGCAATGAGGAAATGAAAGTATTATCAGTTTTACTGATAAGTTGCATGCTTTTAAGGATAAACTGACAACGTGCAAAAGGCGTATGATAGAAAATAATTTCGTAAATACTTCATTTAACCCTTTCTAAGGCAAAGGAAACTAAAAGTGATGTAAAACTCAAAGTTTATTGATAACAATTATATAGTTACAAATGATCATAAAAAAATAAAAATATAGAAAAAAACAAAAGAGGCTTTTACGGAGAAGGAGTGGCAATCATATTGCCACTACCTTTCAGTGATTACCGACAGCGTTACACTTAGATATTTTTATTAGTTTAAAATGGTGTACAGCATATTTCCACCACCTTAGAAAGGGTTAATTATGAAGTTTTAAAGCTTATTGGTGATAAATTAAATGTTTTTGGTGAAACAATTTATTTTCTTCCTTCAGTCGACATTACCCGTTTTTATTAAGTATGTGATCCATTTGGTAGCGTCTTAAGCACATTACAGTTAGAAGTGAAAGACAAAGAAGAATTTTAAGAATTGTGAAATGATCGAGAACTACGAGTTAATTTCAATTGAGAAAAAAATTGGCTACTTTTGGAGAAACGTATCAGTAGAATCTCCATTTTTATCAAAAAAAGCTATAACAGTTTTATTGCCCTTTCAAACTTTCGATTTGTGCGAATTAGCTTATTCAGCACTTTGCGAAATAAAAAGTATGAAGCGAGAAAGATTGCTCTGTTGAATAGGAATTGACAGCGGCTTTATCAAAATTTCAACCTCGTATAAAAAACTGTGTTCAGACTATCAATCGCATTTGTGTAATTTTTGAATGTAATTATGAATTTTTCTTTGCTGCCAGGTAAGAAGATTGGAAAACACTGCACCAAATATTGATAAACTTTGTAAGGAAATCCTATAGAAAAAAATTTCCGTTCTTTTTATTATTGTGTTATATTTTTCTGAAATTTTAACTGAAAACATGTGTTAACTGTTGTGCAATAAAACAGTTTTTGTAATTTTTTGATGATTATATTATTTCAGCTACATAGTAAACATTTTAATTAAGGTATTTCCTGAAGTTTTTTCATGTGATTCTTCAATTTTTTAAACTGTATAAAAATTTAATATTTCACTCTTTGCCATGAAAATGTTGCCGTCCCCTGGTATACTGGAATAGAATTACATTTAGATTTCTTTAATGTTCGATTTAGGCATATATGTGATTGGAGATTTTTATTTTACTTTTGTTTAGCTTTTTATAGATATAAAAATTTGATTTGTATAAAATGAGCCCAATTATTCGAACCGATAAAAAAACCCAGCCATCACCCATCCTCGTAATTCCATATCAAAATGATATTTAACTTATTTTTTCATCGTTAAAACGAAATATTGAACTTCCGGAATTTAAAAAAAATAAAATGCCGACTGAATTACCACTTGATTCCTTGAACAATGAAATCTAATTGCAATTTTATTAAAATACATACGACGAAAAATTGGTAAAGATTATTGCAAACGAGGAACGGTGGACTTCTATCAGATTTTCGTCAGGGACCTTATCGAGCTTCAATGAGAATTTCATATCTAATAGCGATTCATCTAAATTGACAAGATTGTGAAATATATCTCGTTACTTTGGATTGTAAATTATTTTCCTTTTTATTTTATTTACTCCATATTTAAGATCTTTTAAATAAATCAATTTTACTATGATCAGTGTTATAAACCTACATTATTTTCGCGATAATTATCATTATTCATTATTATTATTAATTATTATTATTATTATTATTATTATTATTATTATTATTATTATTATTATTATTATTATTATTATTATTATTATTATTATTATTATTATTATTATCATTATTATTATTAATGATATATAAAATTTTAAATAAAATTTAATCATAATTTTGTACACATTTATAGAATATTATTTATATTTTTACAAATTATCCAGATTGATATTTAATTACTTTAGAAATTGAAACTATCTGTAATATTTGATTATAAGTTTAAAAGATAAAAAAAAGGAAACAAAAATTCTGATTTGTTATTTAACATTATAAAAATATGCATTAAATATGAAAGTTAGTCGTTATTTAAATAATATGTATATATATATAATGGAAAAAATTTACCTGTCATAAATTCTCAATAATAGAAAAATGCAAAATAAAATTGATAAAAATAAGCATGTTTAAAAAACATGTTCATGTAAATTAAATAATATCATAAACTACGAATCACATGTAGGTCACATTTCAAGTGACTATATAGATCACTTTACTAGCACTTTAAATTTAAAGTCTTATAGTCGATTTATCTCAATATATTTATTATAATTATTTTTATTGATTTAAAAATTGTTAAATAATTAAATTATAAACTAATTTCTAAACATTTATTGTTTATATTTTGGTATTGAAATCAGTTTTGAACCAGATCTAGAAGAAATAGTTAATTTGTTTAAGTAAATTTTTAAAAAGAAATTGGATCATTTACTCAAATTTGAGGGTTGTGAAAGGATGTACCGATACAGTGGTCTGCCGTTGAGAGTCTATGATTAAAGCAATTTCAAACTCATAAATATTGTTGGGTTCAAACTAGATTCCAAACTATAACTAGGTAAAAATCTCACCTGAAGGATTTCAAAGATTAAAATTAATATAAAAATTAATAAAAAAAATCAAAATATAAAAATATTTAGGAAAATATATTTAAAATTGAATTTACGAACCGATTAAAATTTTGAGTCTTGTCAAATCGGTATAAATGGTTGGGGTTATAATAGAAAATGAATAAAATTATTTTTTAAAATTATCAAAATCAATTAAAATTAATTAAAATTTTGAAAAAAAGTAAAAGTCAATATTTTTCGGGGGAAAAATGGTAACTGGTGGCAAATTTGATTTTGAAGAGGAATAAAATACTATTAGATTGAGATAAGGTATATTGAAGGGTCGGGAGTCCAAAAACAAGTGAATTAATTAAATTATTTACCGAAGAACCCATTAATCAAGGACCGCCAAGCTGAACGTCAGCTTAATTGGTTTCCCGGAATTAGTAAAATGGGCAATAAATGGTCCGAACTGGAAAAATTGTTCCCTAGCAGTAATCCAAATTAATGGGAACCCAAAATTTATTAAAGGAACTTACAACAAAATAAGTTGCCAGTTGGTCAGAGAGAATCTAACGAGTTGGAGAAACAAGTTAAAAGCAGTAAACAGATAAAGAAGTTAATCAGATTGCAGTGACTTATTTCGTGATACCCTTAAGGTGTGTACGAGAAGTAAACAATTGTATATCGTGGTGAATACTTGTCAATAAATATTTCATTGTTTGGATTATGTCTTACTCATTATTGAACACGAGGAGTCGGATCGAGAGACCTATTCATCGACAAATATTTAATATCCCAAGAGAATTTTATTCTGCAAAGATTGATTTTTAAAAGTGATAATTTAAACTCAAGATAGATTTTTGACACTTGTAAACTCCTCAAATTTGTGGTCTAGCAAAATAAAAGAATTGTAGTTCGTAATGTGCCATTTTATCATGCGTGGTTTTGGTGTACGGGTGAGTTTACAAATTAATTTACTTTTGCGTTACTGTTGCTCTAGCACTAAATTTTGTTTGAATGGATTGGAAATAACACGCAAACACAACATGCACCAAATAACCACCGTAAAATGCGAGAAAGACATAATTAAAAATATAAAATCGAAAAACATAAAAGTAAATTAAAATAAATAACAAGTTCATCAAGATCCGCACTAAATAACATAAAAACAACATAGTAACATAAAATTTGACCGAAATTGACAATTTACGTAAAAGCATAAAATTAACGAAAAAAGTCGAAGAAAATAAAATAATTTCAATCAAAAATGAGTTAAATAAAATTCTAAAGAATAAATTGTCAAATAAATTCGAGAAAATAATAAAAATTAGAATTAGATTAGATAAATAATATCAAGGTCAAATACGAAGGAAATACGAAAAAATACGGAAACTACAGAAAAAGCTAATCACAAAAATATGCAGGATAGACAGAAATTCAAGAATAAAAGTTAATGGCAGAGAAATAAAGGAAGAAAAGAACATGACACCACGCTTGCCAACAAGAAATAATACAGAATCAATAAATCACATATGGCAAGGATTATCCCGAAACTCTTCCCAAAGGAGAGTGAGAAACAACAAAGGTGAAACTATGAAAGTAAGCGTAACAAGAAACCAAACCGATAGTAGGAAAGTATTAAGCAAAAGCGATTGTCACTTATCAGAAAAGGAAACAAATCCCTTATTAGCAGTATTTAAGAGAGTTCAAAACCACAAAACCCATGAATAAAGACAACGAAATTGGAAAACACAACTTCAAACACATTTAAATTGGTAGCGATATCAGGAATTGTCACAAACGTGATAGTTATGTGGATAATAATTCAGCAAGTGAGAGCAACTGAAAAGTACAACAAAACCTATGGGTAAAAGAATATGGCCGAAACCAGAGAACCCAGAATACGACAGTAAAACGAAACTGAACAAGTACCTAGTACCAAGAGAGAACGAAGCAAGTCAAGATATGAACCAATACCCAAGTATGATATGGACTCAACAACCACCGTCACTAATGGCACCACTCAAGTGGCCAAGCGAGATCGATATATATCAAGTAACTGACGAGAGATGCGGAGGGATATGCACTTTGCGCGTAGGTCCTTTGAAGAAGATGAAGTAATAAATAGTCAGGAGTGTGTATATAGTGTATATAACAGATACGTTTATATAGTAATGTATAAAAGTGGTGTATAAATATTATATGGAACGAGTATAATAATATCCGATAATATATAAAAGTAGTATATAAATATTATAGTCGAGGAGCGAAAATAAATTAAAAATCAGATGATGTGACAAAGAATAAAGCGGAATGAGAAAGGCATGTGATGCGATGTTCCGTTAAAATTGAGAAACGAATCAATTGGAAGCTAATAAAGTATATCAAGCAGTAATGCTTAGTTGTAGCGACGATGCCCAACATCCGAAAACTAAATGTACAAGCAGAGATAGACGAGTTTTAATCAAGGATCAGATCAGGAGCAGAAACTGAAATAGACTGACTAAGAGATATCGAAGCGGTTAAGGAAATCAGAGACAAGAGTAGACTTGGAGAGCAAATTAAAACTTGGAAAATCTAGTACAATCAGATGAGAGACGAAAATGAGGAACAACGATAACGAATCCACGATTGGAGCAAGATAAAGCAGCAAAATAGTAAAGAAATTACAAACACAAAACGGAAGCAATAAAGAAATAGATGAAATATCAAGTCAGCCAACGAAAAAGACGATGGAGAATAATTTGACAAAAAACTGAATCAATTAATGCGAAACTGACGAATAACAACAAAAGGTAGATAACTGAGAAACAAAATTTGTGGTGATTGAGCTAAACGGAAAAACTAAAAAGACAAGGAAATAGAACTACCAAAGGGGTGAAAAGACTCAAAAATCAATTCGAGGAATAGAGCAAGAAAAACAACCAACTGCAAGTGAAACTAGATGTAGCCAAGCGAGACAAAAATGAATATCACGGAATGGTAATTCCAAACAAGAATGAAGTACAACACCGGATATGAATAAAGAATGGACCAGAGGACAAATCAAAAACAACTCAACAATCAAAACGCAGATAACCAGAGAGATAAATCGAATCAGTAAAGAGGGATTGCAAAAGACAATGCCAATAAACGACAAGACAAAGAATAATAAGACCGAACTACAAAATGCACTCAATCAAAATGGAGTATCAAAGGAATCTTGCAAATTGTATTAAAGGCAAACAAAGAAGATATGCGATGTCAAAAGAAAGTTGATACCAATCACAGAAATGAGAAACCAGATGTAATAATAAAAGCAACAGAGATAAAGAAGGAAGAGAAACAGAAAGTCAAACCACTACCTAAAACCAAGGGGAACGATAACAAGTCCTATTAAAATATCTCGAAATTTGTTGTAAATAGGAAAGCGAAAGTAGCATGATATTGGCGATGAGAAGGAAGATAGCAGTAATAAGCCCATATATACAACCTAGCATCCCTTAGAAAAATGTCGAAAAACCCCCAATAATTCAAACGATGCAACATTACCTGTAGCAAATATGCCGAGATATGCAGAAACTCAAAGGATACCAACCAATCAGTCCTATATCAAATAAAGTCAATTCCCAGACTAAACAAAATCACAAATCTAAATCGCACAACAGATATCGAATCGTCAAAATCAGAACCTGCTAAAGAAAGTAATCAATCAGAAACCAAAGAAACCCAAGACATTAGAAATACGAATACCTAAGTGACAGAATATCGAACTCAAGATTGACAATGAACTAATGATTCTTAGACAATTAACTATTCTTTATGTGTGATCATAACCGAACTGTAGTCCTCTTTCACTTCATCTTGTAATCCATATATTGATGTATAGTATATGATTAATTTTATGCATGTGGGTTTTGAGGTCACGACCATGTAGCTCGTAGACCCAATTCAATGGAAAATGTAAACTCTGTATAGTTCACAGCTTAAATCTTTAAGAAATTGCGGGTCGCAATTTTAGGGCCCCGGAGTGTTTTATGTTGGGCCAGGACTGGATTTTGTTTAAATGAATTGGAAATCGCACGCCAACATAACAATCAGATTTAAGATCAGACCCATAAAAATATCAAGTAAACACCTTAAAATGCGAGAAAGACATAATTAAAATATAAAATCAAAAACATAAAAATAAATTAAGATAATAACAAAATGAACCAAAAACAGCACGAAATTAACATAAAAATAACAGAATAACATAAAGATTTGACCGAAAAATGACAATTTATGTAAAAGCAAAAAATTAATGAATAAAATTGAATTAAAATAAAATATTTTTGGTTGAATAAATCTAATTAAAATTTAAGAAATAAATTGTCAAATTAAGCCAAAAAAATAATAAAAATTAGAGTTAGATTATACAAGTAATTTCAAGGTCAAATTTTGTTTTATCGCAGTAAATTTAACATGCAAGGTTAGGGTCACAGAACAGGTATATATACCAATTCATTTTTGCAGAATTTTAACACTTGTGAAGGATCACTTTTTCTCTCAAAAAACTCTTGCGTTTTTTGACAGGAAAAATAGTATTAGATCACAAGCGTTCATCGGTCTCGAAGTAGTATTAGCAGGACTGTCGACGGCTATTGAAGTGAGTATGGAACGAATATTATGAATGTGGGAGCGATGTAATTATTTAACGCTATGAGCAACTATACGAGTTCGAGAATATGAATTTTATTTTGATTAAATGCCATATGATGAAGCGAATGAACGATGTTTATGTTAGTGAACTTCGGATTAATATATGAAATATGACATGTCGAATAAACAGTCTTATGCATCGAAGTTTTTATCCAACAGATATGGTAAAATTTATTTATTTATTTTTCGGCTCACAGCCAAAACAAATTGCAAGTTAGTAAAATTACACATAACTATCGAACTGTGTAAGTGCGGTCCATCTGCCAATAGTTCGTCCCCGTGAAGGTTCCGGCTTGTGTAACGCAGGAGCCCAAACGTCAATACATTCCGCTCATAGGGGAAATTGGAAGATAGGGGTAGTCTTTTGGCTGCTCCTTCGTCATCCATTTCCTGAAAAATAGACCTAAACTTTTTAAAAGACAATCGGCTTAAAATCACTTACACCGATTAGTCCAGTGGGAACTCATTAAATATAATATGAACATAAATAGATCATAAGGACAAAGAGAGGGAAAGGGTAGCGGGGAAATTGCGAGATCGTTGCAACAGTTAAAATGAATAGCCATCGATAAAATATTAATCCGAACGACTAAAATCATGAAAAGGAATATTTTAAATAATATATAAGAAATAAACAAATTATTTTGAGTTCAGACAGAAAAAAGGGCGAAACGCGGCTCAAATTTTCAAAATTAATTAAAATACTTAACAAGAATGCTAAAGCAAAAGTAGAATGCGTAAAATAAGGGCGGAACGCTGCTAAAAATTTCCGAAGTAATAAAACACTTTAACGAAAACTGTAAAATAAGGATGGAGTACGGCTAAATTTTTATATAAGTAAAATATTTTTATAAAGCTGAGGAATAAGGACGGATCCCTATTAAAAACTTAATAATGACAATAGTAAGGATAATGGTAATTATAATAATAATAATATAATAATAATAATAATAATAATAATAATAATAATAATAATAATAATAATAATAATAATAATAATAATAATAATAATAATAATAATAATAATAATAATAATAATAATAATAATAATAATAATAATAATAATAATAATAATAATAATAATAATAATAATAATAATAACCATAATGGTAATGATAAGAATAATAATAATAGTAATAGCAGTGATAATGGATTAGAATAATACATATAATCGTGACGATGATTATACTAGTAACAATAATAGGGAGCATAGTAATTATAATAGGGAAAAGGATAAGAGAGATACTGTGTGGATATTTATTAAAACAAAGGGTGTACAGGCCATAGAAAAATCATCAACACGGACAACGATAAGAAGGCCTAAGCGAATGGACATAAAGATAAATGATTTGAGAGTATAGGTTAACATTTGAAGGAGATAGGAGAATAATGGGACCTAAAAATCGAAATTGAGCACAGGCGTTCTATCGGCAGCTCTCTGGACACATAGATCGTTCGGTCAATTATAGCATTAGCAATAATGCTCACTTTTTGCGTACAATCCACCCGCTCGAATACAGTTCCAACGTTGCTTAGCAATGGGTGCCGAGTGGTAAGCGAAAGATATTTGTGAGGGGTTGTCTGGGTAACAGCCATATAGTTTCAAAATATCAACACCCAGACACCCACCACTATTAAAATTATTTTACTTAAAATTTTATCTAAAATTATAATTTCAAATAGAATTACTTTAGTTAAAAAATTTAATTCATTTTAAAAATTATTCTACTGAAAATTTTATCCTAAAAATGTATTTTAATTAAAATTTTATCCTAAAAAATGTATTTAAATTAATTTTGCTTTAAAAATTAGTTACCTGATTACTATCAAGAAATTATATATCATTGAAGCTCAATAAATTGTTATATTTTCTCGGAAACAAAATTTATTGCTTTGTTTACAGTCTTGTATGTGATTTATTGAAATTATTTTGTAAAACTTAATAGTTTTATTAAAATAACTTTGAAATTTTTCTATTATTTTTGTAATATTTTTAATTGCATCCAACAATGAAAAATTATTAAAACTTATTTTCAAAGATGAATGTCAACCTTTTCATTTAATTTTCATATGCCCCTAAATAAATTAATTGCTAACTCATCAAAAAAAATTACTTAAATTTATTTTTACGCATTTTCTATTCTTTTCACTCCAACTCTTATTGTTTACTGAATGATAAATTAATTAGTAAGTACAAATAGTGGTTAATCTAATTGCTAGTGAAAAGAAACTTGATTAGAAAATTATTCTTAAATTAATTTCTCAAAACATATATTACTTTCATTGTACTTGGAATAAATTTTTATATATTTATTGAAAATGATTCGACTCTTAAAATTATTAACTCAAAGATGCTAAAGGTTTGCATAAAACTGATAGAATAGCTGGGATTATTGTCATTTAAACAGAAATGATTGGCTGAGAGTAAATTTTATTTTAGGGGGAAACAATTGACTTAGAAGAGAATTTATGATCTTTTAAGAGGAAATAATCGATTAAGAACAGATTTGTTGATATTTTTAAAGTGTTGAGTCGATTAAGTATCGTTATTTAATAGGTGATTTCTATAAGAAATAATGAATGTAGTTGGTAAAGTAGGGGAAATTGTTATTTGATGGGAAATAATTGGTCAATAGTGGAATTTATTTTAGTGAAGAATAGTCAATTAAGAACAAATTTGTTGTTATTTTTAAGGGTGTGTTGGTTAAATATTGTTTTTAAAGGGTAAATATTATCTAAATGGGTAATTTTATGATTTTTATGAAAATATTGAATATGGCTGGAAATATTGTTATTTGATGGAAAATGATTGGTCAAGAGAGAATTTATAATATTTTTAAAGGAATTTACTGGGATGAATATCATTGTTCAAAGGGCAAATATTATCTACTTGATAGGTTTTTATGAAAATTATGAATATAGTTGGTATAATGGAGTGCAAAATGACATTTGAAGAAAAATGATTGGTTGAGAGGCGAATTTATAGTATTTTTTAAGGGGATTGAGTTGGTTGAATTTTAAAAATACTTGGAAAATTGTTACTTTTTTCATTGATTTAAGGTTAATGAATGTATATATCGATAAGATTTCAGTTCTAATAAATTGGTTGATTCATGTAGCTATTTGTATACAAATAAGTATTTATTTGATTTTATTATTATATTTGTAATTAAATTAAAAACTAAAATTGACTAGTATTTAAAAAAATTTTGTTACCTATTATTTATGTTTTTATTGACAATTTTCTGAATAATTTAAATATTTAAGATTATTTCCAGGAATCAAGAATTTAATAATTATTTATTCGGAAATTGTACAATTAAATACTGTGAGCAGTCGATAACATACACTCATTTTCATTCAACAAGTACCTAGAACAATTACCTAACAATCTTATAAAATTTTAAAATATGACCTAATAAATTTTTCAATTATTTTACAACTTAGTTAATTAAATTAATTTTTTAAGTGATAAGTACTATTTTCTTTACAATTTGCTACCATGTTGAAGCTTTCTTTAAAAATTTTTAGTTAAAGAACTAACAAATTTAATCAAATTTATTTAAAATTTACATCTTTCCAACTACTTTAATCAAATTCTATTCACGAGCTAACCACAGTTTAATAAAAAATAATTTCTACAAAAACTAATAGACAATCACATACATTTGTCTTATAAATTTGGGTTTTCAGTAAGTGATATCAGTACACAAGAACCCATGTATATATTGAAGCATGGTATTATAAATTTAACATATTTGGTAGTAGTTGATAATTATTTAATTTTAGTAATGCGGTAGATATTAATTTTTTTTTCTATCAGTTAATAATATGTTGATACAATATAAAATAACAATAATTCCAAAAAATCAAAATTGAATATGCAGGATAATATCCGAAAATATTATTTTTAATAATTTTTGTTATTCTTTCACTTTTACAAAGAATAGTTCAGATATTATCTTTAAAAAATCATATGAAAAATATGTTTATATATGAAAACTTAAAAAGTAATTTTAATTTTTTTTACTTAAATATTCGTAAACATTTGCAATATACTTGAACAATAATCGCTTTTAATTTGAATATTAGTCCTATTTATGTGATATGTAGAATCAGGAATTGGAAGAGTTTCGAAACATTTTAAGATGTATTGATTAATGAGTATAAAAACAAAATTATTAACATTGTCAAAAGGTTAATCACAGTTTTCAACGTAATTAACCCTTACCATAATAAATTCATTTATCTTTTTTCAAAAATTCAGTAATTTAAATTTAAAAAACGAATCTGCATGTTTAGTAGGCTGAAATAAAGAAAATGTTGACCATCTCTTTAATCTAAATATGCCACTAGTAACCAATACCAGATTTTAAAAATTTTTGTTTGGAAACTTCAAAAAAAAATTTTGCAATAGTTGATAATTATTTGATTTTAGTAATGCGGTAGATATTAATTTTTTTCTGTCAGTTTTATTCAGACCTTTAGCATCTTTGAGTTAATAATTTTAAGAGTCGAATCATTTTCAATAAATATATAAAAATTTATTCCAAGTACAATGAAAGTAATATATGTTTTGAGAAATTAATTTAAGAATATTTTTCTAATCAAGTTTCTTTTCACTAGCAATTAGATTAACCACTATTTGTACTTACTAATTAATTTATCATTCAGTAAACAATAAGAGTTGGAGTGAAAAGAATAGAAAATGCGTAAAAATAAATTTAAGTAATTTTTTTTGATGAGTTAGCAATTAATTTATTTAGGGGCATGTGAAAATTAAATGAAAAGGTTGACATTCATCTTTGAAAATAAGTTTTAGTAATTTTTCATTGTTGGATGCAATTAAAAATATTACAAAAATAATAGAAAAATTTCAAAGTTATTTTAATAAAACTATTAAGTTTTACAAAATAATTTCAATAAATCACATACAAGACTGTAAACAAAGCAATAAATTTTGTTTCCGAGAAAATATAACAATTTATTGAGCTTCAATGATATATAATTTCTTGATAGTAATCAGGTAACTAAGCAACCAAACAATTTGGAGACATCAAGGATCGATAAAAGAGTGAAGAAGTTAATAAAATTTGTAATTGAAATTGTATTTTTTTTATTGTTCAAACTTTTATGTGCTTTTATTTAAAGATTTCTTGGTCAGTAAACAATTTTTGATATTGATTTGTTCAGTAACTAGTTATTGATAACATATTATGTGTATAATGAATAACGTAGTATTTTAAGGTGAAATGATTGAGAGAAAATTTTATTTTAATATACTCTAATGTACCCTAACGTAGTTTAATTTACCTTAATGTACTCTAATTTACCCTAATGTACTTTTATTAATTTAGACCCTTTAATTTACTTTAATTTACCTTAATGTACTCTCATTTACTTTAATGTACTTTAATTTTCTTTAGACCCTTTAATTTACTTTAGGTATTTTAACTTAATTTTAACTTAATTCTAGAGCCTAAATTTGCCTATGAAAATTGTATGACCAAATATTACAAGTGTTTTTTACCAAGCCTATAAAATACCCTGACAATTTTTTATCGTTAGGCTATTTGAGTCAATATTTATTTTTAGGCTTTTTAATCGAGAGTTAAAAAATACCCTCTGACTATAGCGTGATTGAAAAAAAATATATTTTGTGGATGAGAAATACCCTCTGTGACCCTCGTAGGCGATTTGAGCCAATTTTAATTTTGTTTTTTTATCGTTAGTCGATTCAAGCCAAATTTATTTTAGGCTTTTTATCGAGAGTCAAAAATACCCCCTGACTATAGTGTGATTGAAAAAAAATTGTGGATGAAAAATACCCTCTATGACCATCGTAGACGATTTGAACCAATTTGATTTTATGCTTTTTTATCGAGAGCCAAAAATACCACCTGACTATAGTGTGATTAAAAAAATTTTGTAGATGAAAAAAGATTTATTCAAAAAAATATTTCAAACAATTTTATTCCAAAAAATTGCCAAAATTTGAATTTAAAAAAATTCGCCAAAAATTGAAAAAAAAAAATCCGCCAAAATAAATTCGAAAAATAAATTTTATCAAAAAACTGTGCGCACACAAATTAATTATCTTGAATACATAATTATGCAATCAAGGTAATCAGAGATTAAATTACGTAATGATGTAATTTATTCCGTCGCGAACCCCCCGATTTTTATTATGAAATGGTGTGTGGGCGCAGAGTGCCCCGAACTACCTACTGGAGTAAGTCAGAATACTGGGTTTCTACTTCTTCAAGAAATTTCTTAAACTGGCTGTGGTAGAATGCTTTTGATGAAATGCTGTTAATGATCTTAATTACCAAGTTTATGACCTCAACTGTTTTGGCCGGAAATGTTTGGGTAGAAAGTGCCTCTTGATGAATTTTGCAGTGAATCGTTAAAATTTCGTGGTTTACTTTTTACTGAAGAATCGTTGTTGTTCTTTAATGTATTCATTTTATACTTCTAGCTTCATCTGTTGCTATGAAAACGATTTTATTTATATCGATATCATAGTGTTCCAACCATTTTTGCACACCATTTGCTATCTCTTCTACGTAAATTTGCCATAAGAGTGGCAGCAATTATATTAATTCTTCTTTTGGACCTTGGAATGACATATAAATGACAAAAATGTAACTTGTGCCTTGTATTTTATGTCACAAGAATCATTCATAGCAAGTAATAAAGCAGAAGCCAGTTAAATGCCTTCCACTTGCATATGTGTTACATTTGAAGAGATTTTAGTAGTTCTATCTTGTACCACTTTATCAGATAATGGCAAATATTTGATTTTCTTCATGATTTCTGTTTTGTTTTTTAAATCACAAAACAGTTCTTCAGATCCACTTATCTTTGACGTACTCACCATTTCTGAATGACTTCCTCTTTTTGCAATTTGTAGTGATATTGCAAAGCTTGTCAGTTTTACATTATTTGAAGATTGCGTCCAATTACTGTTGTTTTTGTTTTTGAAGCTCTTTAACAGCTTTTTCCGTATGTTTGCGGTTGGATATTTAACTGCGAATCGGGTGTTTTGTAGTGAAGTGTTTATCAAAATTTAATTTCTTATTGTGTGCAAGTTTTTCTTGGCAGATGAAGTAAGTTGGAAGGCTATATGTATTACATAAAAGAGTAAACGACTCCGTCCAACCTTGATTAAATTCTCGATTTTCATTT
This sequence comes from Schmidtea mediterranea, assembly GCA_022537955.1. Classification (NCBI taxonomy): domain Eukaryota; kingdom Metazoa; phylum Platyhelminthes; order Tricladida; family Dugesiidae; genus Schmidtea; species Schmidtea mediterranea. Next base: position 304,803,621 of record CM039679.1, on the reverse strand, counting down.
TAAGTAATTCTCTTCTTTATACCAAATGCCATTCTTTCGACAGAGCTGAAAAAATATTTAAAAACTTTTTTTAGCTATTTAAAACGGCGTTAATAAACCATTAATTAAATAATTAATTTCGTTAATTGCTAATCTGTTTCAAGAAAAAAGTCAACTTCGTTAAACATTAAAGTGTATATACTTTGAGAAAATAATTCGCTTTTAAATCGTATTTTTTTAAACAAAGAGAAATTCTTGTTTCTCGAAAGCGATTAAATTAACACAACCGCGCTCCGATTAAGATTGACTTAAGACTTGCTACTACCGTCCTCTGGGTTAATAGTTGGGTGGTAATAGTGACTAGTGACGACGCAGTAAGAAGTGGCAGGCATGGAGCCCTCGCCACGGGTCTGACTAGCACGGCTGTGGAGTTGGGCCTTGTGCAAAAATGATTAATGAAAACTACCGTTATAAATTCCATCGACGAATAAGAGAATTTTCTGTTTAGGTGATCGAGCAAAAAATGAACTAAGTCAATTGTCGAAGCAGAAAAAAAACAATCAAACTACAAAAATTGAATAAGCTAAAGGAATTTGTATTTTGCGGGTGATATCGACTAAGTCTTTACCCCGTAGTACTCTTGTAAAATCGATGGAACAAAGTGAATTCAATTGTTATAAAATAGATATTTTTTATTTAAATGAGCCAGATTGAGAAATAATTCTTATAGAAAACTTATTACATCCCAACAATAAAAATAGAAGATGAACTTGAACACGAGAAAGAACATCTTGCTCTTGACACATTAGACAAAGCTATTTAACAATGCCTGTATTTTCATGTTAAAAAACAATACTAAATAATTTTTAAATTCCAAAATTTTGTTAATCAATTATTGCCATTTAATTGATTCAGAAAATCTTCAACAATTTGTTTATAATTATAAAATTCTTACATTATTTCAAATTGTTTATTTTTTGAAATTTTAATTTAGTGTTTTCATAACTTTTGCATGATATATGGTAATGAAATTTAATGATGATGATATCACAATAAGCAATTTGTATATTTTAGTCCACTAAGCGACATTATAGGAACTTTTCAAAATCAATTAAGTCTCTCTCTTCGAAGCATTTATTGATAATAATAGTCATCACAATTATAATATGGCTTTGCTTATTAATTTATGCTTGCAATAAAACGAAAACAGACGATGAACAATTAAAAGTAGTAATAATCGCTTTTGTACACCAGATAGGGTTAATGTATGTTCTAGGATGAAATTTTAGAATTGTCAAAACGCTATGTGTATGTGTTAGCGTCGCAACAGAAAAATGACGTTGATGGCCCTTATTCTGGTAGACTTACTGGATATGGTAATTTATTCAGAATTTAATGTAATTTTTATTCGATATTTTCAGATTTAAAGAAAACGTTTGCAGTGCTATTGCAAAACATATTCGAAAGATTAACAAATCTCGAAAACAAAGTTGTAAATTTGACTGCTTTTAATAAGCAATCAATAAATAATTCTGCAGATGTTCATATTGTTAATGACAATAATAATTCTCAGATATTGCGCAACCCTTTAGATTCTAAAAGCCACCTAGATTTCACTGGTAAAATAAATAAAATAGTTTGAATGATTTTTATTTACTGGAATCAATTTTTTAAATTTTAATTACATATCATAATAACTGTTAAATGAATCTATTATAGATTAAGAATTAATAATTTATATGAATTTTTGAGTTTTTAGTTTTCACTTCAATAAATTTATGTAAAACTTTAACAATATCAACTTTAGAAAACTCAAATTTTAGAATTTAAGATAACAGCAGTTACATGTATCAGAATTATGGTGGTTTCTTAGTGATCACTTTGGTTTTAGCGTTACATTTTATATATATTCTGCCCAGGGATGCCAGATTTTCGAAAAATCATATCGGGAATTCCCGACGAAATCGAGAGGTCTGGCAAGCCTGCGGGAATAAAAAACAAAAAAAATCAATTATATTTTGTGAAAAAATATAAATTCATTCATATTTATTATATGCATTTATAAAAAAATAGATTAGAAAAAATAACAAAAAAATAAGTCTTCAGTTTTGTTAACGTAAAAAAACAGTAACAATTAATTTTATTTATAAATATTTATCAGCATTTGCTGCTTTTTAAGTATTACTTGTGCATTTTCTGTTTTTAAGAATGCCTGAAACTCATTGCACGTCATTTTGAAATTAAATGTAACACCAATCCATAAGGAAAAGGTGAAATCACAAATCCCTATGGTAAAAAATAGCGAGCAATAAGTAAGATAGAAATATACTTTCTCTTTTTTCTTAGTTACGTTTTAATTTTATGGTTTTTAAAAAAAAATCATTTCAAGACGAAATTGGGAGGTCTGGCAAGCCTGATTCTGCCACTGGAGGGATTTAAAAGTTAATCAAATGGAGATATTAGGTTAATTTTTATGATATGTAAATTTTTTTTTGAAGTTTCCAAACAAAAATTTTTAAAATCTGGTTATTGGTTACTAGTGGCATATTTAGATTAAAGAGATGGTCAACATTTTCTTTATTTCAGCCTACTAAACATGCAGATTCGTTTTTTAAATTTAAATTACTGAATTTTTGAAAAAAGATAAATAATTTATTATGGTAAGGTTAATTACGTTGAAAACTGTGATTAACCTTTTGACAATGTTAATAATTTTGTTTTTATACTCATTAATCAATACATCTTAAAATGTTTCGAAACTCTTCCAATTCCTGATTCTACATATCACATAAATAGGACTAATATTCAAATTAAAAGCGATTATTGTTCAAGTATATTGCAAATGTTTGCGAATATTGAAGTAAAAAAAATTAAAATTACTTTTTAAGTTTTCATATATAAATATATTTTTCATATGATTTTTCAAAGATAATATCTGAACTATTCTTTGTAAAAGTGAAAGAATAACAAAAATTATTAAAAATAATATTTTCGGATATTATCCTGCATATTCAATTTTGATTTTTTGGAATTATTGTTATTTTAAGTTGTATCAACATATAATTCAAATTTCTAAACATAAATTGTTTATTGAATCACCAATTAATCCGACACGTCTAGAAAACCTGAGAGATTAATAAAAAAATTAAAAAAATTATTAAGATCTCTGAGTACAAAGGTTATAGGTCCATTGTCCAATAATTATTTATCAATTATATAATCATTTAATTATTTTGTTTGCTAAATTTGTAGAAGATAAAATGATATAAAAATCAAAGTCACCAACATTGCCAGTTGGTTGAAGACATGGGACTCCGCAGAAAGGGGCAAGACTGGCAGCTTCCCCCTTGGAATTTCCAAGTTCTGCTGCTGGTCGTTTAAAATATCTTCGATGACGCAACATGGACGTGCCGTTAAAAATAATTCACACTTAACTTTAAATTAACTTTAAATTTTTATCAGGGGTTTGCAATATAAAATATGTAAATAAATGTATTGGTTTTTTTACTGTACATTATATGAAAAATATGGCTTTTATTTTTAGAGATATCTATAGAAAAAAAAGTTGGCCCTAGAAAAAATTCTGCGCACACCCATGGTCGAAGAGCAAACTAAATCAAAAGAAGAGTAAATTACATTTTAAATCATGCTTCAGCCAAATAGACAGTGAAACAATATAGGGATGTAAAAGCAGTTTCTCTTTGGGATAATATCTTTAAAAAGTTCAAATTACGATATTGTAGAAATCTGATTAAAATTCAATAATTTGTTTTGTTGGGTAAATTGAAACATAGAGCACGAAGAGTTTAAGGCAATACAGACTTTATTAACCCAACAGTAATATATGCTTTTGCTTTGCCGCTTAATGACCTTTACTATCTTCGTTAATGTTAAAATATTTTCTTTCCGAAATCCTGAATTTAATGATCAAATTTATTGTTAAATAATCGGTCGGATTAGCGAGAGCATACTGTACTTAAATTCGTTTCGTACAATTTAATTGATCACGAAAGATTACAATGGGATACAATATGTCAAACTATAAGAGTTAAATTATAAAAATCACATGCTTTTTTCAATGATAAAAATGGAAATTTAAGTTTTAATTCGACAAGTTCATGTCATATCTGATTCTGATTCATGGTAATTCAATCTAATGAATAGTTTCTTTCTCAGGTGAGCAAATACCGTTTTTTCCGGCATATAAGTTGCATGGTGTTACTAGTCGCATCTGTGTAAATTACCTATTTTTCCGAAACAAGTATTATATAAGTAACATAAAAAGTTTGAAGCTGACCCGAATTCCGTCTCTAGGCATTATATGACATCAGATTAATGTTTTAGTCGCCATTGTCTTTGAATATAAAAAAATAGCAACTTATACATCGGAAAATACGGTATATTATTTTATTGGTTTTTTAATTTAATAGAAGTAAAAAGAAATCAAAATTAGAAATATCTAGTTCATCTTATAAAAATAGTGTATTTATTAAATCTAATAACAGTGTTAGAAAAATTATGAGATATCCAAAATATAAATATAATGAACTCATATAATTGATAATTGATATAATCTCGTTATTATTTTTAACTTTACTTTTACCGCGTATTAATTACTTATTATCGATTTTTTTTTAATAGCTCAGGAAGATATATAGACTATTAAAGTCTATTTTTTTTAAAAAATAAGAGAATATGATTTCTGATTTTTTCACATAGTCTAAGATATAATTTGTGTTGATAATATCTCGTATTTTTAAATTATGGGAGTGCTGTTCTCTTTTTAATAAAATTTTATTCTAATATTAAATTCACACTGGGAGAAAAAGAAATTCTCGTGTTCCATTTTTGAATCTATTGATAGATAAAATGGGTTAGGGATTTGAAATAGAAATACATGAACGGCTAATATATATAGACTTGGACATTAGTCCAAATAACTTTAGTATTTTTAAATATAATAGAAATATAATTAAATGTTTAATATATAGATCAATTTTGAAAAATTTTACTTAATCATGTTTTCCTTTTGAATAAAAATTGGTATTCAAAAATTTTTGAAAAAGATTATCTACATATAACTATTGATAGAATTTGAGCTTACCGAATGAAGGTAATAGAAATTGTAGTTAACTAAAAGTTGACAAGATACACCTGTCAAGAGTGTAAAAGTACCTGTTTTGTTAGTTCTTACGCATAATGTTTTAAAAGTTTAAAATTTTGGTGTTAAAATAGTTTCAAAATTATTAAATATTCTTAGAAATACATCGATAAGTTAACTTTCGATTAGTGCATAATTTCACATGTTATTGGTGCAATGCAACATATATTGTAAGTTGAAGGTTTTGAACAATATTATAAATCATAAAAAAAGTTGTGGGATAAACAATTTTAAGTACTTTTAGAATTAATAATTATTGGGAAAGATTTGTATAAGGTATCGGTTAGAATTGATATTTAACCACTCATGAATTAATTGAATTTTTTTTATTTAATTCATTATTAATCATATTTATTTAGAATGTCTATTTTTATAATAATACTTTATTAGAATTTTATTTCTTACATTAAATCCTAAAATAGAAAATGAATATTTGTAATAAAAATTTATTCGATGTTTAAATCTTCTCTGAAACTAATTTGATTAACTATTTACTTAAATCAAAAATAAAATATATTTAGCTAATTGATGTTTATGAAGTCAAATGTTTTGATGGCATAAGCAAGATGTGTAGACAAATTCAACGATTTATAAAATAAAAGTTAATACAAAATCCAATTTACACTGAATCTTTATTGACTGCTTTTGACATCTAGATATTATCAAAGGAGCACAAGAAAAATGCATTCTCGACCTCGACAGTAAATTAAGATTCCCTGAATGTGATGACAAAATTGAAGTTAAAATTAGAAATAAAAAATTAAATTATAATTGATTATATAGTGGATGCGTCAACATTGGCGTAGTCACAAGTGCTACGGGGAAAACGGAGTAGATGGATCTATTTGCTCTATTATTATTTATTTAAGTGAGGTTTGTATAATTTGGATGCAATGAAGCACTATTTTGTTCTGTTATTATTCAGGTTGAACAATATTGCCCAAAATTGAAATTTAGAGAGCATAATATGTCAAATGTTTCACAAACCAACTCAATAGTTCTGTTTTATTCTAGTTAACTACTTAAAATTCATTGATAATTTTACAGTCTGAATTAAACTTAAACTTGTCGGCTTTACTTGACAAAATTGACGGTAAAGGCAATCAAGATGCATTTATTTTTATGAAAATGAGAATTCAGCGTTTGTGGACCAAGGCAGTTGAAGCTGCGATACAATTTACCAAACAACCTTCCTTTCAGCGTCCAATAGTTAAAAATGTAATTTTGTTTTTTAAATTATTAATTTTGTAATTTTATGCTTTGAATTTAATATTTTCTAAATATTAAGGACTGTAATGGAATTAATATTATTCAAGAAAAAAATCAAAAGCTTAAATGAATTATAAACATTTGATATTATTATGTTAAATACCAGAATTGGCCAGACTTTTATATTGTTTTTAATTTCCGACTACAAAAAAAATAGCGGCCCACTTAGGAGTCTTGAATTTCACTTTGGCCACCTCTGTCAGTAGTATATAATGATTAGTACGCTGTCTTGAAAAACTCTCCATCACTGCTTAAATTTTTTCATATTCGGGATTACATTTTTTGAATTTTGTTTAAATGAAGCCATTATTTAATTTTTATATAAAATTAATGATTTGTCAATCTTAAAAAGTCAAATTTCATCGATAAAATGCCAAGAATTTTTTTTAAATACAAAGTATAAAAATAAATTTTGAATGAAAAAACAATGTAGTTTTTTCCAAAATAAAATAATTTCAAACTACATGTTATAAAAATTTTAAAAGATGGAAATAACTTCACAGATAATTTATTTCAAATCAAAAATATCCGAGTAAAATACTTTACACATTTCAACTTGTAACAGCAACGTAATTGATAACGACCACTGAACCATATCATAGCGCATCTCGAAGAGTTCGTCAATATTGATACCGATGAAATGGAATATTTAAATGCGAGTAACTCTGGTGCGTAATAATACGTAATCTTGAATTTTCTTTAAAAATTAATAAAAATAAAACTAATTCAAACAAAATATTTATTATTTTATTAACATATATAGCTGAAACAATATTTTCTATAAATTGATTACAATTCACAGATTTTATTCTGAGTATTACTACTTTCCATTTAACAAATTATATTGCGGATTTATTTCTGAATTCACATTGTTGCAAATATTTCATTATTAAATTTACATGTGACTTTTCTTTGTAATCCATATAAATTTAAATTTTCTAATATCTTTCATCGATTAATCTTTTGTTTTAAGAGACTGCACGGCATTTCCCCGAGCTGAAAAAAATATCGGATACTTTTCTGTTTGCCCTACAATTTGCTGTGTTTTACAAATGGGTAATTTCATATCAGCTATTGAATATATTTTTACCGAGAGCCAGAATTATACTCTGATTGTAGTGTGAGAGTAGTGTTTTTAGTGAGAGTCCAAAATTCTATGGATTTTTAGATATAACCAAAAATACCCATTCACTATAGTGAGTTAGTGTTTTTAACGAGAGACCAAAATCCATCATTTTTTTAAAAATTATTTTATTTAAACAAACAAATAAATTCCACTTCATTTAAGGATAAAAATTTCTATGGAAGTGGATGACAATTTTCAAGCACAATATACATTTTGGTATACTGATTATTATAATACACGCACCTGCTCTATATAAACTATAAAATTTACAAAAAGACAGCATTTAAAATTTAAAATTCTGATGCATTTGATGTTCTGCATTGTAATTAATTTACCTTTTTTTGTAATTAAACTTTTAATCATCTAATAGCCAAATTTTATTTTCCATTTTCTCGTATTCTTTCCACCTAGAAATTAAAAATACGTTAATTTCATTAATTAAGTCTTAGAAGTGTTAAAGAAATGTACTCATATTTAACAACCTGTCATCCGTTTGCATAAGAAATTAGCTCAGATTTGATTGAATTGAGCTATGTAATTTTAAAAGTTGTCATAATATCAGTCATATTCAATACTTTATCAAATAATACCAGTTGACGAATGGTATGATAAAAAAATCATCTTCAACTCAACAAAGAATTATAAAACCCTTTAGGACGGCCTCCATCTGACGCTATTGAAAACATGTATTTGAATAATATTCTTTTCATTACAGTGGAATAATTATTAATAATTTAGTTGAAAATCTTTAAAAATCATTCTTATGAATACGATTAGCTGTGATATATCAACTACATTAATAGATTCATCTACTTGTAAGGAAAAAGTGGAACAAATTTCAAAATCTTTCCTCTACTTGCCGTATAATATTGTTTTGAGATAACTGTATATCATTAATAGTAAAAATGAAATAAAAAGTTAGCGGCATAAAAAAGGACAATGAAAAAGCAAGCAACGACGAGAATGAATTTTGAAAGTAATATAAACTATGAATTTAACAAGAAATAAGGAACAAAAATCAAGACAGATACGAATGCCCATACACTGTAATAAAGATGATACACAAAAGAATCTATATACTTTAAGATTAAAATCGGAAAGCTTTAGTCAGAAATGTTAAGAAGATAAAACATTTTTTCAAGAAGGGAGTTGTGAGCAAAAATTTTAAAAGGATTAAAATTTTATTACATAAAATATAAGATATATCTGTTTTAATTTTATCTAAAAAATTGAATTCATTTCAAGAAATTAAATTAACTTTATGCCAAAAATCATAACAAATAATGTGCTTGTAAATCAAAATGAAATAATTAAGAGCACAAATTTAAAAGTTTAACTTTTGTTCATATGTAAAGTGAATTAATTGAATTCAGTATGTTACATTTACTTAGTAAATATTTACTTTATTTATTTTGAAAAATATTTAGGCAATTTTTTTGGAAAATTCAATTCTTAATATATTTCAATATTAGTTTGAATTTTACTTACAGGTGTGTTAAAAATTATTATTATAATTTAGTGAATCTCATTGTTAATTTTGATTGGAAACATCATTCAAGTTATAATAATTTATATAAATATTTTTTATATGATTGCCTTATACTTAACGTTATGTACATGCTAGAACTTAGTGACTATTTATAAACCAGAAAGAATATTTTGATGTATGACAAATACATTTATTTTATTGTAAGAGTTAAATAGTGGCGAGAAATAAAAAATGAAAAGTGTACAAATCAATTAAAATTTCAAATTTCAAAAAATTAATTTAAACCACGAAAGAGAAAAATCCATATTTCTTGAGGAAAATGTATGAGGAAATGTGATAATTTCGAATTGATAATATATTCGAAGGTAACTTTATTTCAAAAATTAAAATTGAATAATTAAAATTATTAATCAAGCTAGTGGGATCTGGAGCTTGACAGATGTGACATTGGCCTATCAAGCGAGGACAAACTAATGAATCCAAATAAGATTTGACGGAAAGTGATACTAGTGTTGTAGTTGATTAAGAGTGCTACAAAGAGAATTAATGTGTATAGGAATTTTAGTGCAAATGGCAAGTCACAAAATTAATTAAAGTTTTGAAAAAATTGACATATTGAAGTGGGAATTAATATGTGTGGATACAAATGATGAGACAAACACGAATATGTTAAAAAAAATACAAATTAATTAAAATCTAATGAATAATTTAGTAGCTAGATTGGAAACCCGAGCCATATAGAAAACCCGTTATGTAGAGCAGCTCTTTGTTATAGTTTCAACATTTATTTATTTTCAAAGTGAAAATAGTTTCTAATTAATACTTTTTTTAAAGATTTAATTAATCCTTTTAAAATATATCAAGAGATTATTCAAAAACGTCTCAAATTAACTGTATATTTCATTTTAGAATTTATTTGCTTTTTAATATGTAACTGGCAATGTAATAGAAAAATACAAAAAACAATAAACTTACATTTTTTGTTACACCTAAAATTTAGCAATATTTTAAGATCTTATTATATTTCTGTAGAATAATTATGGTTTTATGTCGAAACTCATCTAAACGAGTACATTTTTTACTGTAAAAATTGCAGATTTGCATAAATATTACACCAATTTTATAAATATTACATTTTTCCTCAATAATAGATGAAAGTTCCAAAAACAATTAGTGTGTTTAACAGAGTGGCAAGAAGTCGCCTGGCTAATTGTTTAGTTTTGCTAAAAACATACTTTACGGTGGCCCTTAAAACAAAAAGTTTGAAATAATCTTCTGGCACCCCACTAATATGTTCCACTTACAGAAATAAAATTATGTGCTAAAAATCATGCAGATTGGGCAATATTTAGAGGTGGCCCTCAAGCTTTGAAGTTTGACTAAATCCGTGAAATTTAAATAAATCGTTAAGTTTTAAACCTGTTTCGTGTTTTGTATAAATATGATGTATTGTAACTGTACAATATATTAACTTACATACTACATCATCATTGCATCATCCCAATGACAAAATAAATATTCTTTGGTACAGTAGACACTGTGTGCAAATTTGCAAAAAAGCTTACAACCCTTAAATAATAAATAATTTGACTGCTATCATTGAATTGCTTAGTCAATACTTATCTGTGTCTGCCAAGTCTTTAATTGCAGCACTAGTGCGCTAGATTGGTCTCACTGGATTGTTGTGGATTCAAGTGGATTGCTTGCATTCAAGGTAAATGTAATTTTTTCTATTAATCCAATTTGTCTATTATTTGAATGGGTTTAATTAATTCTGTTAATTCATTATTCTATCATTCGTTACTCATTACTCAATACTCAATTGTCATTATTTGAAGTGATTAGTAAACGCCTAGTCCATAATTATGTGTTGTCACTTGTCAGTTTTTGATATAATGTTTATTTTTATAGATTAAAAATGGAGACCAGAGGAAAATCAAATGTCTACTTGCTCGGTTCAGCGGAGTCTGACATTCTGGGAGCAAAGTTGCCATCGCATCGCCAAACTTTTGGTTATTTCATGCATCTTCACAAAGTTGAGAATCTGACCGTTCGTGACTCTAGTCGACAAACCATCGAAAAGGTGTTTGGATTTTGGCATAAGGCTGGTATTCCAGTTCGAGCAGCCAAATATTGCATCGACAAGTTGGAAGCATTTTTTGCTGAATGGAAAGGTCTCCAAAAGCACAAGAATCGGATTACCGATGGACACAAGATAAAGGAAAATGAATTCACTTCACGCCTAGACAATCTCTTTGACATCGCACATTCGGATGCACTGACTTTGATTACTATTCCTGAAGATAGAGCGTTCCTCCTCTCTCAAAGGCAGGAAGGCCGGCCAGGTTCAATTGGAGCTGTTGACAAGGTGGAAGAACTGAAGACACGCTGTCGTCAGGATCGGAAGGAGGCAGAACTGAAGCGCAAGAAGCCATCACAAGAGGAAATTGAAGCATATTCGAGCCAGGCTGCTCTTAAAACTGCTTTATCTTCAGATGATGATGCAGTTGATGAGTATGATGATGATGAGTACTTCGATAAAAGTAAAACTTGCAGTCGATCGGATGAAGTCTGTGTTGGACCCAAAAGAGCAAAAATCAATGTGTTGTCTCCTGGTTTAACTTCAGCTTTGGACAGAACTAAGATTTCATCACGGAATGCTACCTTCGTTCTCAGTGAAGTAGCTTCCAGTCTTGGCCATGATGTGAACACTTTAAACATCAATCGAAGCTCAATACATCGCGCTAGAGCAAGTCATCGGGCTGCTAGATCGAGCTGTCTGCGATCAGAGTTTTCAACAACTGTACCTTTAACGGTTCACTGGGACGGCAAGCTGATGGAAGACTTATCGACACATGAGCATGTAGACCGTCTTCCAGTCCTTATCTCAGGTGTTGGAGTTGAACAGTTACTTGGCGTCCCAAAGCTGTCAGCTGGGACAGGTGAAGCACAAGCATCTGCAGTCGTTCAATGTTTGGATAAGTGGGGTGTTGCAGAGCAGGTCGCTGCAGTTTGTTTTGACACGACAGCATCTAATACTGGTCATCGTTCAGGAGCATGTTCCCTGATCGAGCACAAACTAAACAAAGATCTTCTATACCTGGCCTGTCGTCACCACATTATGGAGTTAATAGTTGAGAAAACATCAGTTGGCACTTCATCTGGGCCGGAAATTCAGATATTCAAGAGGTTCAGAGATTACTGGCAATTCATAGATCGTGACGGTTTTCAGGTTGCTTCTTCAGACCCGTCGGTTGAGTTTTTAGTTGCACCATATCTTTCTGACATCCTGAGTTTTGCCAGAACATATTTGCAAGCTAAACATCCAAGAGATGACTACAGAGAATTTCTGGAGCTTGCAGTCATATTTCTTGGAGATGTTCCTGATCGCGGAATTCGATTTCAGGTGCCTGGTGCAATGCATCGGGCACGATGGATGGCGAAAGTTATCTACTCAATCAAAATGTTTCTCTTTTTCAGTCAGTTTAAGATGACTGCTTCAGAAGAGCGTGGTATTTGTGATGCGCCACTTTTTCCGTTGTCATCCACCTCAAAGCCTGGATGACTGCACCACTGGCTGTTGAAGCACCTCTGAATGACTTCACGCTTATGGGACAACTTAGGAGCTATCCGCATGCGGCTATTTCTGCTGCTACCAGCAAGAAGCTCTGGCTACATATGTAGTACTTGTCAAGATCAACTCCAGTTCCTTCTCCAAATTGTGAATGAACATAGGCGCCAGTTCCCTGACTGTACCAAACGAAACCTGGCGACTTGTGCTAGTGGTCAACAATCTGATACTGTGAAATTGTGAATGTTGTGAAATAATAATACAGCGAAGAACAGTTGGCAGAGAGACATAATTCTTAACATTTTCAGTTGGAGCTATTTCTGAATCAGTGACATTATTGTTTATTTGTTGTACAGTAAACTAACCTGTTCAGGCTGTTGTGTGTAGAATAAATGTGATTTAAAAATGTAAGAAACCTTTAACAATTTGCAATATCGACTATCGAGCTTGAAATTGTGGTACATACAAAACTTTAATGCCTGAGGGCCACCTCTAAATATTCTTCAATTGTAATGATGTTTTACACAATTCATTATTTCAATATTTGGCACAGATTGGATGGGTGCCAGAATTCAAATTATGAATTTCATTTTTTTGCCCTATGCTAAGGGCCACCCTAATATACTTTATATAATCAAATTATAGTACCGACTATCGTTGATACCCCAACAATATGGCCCCAAGGAATGATTTAATTTGTTTCAAAAAATTGCATTAATGATACTTTAACAATAATAAAAATAAAACAATAGAAAAATTCAAATTGTATTTCCAGAATTGTCTAGAGAGAAATTTAAGAATTATTAAACTAGAATTATCGTCTAACCCAGTGATCTCCAAACATTTCATTCTGAGGGCCGGATTAGCTATCAAACAGCAGTTCAAGGGCCAACTACTCACTATAAGTCAAAATAAAAAGAATCCAAAGATGGATATTGTTTTTACCTATCTATTTAATATTATTTTCTTCAGTTATTATTTAATAATACAATGACACAACACATGAACATCTGTATTATTGCGAATGGTGAAATTGTTTCCTGTATGCCAAAATAGCAGAAATTTCTGGTTTTAGATTTTATGTCCCTAACAACAACAATTATCTTAGACTTTCATCGGACAAGTTCGCTCTAAAATGGTTCTTCACGTATTTCATACTTGAAAATGCTTGTTTACACGGGTATGTTGTTCTAAAGATTGAAATGTACCTTGATGCAAAAGTTTTGACATTAGTGAAGTCTTCATTGGGAAGAAATTCGTAATATCCTACCAGTTCTTTTTTGAATTTGTCCCTAAGGAGGTCATTTACTTGCAACTTAATGACTTCCAGCTGCAATTCGCAGGTTAACTGGTTGCTTCGGATGAGTCTTGAAGCAGTCTTCTGTCTGTAAATCCAAATTGCTCCTGAAACTGTATCTGGAGGTCTTTTTGTATTCTCACTTGCAAATGATGTGAGGAACTGAGCTGTTATTTCAGTCATGAAGACTTTGCACTGCTGAAAGTGCGTTAAATTGTTGGTTTGTATTTGTTCAAAACAAGACAAGTTTAGATCTGAATGCTTTTAAGTGGGTGTATAGATCAGAAATTAGATTTTTCTCTTGTAATTAGGTTCTTGTAAATTAGGTTCAAAAACGTTAAATTACTAATTATGTTTGCAGTAAAGGCAAATTTCCATACCCGCTTTTCATGATACAGTAATGGTTGAAACTTGCCTTAACTTTCTAGCAAGTCGCTTATTTTCTTTCTTAACTTGAATACTCTGCTCAAAACTTAGCCATCTAAATGCTTTATAATATGGTAAATCTTGCAATTCTGTGTCTATATCTTTCAACATGTTTGTAAATTGTCTATGGTTGAGCCCATATGATCATATTAAATTCCCCACGGGATTCAATACATCGCCAATATCCATATATTTAGCACACAAAGCTTGCTGGTGATAAAATACAGTGTAGGAACATCGGTTGTGGAATTTTTTTTCATTACACATCAACTTCAGTCGTCCAACCAATCCTTTCTTCATTATACTCAAGGAGAAACGCTGGGAGAAAAAGGAAGTAGGGAATAAGGTTTCGCAATGTAGTGATCGGTTGGAAAATATAACGACCATGTAAGCGGTGGCTTATCTTGGCAAGATATAGGTAAATTTCCATAATTTTTTCGTAGATACAAAGCTTTCTTCTGGCCGGATGAGAAGTCCTCGAGGGCCGCATCCGGCCCGCGGACCGTAGTTTGGAGACCCCTAGTCTAACCTATTGTTAAATTTTATTGATTTGTGTCGATATCAGATTTGCATTAGTTTGAGGCGACCTTTTGTATGATTACTTGTCCTTAGTTAAACAAAAGAAAGGATTAGTTGTATATTATTGTGACTAACATTGATTGAAAATGGATTAACCATAAAATCAACAAAAAGTACCGGAAATCGAATTTAAAATTTCTAATAAATTAAAAAAATAAAACTAAATTATTCACCAAAAATAATTAATTTAAAAAATCATTTTAATATTATAAATTAGAATTTATTTTATTTAAATTAAAAGTTTTTCATGAAAATAATAGCACAATTCTACATTTTTACATAGTGTCCGAAATTTTTCGGAGTAAAATTATGATATAACAGGCATTGTATAAATAAAACAAAAACTTAACTTGATTTTTTGGTAATTTAAGAGTATATTTTTCATATTATATGTTATTAAAAGGTTTCAATCTTAATTTATTTGTCAATGTTTTAACATATGCATTTAATATTATAAACACGACTTTAAAAATACATATTTGTTATGTAACGGACAATTAGCTACAACGGATATGCTGAATTAAATTATTGTTATATCAAAGTTTTACTATATTGCAAAATTTTTAGAAAACAAAAATTTCAATACTTCCTTGTGTACAGAGCTTATTTAGTGTATTCAGAAATTGTTTACTGCCGTTATTATAAGCCTGTTTATTTTAATTAACAAAACAATAAATATCCACCAGTTAAATTTTCTCATTTATAGTTAATTTTTCACTACATAATTATAATTTTAGATAAATTTTAAAATCTTTTCTTTCACGATAGCTCAATCATTTATATAAATGTAATTTAGATAAATAACTATGCAAGCCAATTTCCGCAATATTTATTCATAAAATGAAATATGAAATAAGGTCCTGATCACTCATAAACCAAATTTAAAAACTCTTTCGCTTTTGCGTTTTCCTAACTTATTCATCTTTTCTCTGTTAATTTTTATTTCAATATTATTAGATTTTGCTATATACTGGGTTTTTATCCAAAGAAAGCAAATTAAAAATATCAGATACAACCTTTAGTGGTAAGCTTTCATTCTAATAGATCCGTCTTCAAATTTGATTGATCAGGAGGACCTCTGGGAGAAATAGTTCAATGGAGCGATCTCATTATGTCATTATTTATTTTAGGTCATGATATAACTGTATTATATGAGTTGCCAGACGTCAATAAGTGAGACTGCATTTTTTTCCTACGGATAACTTTATCAATATTTTTTAAGTTACCTTTTACAAATACCAAATTTTAATGTTCCTTGCCAAACAAAATTAGGAAATCGATTGGATATATTTTATACTGATATTATTGGATTTAATCAAATTTATAATAAATTCGTTAAGTAAGTTTATATTATTATTATTAAAATTCTTTTCTTTTTCACTTTTGATCTATTATTTTCAATTTACTTTTTTATCTTAATTTTTTAGATTAAATGAATCTATTGTTTTATATTTCGCAGGAATTTGATTCAGTTTTATAATTAATATCAAATATTGACAAATATATCTTCATATTAGGTTGGAAGGAAAGTTCTGTCGTATTTTGAAAAGGTGTGGCTAATGAGTAATATATTTCAATATAATGAATACTCTATTTTAATATATTTCAAAACCTCATAAAGCAAAATATGAAAAAACTAAATTATTTATATCTAATTCTTAAAACTATAAAATCTATATCTTTAAACTGAGTTCCATTTTTATTTATTTCATCTTATTTAGAAATAATTGGAATGAGATTATTTTCCCATGCTAATGTTTTATTTTCATCAGATAAACAATACTGTTGGTGGGTTAGTGGTTCATGATCTGGTAACCCAAACATGCAACCATCACCGGTACCCAATGGTTACCCGTTGCTAGATAACGTTGGTACTATAACCACTGGCTATGAGACCGCCAAAGATTAGCCCTTCTTCAAAGGTTACTAAGGCTCGACCTCATACTGGGTTCAACGAGCTGCCGATAGAAGGCCTGTGCTCAGTTTTTCGTCATCCAGTCCCTACTCTATCTCTTGAAAAACATTATTCTCTTCTATTATAGATCGGAGTCCTCACCTCCTTTTATTTAATTATTTACAATCCAGAGAAACTATAAATCAACATAACTAAATAACATTTATTCTCATCCAAACGAAGCTTTTACAAGACGCCCAAAACACGGTGTGTCGGTAAATCAACGAAAACCAACGGGTAAGTGACCGCGTTGCCTTCCTGACAAGCCGAGAAGGCGACTTCCGGACTCCGTATTTGGATGCGTTTGGCCTGCATCAATTGCGTTCTTCTGTCCATCCTCGCTGCACGGCCTTTAGCTTTTGATATATCCGCTTTGCCCGGGATGGTTCGATCCAAGTGGATTTTATCTTATGCATCTGGAGCGAATATCATTATTTCGATTTTCATTTACAAGTTTATGCCTGTATAAGTAAGCAGAGTCGCTAAAAACCCAACACAATAAACACAAAATTAAACTACGTTAAAACGTTTACTTAGTGTCATTATGTATTATGCGTGTATGTATTGTGTGTTGTGCGTATGGGTTTTGAGATGACTATATGCTGGCTTATAAAGGCATAAACCATACTACTATTACTTGTTTAATTATGTAAAATTAAATTTTTAATATCGTTTGTTAGTTACTTGCGATATTTAAAGTGAAAATTAATTCAGTAAATAAAGTTCGTTTACAACATTGTATTTTGTATGAGTTCGAGAAAATGCAATGCGCCGATTACATGTGAAAACATTTGTGCAGTATTTGGACGAGGTGTTGTAAATGTTCGAACTTATCAAAAATGGTTTAGAAAATTTCCTTCCAGAGATCTGAGCATAAAAGAAGATTCTCGACCTGGACGACCATCCAAGATCGATAATGAAGTTTGCGGTCTATGTTGGAGCTTAATATACATCTAACCACAATACAAATTGTGGAAAAACTCATGATTTCCTGTACAGTTGCTGGAGATCAAATTAAAACATTGGGTTTGTCTTGATGTGAACAGTTTCGATCCCACACGATTTAACTGAGAAAAACTTGTCTGATCGTATAATATGTTCATCACATCTCATTAGAAATAAAATGGAGCCGTTTCTGGATAAACCGATTACTGGAGATGAAAAGTGGATTCTTTACGAGAATATAAAGAAAAGAAAAGTTTACTGCAAATCTGGAACATCACCAGCAACTCTTGCAAAACCAGATATTCATCAAAAAAAATCTGCTTTGTTTGTGGTGAGATAGAAAAGAACCAGTGTATTACGAGTTTATGAAACAAGGATAATCGATCAATGTAAATTTTTAATCAGCTCGATTAGTTAAAGGCCTGCATTGCAATTTAGAAAAGGAATCGTGTTTCACCATCATAAAGCTAGACCGCATACTGCAATGGTGACACAATAAAAACTTACTGCGTTGGGATAGAAAGTTTTTAGTCATCCACCATATTCACCTGACATTGCATCATATAATTATTTCTTTTCAGGTATCTGCAAAATTATCTAATGGGAAAAGAGTTTAATTCTTTCGAAGGTGTCTTTAAGGCAGTGTCTGAGTATTTTCAGTCCAGGAACGAGAATTTTTATAGAAACGAGATGGACTGTCTATTTGAAAAATGGCAACAAGTGGTTACAAATGATCGAAATTATATTATTTCAAAAAAATTAAATATATATTTTTTAAATTGATTCAAATCATTAATTGAAAATAGGACAGAACTTTCCTTCAAATCTAATAGTAAAATAAATAGATAATAATTCAATTAATTTTTTAATTTCTCCTATAAAAATATGGCGTAGTTTAGTATAATCCCCATAAAATATGTATATGCATTAGGGTTGTAGCTATTTCATAGCCCCCAATTGGCATATAGAGGAAAAGATGAGTTTTTGATAGCAAATGCGGAACTTGTGCATCTCAGGTGTTTCCTTTAAAAAAGGTCCCCCACCAAACAAGATTTAAAAAACGCGACAAAAATCTCGAATTAGCCATATAATACAGAAAACACATCAAAATTTTCAAGTCACTGAGTTCACGATAAAGAAATATTATTTGTTAGAAAATTTTGCTGATCAAGTTTTTCATCACTTTTACAATAGGAAAATATATCTCCCAGTATTTTAATGGCGCATTCTGCATATGTCACTTCTTTCCACACCAGCGATGACTCCATATTCTGTTTTCCAGTCTTTATCAAAGCACTTTTTCGCATTGGAATAATTCTGCAGCAGAGGCTTTAATACACCCATTCCTGGCTTCCAATTTTGTTGGTCAAGAAACCACACCGTCGGCCATGGTTTTTTTTGCAATGAAACGACACAGTTCTGTGAATTCGGCATTCTGTGTTTTACGAAGTAGTATGAATGCCAGCAGTGAAAAAACTGCTCGAGAATTCCACCGTTTTGGAAATTAATGAATGGGAACACATTGTGCCCATCATAATAGCAAAAACACATTGGATAGATTAAACAAAAATTTCATATCATCAGGCCAACCAATGTTTCACTCAGTCAAATTTTGTTTTCAATGACTCGTTATTTGCAATGATTTTTGATACGAAGGGATACTATATATTTGGATTGGAATTTTTACCACTGATGACGAATTCCATGGCATGTCGCAACACTCTGTCCAGAACATGGTGCTGAGAGACAGTATATTGAGGAGATGGACTTGTTTGCAATATTTTTGCAATTGTGTAAAGATACCATTCTTTGAACTAGAATTAGTGTTTGTTGTGTGGTCATAATCATTTTAACTTGTGGTCATAATTCGTACTCCATAAAAGTTACCTTGTTTTTCTCCATTGAAATTTTTGCCGTCGAATTGCAAACACCGCTCATAATTTTTGAGTGACTCTTTTAGATGTTGGATTAACAAACCTGCATGCATGCTGTACTGCAGTGTCATCAAATCACATGAAATGTCGACGAATGCGTTGTCTCTATATCAGTTTCAATAAAGATTAGTACAGAAGTGATTTTTGTCTAAAAGTCCATCATTTGCGGCTATACCATTTAATGAAAGAGAAAAAGGAAAATAGTCATACGCCTAATATACACTCACACATGCACACGCATACATATACAATTACACACACACACGTACAAACAGTTACCTCTTTAATTGAGAAAGACACGTCCAACTAAAAAGCCTTGTATTTGACACACCAATAAACGTGCAATATCCCCTGGGAAAAGCATAGGCGGTCATTGGAGCTGTACTCATACGAGTATTTATGGCATTAAGAAGTAAAACGACAAGATGGATGTGTTTTTTCTTTCATTAAATTTATTAAATTTCTTTTCATTAAATTTATCCGAGAGAATAACAAATTTTGATTTAATTATATCATTAATTGAATAAATGTGGGGGATCATACTAAACTACACTAAAAAATATTTTAATAACTATTAAAGTCGGTTTCAGGGCTCTTTTTATTTCATTCAAATTTTTGATTAGTTAGTTTTTTACCTTTTAAGCCACTTTAGTTCATAATCTGTGTACAAAAACATTTACTAAATCTTAAGATTAGTGCTCATTATCTGCAAAATACGCATGGATATCGTTTTTGTATTTCCAAGGTTCGAATCTTAATTAGAGCCTTTTAATAGTTTTAATAGCTTTTAATAGTTAATATCTTTTAAATGTACATTCACTAGATTTAAATGTCTTCTGCGAATTCTCGATACCTTTGGCACTCAGCCAATTTTCAATAATCCGTTTTATTTAAAAAAAATCAACATCAAGCCTAATGGATGGATGGGTAAACTATTAGAGTTAAAACAATTTTACAACATGTATCGTGAGTGATTATTTCTCGAAATTTTAATAGTCATTATTTTGATTATTAGCCCACACTGATGACAATACGTTTTTGGGTTTCATTGTACCATCATCTATGAAAAAGATAAAGAAAAGAAAAATAGCTTTAGTTTATGGAAAACACATATCGATGTGGAAAGTAAATTTTGTATCGGAATAGTTATTGAAATTGAAATCATTATTTCAGAATTCAGAATCATACTTGAATATAATTAAAGACTATTTTGAATTACACGCTACAGTTAATGAAAATAACGATAGCAAGTTGAAATTGCCAAAGTATGTTATAAATCATGGAATACTTCTTGATTCCAATTATACAAATTTGCTTGATCAAGCAATGGTATTCAATTGTTCAAATATTAGTTTTGTATCAATTAATGTTATCTAGGTTTTTGTTGGATTAGGATTTCCATATGAAGGTCCAGCCCCTCTTGAGGCTATTGCCCATGGCGCAATCTTTTTCAATCCGAAATTCAATGATAAACAAATAGATGCAACTTCTCAATTTTTCAAAGATAAGCCTACTAAAAGAAAAGTAAGAAATAAAAATGAGTCTATGGTAATAAGTTAGTAAATATAAAATAAGCTTATATTTCGGTTACTTTCTATTAATCCCAAGATTTTCAAAAAAAAAATTTATGTCACTGTCAAAGCTTTTGATGTTCTTAATCTACATTAGCGGTTTCCAAACTTATTTGGTTTACCGCAGTAGGTAGTTAGGGGCACACTGGAACATAAAAAATTGCATAATAAAATATGGGGGGAGGGGGGGGTTTAATTAGTAGTTAATTGCTGTGTGTATTGATTACATAATGACGTAATTTTTTTGTGTGTATTTATTTTTTCGAAATTTTTTTCGAGTTGGCGCGATTTTTTTTGAATTCAAATTTTTGGAACATTTTTTTAAATTCAAATTTTGGCGAATTTTCGAAATAAAATTGAAATATTTTTTTTGAATAAATTTTTTTTTTAATCACACTATAGTCAGGGGGTATTTTTGAAAAAGACTAAAATAAATTGGCTTGAATTGCCTAACGATAAAAAAAGAATAAAATTAAAATTGGCTTAAATCGCCTAAAATGGTCAGAGAGGGTATTTTCATTCACAAATTTTTTTTAATCACACTATAGTCAGGGGGTAAATAAAATTTATTAAATAAAATTTTTAGTATAGTTTTATCGATCAACTTTTATACATATTTTTAAATGATAAAATTTTTTAACATAATTTTACAATGGAATTTTTTTAGGTTAGATTTTGCCGGTTAATTATATTTAAATAGGGATATATATTGTTGATGGGTGCGCGGATGAATATTCTATTTACTAATCATTATAAAAAAATATTTTTAAAAATTTTTTAATAACTATTCATCCGCGCACCCATCAACAATATATATCCCTATTTAAATATAATTAACCGACAAAATCTACTCAATTGTTAATAATTTTTAATTGAATTTTTAATTCATCTACTCTTAAAGTACAATTCATTTTCAGTGAATATTTTCATCTTTTAAGTATATCTGTTGAACAGTGAATAATACAGACTCCATTTCAAGTATTTTCCAATATTTAATTGATATTTCATCTCATCATTGAGAAATTTTACCGTCTAATTTATTATATGCAATTCTCGATTCACTGAATATTTTTTAGCTTCTATCAATATTTTACGTTATTCAATGATTGTTTTCCCTCTTCAATAAATATTTTTTCTCTCCAATGAATAATTTCTCTTAATGAATATTTTTCTCTTCAATGAATAATTTCTCACTTTAATTAATATTTTCTCACTTTAATGAATATTTTTCCTCTTCGATGTATATTTTTCTTCATTCAAAGTATATTACCCTTGTAAGGTTTTAATATATCAATTGATATTTCATCTATTTAGTAGATATCTTTAGCTATCCCACTTTTTCCAGTAATTTCAACGATTTTAGACACTTAATGTACTCTCCCACCAATATTATTTCTTCACTGGAAATTTTCTTTATAGAATATAATCTCTACTAATTAAAATTCCATTTGTTGACTTGTTATTGACTTGACATTTTCACTGAAAATTTAATTAACTTTTAATAAATTTAAATACACACTTAAATAGATTAAATTGTAATCGATAAAAATAAAATAATTTTAGGCTATGTAAATTAATTAGAGATTTTAGGGAAATTTTATGATAATTTAAGTGATATCTAGTTTTACGAGGTATTTATTTTAGTAAATTTTAATCATCTATGTGAATTTTATGGTTTTCATTTGAATGTTAATGGATTTGGGGACTATTATGTTTTTGTAGAAAATATTGAAGAAATGAGGGTAAATCTATAATTTTAGAAGCACTTAATTTCTTGATAATTTAATAAACTTTACTTGATTTTTAGGATTATTTTAAATAAAAAGTTTATTTTAGGAACAAAATGTTTATGAAACATATTTATGATAATTATTTACCAATTAGATTCCAATTTGACTGATAGATTTTGAATAGTAAATGATATTTAAATTATAATTTTATGATATATTTAAAAAGTTGATTAAATCAGTTGATTTTTAAAAATATTTTAGTGAAACCGAAAATTTTAATTGATTTTACAGTAAAAAAAAGGATGGTCAATTAATTATTATCATTTTTCCATTTATTGATTTCGTGGATATCAATCACAAAAGTAGTATATTGTAGAGATTTTTAAGAGGATGCTCAGTGTGGTTAACAATATACATATGAAAATCGTTGAATTATATATATGGGTTGACTGGTAATTTTTATTGAATTTATACTTGATTTACTGATTAATTTTAATTATTTGAGCAACATGATATATATTTTATGATTTTACATTAATTTAGTGAAATTAAATTTATGTGGGAAACATAGACTTTATTCGATTTTAGTCATTTTTGATGAATTTTTTATTTGATTGAATTTGTTGCCAGAATCAAATTGTGGTGATTTTCGACGGAAAATGTTGGGTATCGATAACAATTTTGTAATACTTTAAAGAAAATTTATTTTTATTGGTAAAATTCAGATTTTTATTTTAAGGGAATTTGATTGGTTGAATACATATAGTAAATATGATCCAAATGATGAATTTTTAAAGATCTTATTCGGTTAAATATAGATTTCTAAAGAAATTTTACCTTGTAGGTTATTACCAAAAATATGTGTATTATTGGTGCAGTGAATGAAAATGTGATCTCAAGGGAAATGATTGGTTAAGGGGAAATTTTGTGATATTTTAAGGGGAAATAATCTATTAAGAACAAGTTTGTTGTCATTTTTAAGGGAGTTGAGTTGGTTGAATATCTGTGTTCAAAGAATAAATATTTTATAAATGGAGAATATAGAGGAGGAATTTATAATATTTTTAAAAGGCTTTGTTCAGATAGATATCAATATCTGTGTAAATCTTTTGAGAGAGTGGAAATATTGTCATTTAAAAGAGAAATGATTGTTTAAGAAGAGAATTTATGATCTTTTAAGGGGAAATAATTGATCACGAGATGGATTTCAAGAAATTTATTCTGTTGAATATCGATATGTTGGTGATTTTTATGAAAATAATGAATATAGCGGGGATTATTGTAATTTAAAGAGAAATGATTGGTTGAGAGGTGAATTTATAATATTTTTAAGGGATTTGATTGGTCAAGAGAGGAATTTTATTTTAAGATGATTTCAAGAGATTTATTCGGTTGAATATCAATATGTCGGTGATTTTTTATGAAAATAATGAATAAAACTGGGATTAATCTCATTTAAAGAGAAATGATTGGTTGAGAGTAAATTTTATTTTAGGGGAAAACAATTGGCTAAGAAGAGAATTTATGATTTTTTAATAGGAAATGATCGATTAAGAACAGGCTTGTTGATATTTTAAAGGGAAATGATTGGTTGACAGTAAATTTTATAATATTTTAATGGGAAACGATAAGATAAGAGGGGAATTTATGATATTTTTATGGGGATTTATTCGTTTAAATATCTATGTTAAAGGATGGATACTTAGTAAAATCGATACATTTTCATTGGTTTAAGGGTTATCAAAATATATCAATAAGATTTTGGTTAATTTTAATGATAATATTGGAATCTGAATAAAACATACGATACGTGTTCGGTTCTAAGAAATAGTTTGATTCATGTAACTATTTGTATACAAGTAAGTATTTATTTGATTTTATTATAAATTTGTAATTTAATTTAATTAAAAACTAAATTAACTAGTATTTAAAAACTTTATTACTCATTACTTATGTTGTTATTGACAATTTTCTGAATAATTTAAATATTTACGATTATTTCCAGGAATGAAGAGAAATTGTACGATTAAATACTATAAGAAGTCGATAATATACACTAATTTTTATTCAACAAGTACCTTGAATAAAATTTTAAAAAATGATCTAACAAATTTTTTCAATTATTTTACAACTTAGTTTATTTAACTTTTTAATTGATAAGTACTATTTTCTTTACAATTTGCTAGTATGTTGAAACTTTTTTAAAATTTTTATTCAAAGTACTAACAAATTTTATTAAAGATCTATCAAAACTTGACAAAAATTATAAAACTTTGGTAATTTTAATATGTATTACTCAATAACAACTATTTTCTTACCAATTTGCCGAAGGTCTTATTTTAAAATTTCAAAGTTTTAACATTATTTACAAATTAATCAGTTTTATTTAACATCTTAAAATATTTAAATTTAATCAAATTCTATTCACATGCTAATCATAATTTAAGGATAAGTCTTATTTTTACAAAATCAAATATTTTACAAAAATTAAACATACATATTTGGATTTTTAGTAGATTTTATCGGTATCTATCAGTACACAAGTACCTATTCCATGTGGTTTTTTAAGCTTTGTTAGAAATTCAACTTATTTAGTGGTTGGTCGATAACCATTTAATTTTTAGTAATGTAGTAGATGATAATTATTTTATCTATTAATTTTATTTAATGTTTAGAAACTTAAAAATCTAATAATTTACAATAAATATATGAAAATTTATTTCAAGTACTGTGAAAGTAATGTATGTTTTGTGAAATTGATTTAAAAATATTTTTCTAATCAAGTTTATACTTACTAATTAATTTGTCATTCAGTAAACAACAAGAGTGTGAGTGAAAAGAAAATCTATAAAAATAAATTTAAGTAATTTTTTTGAGCTGTTAGCAATTAATTTATTTAGGGCATGTGAAAATTAAATGAAAAGGTTGACATTTATCTTTGAAAATAACTTTTAATAAATGTTCATTGTTGGACGCAATTAAAAATTTTACAAAAAATGGTAGAAAAATTTCAAAGTTTTTTAACTAAGTTTTACAAAATAATTTCAATAAATCACATACAAGACTGTAAAGAAATAAATTTTTATTCAGAGAAAATACAACAATTGATTGAGCTTCAATGATTAATAGTTTCTTGATAGCAATCAGGTAACTAAACAATAAAACAATTTGGAGACATCAATGATCGATAAAAAAGTCGAGAAGTTAATAAAATTGTATTTCTTTTGATTGTTCAAATTTTTATGTGCTTTTATTTAAAGATTTCTTGGTCAGTAAAAATTTTTTGATATTGATTTGTTCAGTAACTAGTTATTGATAACATATTGTGAGTGTGTGAATAACCATGTATTTTAAAGGGAAATGATTGAGAGAAAATTTTATTTTTTAAATGGGTTAAGTTGGTTGAATATCGATATTCAAAGAGTAAATATTATTTAAATATGTCATTTTAATGAATAAGTAAATTATTGAATGCCTAGTATGTATAGAGAGTTGTACAGTACTCAGTTATTTGTATACAGTACCTAGTGATTGTTGTTCAGTTATTAATGAATTATTCACTGTGTATGGGTTATCAGTGTTCAGAAGTTGATACCAAGTAAATATAACAATGGATTTGGTTTCAATGAATTTGATTAATTATCGCCTGATAACGACAAGGTAACTAAGCAACCAAAAATTTTACCAATTTGGACACATCAATGATCGATAAAATAGTGAAAAAGTTAATAAAGTTTGAACTTGTATTTCTTTTTGTTAACCTTTTATGAGATTTATTTCAAAATTAGTTGGTCAGTAACCCATCATTAATATTTTTTGGTTCAGTAATTAGTTTTTGATATTGATTTGTTCAGTAACTAGTTATTGATAACATATTGTGAGTGTGTGAATAACTAAGTATTTTAAAGGGAAATGATTGAGAGAAAATTTTATTTTTTAAGTGGGTTGAGTTGATTCAATATCTGTGTTGAAAGAGTAAATATTATTTAAATATGTCATTTTAATAAATAAGTAAATTATTCAATGCCTAATATGTATATAGAGAGCTGTACAGTACTCGGTTAATTGTATACAGTACCTAGTGATTGTTGTTCAGTTATTAATGAATTTTTCACTGTGTATGGGTTATCAGTGTTCAGAAGTTGATACCAAGTAAGTTAACTTTTTATATTTTCTGAAAGTATTATTATTATTATTATAATTATTATTATTATTATTATTATTTTTTTTTTATTAAGGATGGGTTGCTGCAGAGTGGATGAGATGGGTTGCTCTTGCGAATGACTACTACCTACCTTAGGCAATACTATGTAACACTGAAACTCAAAAATTTAATTTAATAAAATTCTTTGAAAAAAGTTTTTGAAAAATTTCTTTGAAAATTTGATCGTTATCAACATGTATAAAAAAGTAATAGTAAAAATTATACTAAAAATTTGATTGTAAGATTACATTAAAAATTTTTTCAATTAAAAACACGTGTAAAAATTTCATTGTAAAATTATCCTAAAAATTTCATCTTTAAAAATCATGTATAAAAAAATTCCATTGTAAAATTATGTTAAAAATTTTATCATTTAAAAATATGTATAAAAGTTGGTCGATAAAACTATACTAAAAATTTTATTTAATAAATTTTATCATGCAATATTGTCGACTCTTTAACTTTAAAAATTTTTACCTTATGTAACTTACCTTTTGACCCTCTATTTACTTTTTAAAAATTCTTACCTTATGTAATTTGCCTACTATAACTGCTTTTAAAATTTTCAGCTTTAAAAATTACCCTTATGTAACTTAACTGTTGACTCTATTTAATTTTAAAAAATTCTTACATAACTTACCATACTTTACTCTAGGCACCTTAGATTACTTTAAGAACCTTAATTTACTTAAATTTATTCTAACGTACTTTAAATTACTCTGATGTACCTTAATTTACTTTATGAACCATAATTTACTTAAATGTACCCCAATGTACTTAAATTGACTTTCGACCCTTTAATTTAATTTAACTTAATGTACTCTAATGTATCTTAATTTACTAAGGAACCTTAATTTACTCTAATATACTTAAATGTATTCTAAAGTACTTAAATTTACTGTAATTTATCTAAATTTACTTTAATATACTCTAATGTATCTTAATTTACTTTAGACCCTTTAATTTACCTCAATTTACTTTAATATACTCTAATGTATTCTAATGTACTTTAATTTACTTTAGATATTTTAAATTATTTTTATCTAGAGCCTAAATTTGCCTATGAAAATTGTGTGAACAAATATTTCAAGTGTTTTTTTTAACAAGCCTATAAAATACCCCTGTCAATTTTTTTTATCAGTAGGCGTTTCAAGCCATTTTTATTTTATGTCAATATTTACCTATAGAAAGTATTGAGACCAAATATTGCATTAGTTTTTATTACGAATTAAAAACATCCCTGACTATATCACATCTTAGGCGATTTGAGCCAATTTTAATTTTATGCTTTTTTTATCGTTAGGCAATTCAAGCCAATTTATTTTAGTCTTTTTCAAAAATACCCCCTGACTATAGTGTGATTAAAAAAAATTTGTGAATGAAAATACCCTCTCTGACCATTTTAGGCGATTTAAGCCAATTTTAATTTTATTCTTTTTTTATCGTTAGGCAATTCAAGCCAATTTATTTTAGTCTTTTTCAAAAATACCCCCTGACTATAGTGTGATTAAAAAAAAATTTATTCAAAAAAAATGTTCCAAAAATTTGAATTCAAAAAAAATCGCGCCAAAAACTCGAAAAAAATTTTGAAAAAATAAATACACACAAAAAAATTACGTCATTATGTAATCAATACACACAGCAATTAACTACTAATTAAACCCCCCCCTCTCCCCCCATATTTTATTATGCAATTTTTTATGTTCCAGTGTGCCCCTAACTACCTACTTACCGCCCCCTGGATATTAATTTTTTAAAAATTTTAATAGCAATTAAAAAAAAAATATGTAAATTGTTTCTACCTTTTTCGTAAAATATAGTAAAGGTGTCAATTAGAAGCATTGAAATTTGAAATTATGAAACTATTTATTAAACTCAGCATAGAAAGTTATTACAAAAAAGTTAAAACATTTGAAATCATCTTAATGAGAAGAATGGACCTGCTATGTTTCTACGAATTTAGTAATTCTAGACTCTATTTTCGTCAACAGAAATCTTAAATGACCGCGACTGACTATTTGTAATCGGTTACTTTCTTAGCATTTTTAAATTAATAATTATATTAATATTTCCTAATTAATTTAAGTGATTTTGGTTATTTTTTCGTCAATAATCATTGTATAATATTAATTTACGAATTCCTTATTAGTGATAAATAATCATAATAATTATTAAATTTATATATTTTTATAATTCAGCTATATAGTCAGCATCCATATATCGAATATAATATTGGAGAACCATTTTCCTATTTAATAAATACCAATAACGAAACCATGATTCGCGAAATTTGTGAGAAAATAATAAAGAAGAACGCTGTAAGATTGTATTTGAATAAATGCTATAATTTATTTTCTGAATATTTGGAAATGTGATCTACGAAAATAACAATGATAAATTTTTTCAACATCTGATGCTATTAAAAAAATTTTATTTTCTGAAAATTTTGTTTTATTTTATATTTGTATAAAAACGCATTTTTAATAACTTTTTAAATGGATAATGAAGTAATAGTGGTACTGTAGGGTTATCTGGAACCAATTTTACAAATTATAAAAATCGAGTAGATTAAAAGATAAATATTTATTCTTGTTGTTCGAAAGAACAGAATTAGCAAATAGTCAATCTTCCGGCGTCCAAAACTCACGCTGTAGCTTCAGGATTCAATCAAACGGATCTTCGTCTTTGGCTTCTTGGCCGCACATGAACCCAGCTAGGTAGCTATCCAGGTGGTGGCAAGCAGTCCCACGATCCTTCTTGTCCCTCCATTTCGCGGAACCACACATCCGCAAAACCGTCTGCGTGTGCGCTCCAGTTTTCGGATCGACGAAGTTGTGTCGATGGTTCACTTTAAAATGCTTGAAGTTGGCTTACTCCAGATCAGAGTCCTGTAACCTCTCCAACTGTCTGAGTAGATGATAGAGGCATCTTCAATATTCTCATCAATAGCTTCTTCCGGCGTTATTCATGCGCTTAGTGAACATGCTCTCATCTATCTCGACGATCAAGCTCGTACCACCAATCTTTTGCAGTGACTTCTTCAGAAGATGCATTACGCAGGCTTCACGCATGTAGTTGCTCCATTCCACATTCACGCCTGCAGAACTTGCCCGATGAGTACGCCAGAGCCCAGCTGTAGATGAAGCAAACGGCCGTGACGAATGGGAGACGCGATCTCTCGAAGAAGTTACCTTTTCTCATCTTGATTGTCTGAGTACATCCCTGCTTTCGGCATCGCCGTTTGACATCAGTGCTGATTGTTAGCGTCATTTCGTGGCCGTTCTTACATAAGCGAATCGAAGGTAGGAGTTCATTAACATGCAGGAAAGCGATCGCAGTAGCTTCATATATTCATGGATAAATTTAAAATTAATGAAAATCAATCAAAAATTCAATAGAAAATGTAAAATTATGAAACTTGTAAAATTGGTCCGGATAACCCTATAGTACCGTAATATTTTGTAATTATCCTGACATTGGTCTGTGTTTCATAAATCATTAATGTAAATTTTGATGGAACATCAAAAAGTATCAAAAAAGTGATTTTTAATTACCAATGAAGGTCAAATAAACACTGATATCAAGAAGTCCAACGAACAAAGTGGCAACTAATATTAAAATATTAATAAAATATTCAGAATAAAATTTTTATGAATATTTTTTGAGTATTTAGTTACTTTTTTGGGTGTTCTTCCAATTAAGCCAAATAACCAGGATTTACTGTATCAAGGGGCAAATAAAATTATCGATGAAGCTGATTTGTTATTCTTTCTGCAGTGTATATTTCTCAAAACACGTAGTTAAACGTTCTTATATTCATAAGACATTAGGAATTCAAACATCAAACTACAACATTCTGAGTTAATTGTTGCTTTTATTTTTCAAATTTCATAATCTTGCGATTTCTGAAGATTTTATTAACGATATAGGTGGTATAATACTAAAGTAATCATCATAATATTAAACTGAAATAAAATAGACCTAAGATTATAAAACATGCCGCCAAAAATTCTTTTGAGCAAATTTCACTGTTAAGTCTTTTATCAAAAGATAATAGTGTTAGATTTCGCCTTCGTCTATACAATATTGAGCACCAGGTGCTCAGCACCTGAATAGTGTTAAAATCCGTGAAATGATGAGAAACTATTTTCACATTCCGCTGTGAATGCATCGAAGACTTTATAAAGCAAAAGGAACTGGCCGAATTTATTTCAGAGTGTCAGCTAAAAAATCTTTAGTATATGATTATATCCCATTCCAGCCACCCCCAAGAAAAAGTAGGTCAACTCTAGAATTTATGTAGGTCGCGTAAACATTACAACCATGCAACTGCACGAAATTTATGTAGGTCAATTCAAAATTGGTCAATTGATTGATTCAGTTGACAAAAATAAGATACTGTTTGTAAATAGTTTTTGTAGGAAATATCAATTTGGTTTACAGCACTGCTCGGGGTAAAAAAAAACAATAGCATAGTATAAACTTTAAATATAATATTAAAGAGATTTATCATACAAGTCATTGGATGACGGTACCAATAGGTGTAATATAATCATAGATGTATGAATGTAATTTTAACCTGTATGCATTGGGAGAGTGATGACAAATAGAATAATGACTGATAGAAATCCGGTATCATCACACTGTTTTTATTTAAAAGTAGATTTGAATCAATTAGGTTTTTAATTCTGAGACCGAATATTTTACATTTTTCAGAACGGATCTGAAAGCTTGAAATAGTGTGGTCATGTGTAGAATTTGACAGGGATATAGTTTTGATGTTTGATTCTATACGATATACGCCCTCTGTCCCAAATTATGATACACATTTGGTATATCATTATGGTATACAAACATATACCATAATTTGGGATAGAGGGAGTATTTGATATTTAGGCCTTTACACAATAATATCATGTTTGGCTATTTAACAGTTAGTTATTTATTCTTATAAGTCCTTAAAATTTCCCAACAACCTATATATAAAATATCTGTCCTTAATCACCACAGTTCAAATAAAGCATATAGTTTACCAGCCTTAATGTCTAGATCGCAACACTAAATATCTAGAAAAATAAAATTATCGGGTTTTAATTAATTTCTATTTTTATTGATATTTCATGTAGTTTCGTTCATTTGTCCCATTTGAATTTACGGAAGCTGGATTCTTACAAAGAGTTTCTGTATTAACAGAAAAACAAGGATTTTGTTCGCAAACTTCATATGAATTGGTTGAAGTTGATCAGTGGCCAAGTATTCGATCAGCTCATTTTTTTCTCGGCGTCGTCAATGATTCGTGTGAAGAAACATGTCACAAACAAAATTTAATATGTGAAGCTTCTTTTATAGAACGAATGATGAATAATCGTTTGGAATTACAACAGCGTGGTGTCTGGTGTGAAAACGTCAAATATAACCCCCATCCTGCAAACCCATCGTATGACCCATATCAGAAAACATGCTATTTTCAAACAGATCATTTTTTATATAGTTGCATTGACTCATTGGAAAACCATATGCGATTTTGTGGTTGCCGAGATTTTATAAATGGACAAAAGGCTTTATGCAAAAATTGTCTTTGATTTTTTGTTGTATGCCATTCCTCTGAAGGAGTAAATTTTTTCATTCTCTGTGATTAATTATATGCTCCATATTTTCAAATTTTTCAAAACACGCTTTGTATACTTTTGAAGTGTCTTCTGTTCATTATATTTTGAAATAAATGCAAATAAGTATTAATTATTTATAATAAAAATACTTTTCACAAAATTTCTGAAATAAAAATGTTAAGTTTATAGATATTGAAGTCGAATTTTAAGTTTTATGTTGGTCAGATTATTTTTCTTCGTTTGAATTATTAGAAATTGTTTGGGTCTTCAGGTTTTTGAAAAGTTAATTTGCAGAAATAATATACATTAACTCCAACAATCGTTAACGTGTTGTAGAATATCTTATAACATGTTTCATGACCTACGGGTAGTGTACATAATGTTAGTGCTGTCGAGCAATTTGAGTAGCTAGGTGTTTGCAGTTGGCTCAAAGAATTAATTAATAAGAATTAAGTTTAGGTCACTGCTAAATAGTTTTAATAAAATTAATACGTAGTTGACCTAGTAATTAATAAAAAAAGTATATAGAACATGTAGTTATTAATTAAACTATTTATACGTGACATACTTAGATTTTCTGGTTATGCCATCTTGTAGAATTTAGCTTTATCTAATTTACTTTTTTAAAATATTATATCATCTAACTTACCGTTTATTAGTTATTTTATCTTTAAATTACTTAAGCTAATTTAACTATTTTATCATTGTTAGCCACAGAACTTCTGGTGTTAATTGGATCCATTAAAAAGTCAATATTTTAAATATAATGCTTATTCTGTTTATTACAATAATATATTTAAACAAATTCATAATAATGTGTTTGAGTTTTCTATAAAAATAATTATTACATATGTTACGATTTCAACCTACAGTAATAATTAAATTTATAATTAAAATACCTCACATTTCCTTTGGACTCACTATATAAATTGATAAAGAATAATCGATCCATGAGTTTTATATCAATATTTTTTAAAAATTCACGCATACACTAGATTAATTAATGCTAACAAAATTCACACAATTATGGTAATAATAATTCTATTGATAATAATAATTTAATTTTCATAACAATTAAAAAGACAAACAATTTTTCACACGAAAATTTATTACAAACACGTATTTGGTAAACATCGTCAATATCAGTCAAGTGGATACTAATGATATCTCAATAAACTTTTGTTTTTAATAAGAGCTTTGAAAATATCTAAATACTAATTAAAACTCATCACTTTTAGTGTTGATACCATAACGTGTAAAATTAGATTTACATTCTTTAACAACTTGCTAATTAACCGATAATTTCGGGAATTAAAGCTTTATGTAACCAAAAATTGATTAAATAACCATTAAAAATTCATCAGGTCTTATGTGATACCTATTAAATATTTCAATAATTTATGATTCAAACTATGTATATTATAATACTTTTCGATAAATTTATGGGTAAATTATTACATGATTTGTTATAAAGTTATCTAAAAGGTTAAGAATTTTAACCCTATGTGAAAAAATAGGTAATAACTTTAACCCTAAGTAATTAAAGAAGTAACAATTTTAACCCAAAGTATTGAAATATTTAATAATTTTAATTTTAAAGGATAAAAGAGGTAATAATTTTAACCCTAAAGGATAAAAGAGGTAATAATTTTAACCCTAAATAATGAAAGAAGACATAATTTTGATGAAAGAGGTAAACATTTTAACCCTATATGATTAAAAGTTTGAACTATTATAACCTTATGTATACCAATAATTACTAAATCCCACGTGTATTATAACATGTCTTTAATAAAGAGTAGTTGTTTAATTGGTAAAAAAACATGCATATATTTAAAAATCGTTGACAATTTTTAAGTACCTGTTAAAAATGGTTTGAAAATATGAATAAATATTTTAATTTAAGAATATTAAATTGAAAATCTCTATTAATAATTAGATTAAAAAGTATATAAATTTGTTAATCGTCGATGTAAATAAACTCGTAAAATTAATGATTGATTAAATGCAATTGTTAATTAGAAATATTAATTGGAATATTATTGACTGAACTTATTTTTCAATAGAAAGTTATTCTTGAAAAAACATAAAAATCATATTTCAATAACTTTTCTTTAAATTAATTTTGAAAAAGTAGAATACTTGATTTTGATTGGCTGTTACTATTTACATATTGCTATTGACAACGACACTATTTTTCGATAAATTTAATCGCTAAATTCATGTTCAAAATACTTATCAATATATTACAGTTTACTTGAAAATAATTTGAAAACGTACAAACTATTTTTCAATAAAACTATTATTAAACTAAGAATAGATGAAAAGTTGAATAGATTTATCGATATATTTATTGTAATTTTTCTTGAAAATAATTTGAAAACGTACAAATCGTATTGAATTTTTCAATAAGCTTATTATTTAACTTAAAGCGGTTGTTGAAAATACTAATAAATTTATCAATTAAAATAATTACAGTTTTTCATGAAAATAATAATTTGAAAATGAAATTATAGAATAATAGATTTTAATTGGTTAATTCTATTTAATACCAATGACAATGACTCAAATTAATTCAAATTCAAATTTTAATGTTCTAAAACAGTACTTTATCACTTCAAATTATTTTCTAAATATTATTCGTACCACATTGATTAGTTGATATTAAATCATACTATTCAATCGAACATCATTTCATTAATCTTTTTAAATAAATCAACAAAAGTCTTTTAAAATTATTATAATGTTGAACTTGTTGCTAATCACCTTAACTTATTTCATTTAAGACTTATCCGAATCTTATTATATGCATTGTAAAACGCTACAATTACCATAATTCATTACTCTAAAGTTTCCTTATAAAGAATACTTCAACAATGTTTCCAAATCTTTACATATAAAAGTTGTAATTATAACGATTCAAGCAAAATCAAATAGATCGACTAGAAAATTTTCATGTACAACAAATATTGGTTAAATTGACTATCAAATGTCGTAATTTATGGTTACCGTACAATAAGAATTTGCCTCTATAAAAATATATTAATTATCCCTATTAAAAGTTTAGCAATTTATTGAACTACACATACTTTTCTTCAATACAAAATGAATTTAACAGAATAAGAAAAACAATATTTATTAGCATATTGATAAAAATTAATATACTTTAATGTCCAACTGCATATCTAACCACCTTAAAATCTTCGATAAAATTTTAATGAATTTCTATCATAGTAGCAATAAACATCAAAATACCACAAATCATCGACAAAAAAGGATAAATCTACTCAATCCTTGAATTCATCTTCGATTCACCTAAAAACTATAATTACTATCATGTTACCGGTAAAGATTGCATTAATAAGCTACAATTTCCTGACAATAATTCCACATATAAAGCTAAATTATTGATTTCTCTACACATACCTTACATTGGATTTAACCGCTAAAGTTATAGTGACTGTAATTTAATGAATTACCACATTGAAATTTGTTTACATAAATCCTGCAATAGCTAGATTTATTAAAATGCGGTAAGAATCTTTAATGAATATCTCTTACATGCAATAGTAATACCCTGATTGACGAGCGCTGATATCCCAACAAATATTTGATTAATACTCTTCAATTAATTATTTTTAAATTATTTTTTATTTTCAAAATTAAATTTTTTAATAGAATATAAATCTATATATTTTATTTGCTGTTAATTCCAAATTTTATAGAAATTGGTATAATATAATTTTTTACATTTAGTTAAGTTGAAATTTTCATCAATCGAGTTGTAAGAGATTGATGGATCTTCTCAAATCCCAAATTGTCTCCTCTGAAGCAATTATGACTTTATTTCAAATATCTGTCAATCTGGTCTTTATGTCAAACCCTATAATATGACTTTTAGCGCAAAGCCGGATCAGATAACCGATGAAAATCAGTAAAGCCAGAGAAATTTCGAGGAGTGGAACTTTATTGAGACAAATCTTTTCTCAAAATTAAATGATAATAAACCGAAAATTTTATCTCGATCGTTCAACCTCCTCGATTGACTGATTCTAAGCAGAATCATTTCAATTCATATGAATCAAGAACTTGTTGTATTAATAAAATTTTAAATAGTACTAGTGAGTGATTTTGTTAAGTCTACGAAAAAAATCGGTGCGGATCGGTGATCTTTGGTTTGTGTGTGAACGGTTTAAGAACTGTAGGTTCTAGAAGGTAGGTGTGTGAAGTGTCTATTAGACACAGGGGCAATAATCAATGTGATGAGTTCGAACTGTTTCAACATATTGAGAGGACAACAATTGATGAGAAGCAATGAGAAGTTATATTGACACAATACGATGACGCAATCTCTTTCGGTAATGCAAGCTCAATTTGCATCAAATCAATTGCATAATAGTTCATCAGAACTGGTAATTTTCAAAAGAATTCTAGAGAATCAAATAATTTGTTCTCAGCAATTATTGAATTTTATTTCTCAAAGATCAAACGGAGATAATCAATTGCCACTTTCGGTGAAGCCAATTCATTCAGATCTATCGTTAGATTTACTATCAAAGAAATCGACCGGTGATAATCAATTGCCAACTTCAACGAATGCAATGGATCCTGAAAAATAGTTCGACGAATGCGATAAGGAAGCACTTTTGAACAAAATGTTGCCACTTTGGGTGAAGCTAATAGAACTTGAAGAGCATATTTTGCGAATGAATAGTAAGTTTGATATTTTTTTGAGTAAATTAAGTGATTCTGATTTTAATGATAATAATTGTAATTTAAATATACTAAATAAAATTAATTTCGATAATAATGCTGACTTAAATATCTCATCTAATTATAATCTTGTTTCAGAAAATGTCTTAAATAAATATAATAAGGAATCATCAGTTGATGAATTATTTATTGATGCTGAAAAAGTTTCAAATGCAGAAAATAGTCTTTTAAATCCTATTAGTACACAGTTTAAAAATTTTAAAGTTACTGTAACTAATGATGCTTTAATTTTAAAAATATTTAACTCCAATTACCTTCCTCGTATTTTAAATAAAAATGAGCGTCGTGATATTATTAATAATTATCCATGCTTCATAAGTTTATTGAAAAAAAAATTTTAAGACCAAGGTTGATCTTATTAATTATGAACTTTCCTTGAATTATAAATCGAAACTTAATTTTAAAATAAAAGATTGTGATAGTTTATTCTTTAGAAATGGCAATTTCTGCGTTTCAATTAAGTTAAGTGAAATTAAAAAAAAATGCTACTAATAAGATTATTACAAAATCAACAAATTTTCAAAATAAAAATAAAACCATTATTTCCAACCTTATTAATACTGGTAATTATTGTTCCAAGCTGATTAAAGCTCCATTAGCA
This sequence comes from Schmidtea mediterranea, assembly GCA_022537955.1. Classification (NCBI taxonomy): domain Eukaryota; kingdom Metazoa; phylum Platyhelminthes; order Tricladida; family Dugesiidae; genus Schmidtea; species Schmidtea mediterranea. The sequence goes on along the minus strand of CM039679.1, from coordinate 304,765,403 downwards.
ATAAAGAAATTTTTATTTGTATTTTCACGTAAATTGGCCGAAACAGTTTATATTAAAAACGAACTGCATAAAGGAGCTGTCATTAATAAAACTTTGGATAATTTAAGATTTCAAAAACAATTACCAAACTTTCTTGTAAAATCTGACTTAAAATATGCTGATGGTGACTTTATTATGAAGGATCTTTTAACTTCTGAAAATGCTGATAATGAATCTTTTAATATTGGTTCATCTAATTTAACAAGATCGCAGGTTGATAAACTTTATTTTGATTTTCCAGAGATTAAAGAGATGTGCTTTACTGAAGGCATGCACAAAGATTCTGATAAGATAAGTAGTTTAATTAATTACTTAAAGTTAAATAAAGAATTTCCAAAACATATTTCATTTTCTGGTGGTAAATTCATTATAAATCAAAAATCAAATCAAATAGAACCCGATTTAAAAAATGGTTCTGACGTTATGTTTAATCTTGGTTTATTCGACTTATTTAAGATATCTAAAGACGATATAGAACTTGAGAAGCTTATTTCATTACCAGCTTCATCAAATAAAATTGTTGAAATAATTTTCCACCTAAATTATTTAAACTTAAAGGGTAATATAAAATATTTTAGTAACATAACATATGGTATTTATGTTTTAAATTATTTCTGTAATGTTTTACTATTACATTCTATTATTGATAGTGAAAAATGTAATTCGTAGATAACTGATACTCTTGAAATATGGGTGTCTGAATTAGCTGATCAAATTCCTTCTACTTCCTATTTTAAATTTAGTTGTCAAGAAAAACTAATTAAATATAAAAAGGGGTTATTTAAGGGCGAAATTGATAAGTTAAAAATATAATTTCACCTCTTACAATTAAAAGAATAAATGATTTATTTAATTTATTTAATAAAACAATTTTGGAAAAGACTAACCGATTGAGTATCATAGACTCGCTTCTTACTTACATCAATGATTTTCGTCCTGAAAAAGACGATAATGTCACAGTTACGGCAAAAAGATTATTGTATTTTGTTATTAGAGATAAGAAAAAATTTCTACTTAAAAATAGAGACGACTTTCAGATATCAATGAAATGTCGGAAAAACTGTATTAAGGAAATGAGCTTGAATATTTTTGATCTCATTGAATCTCTTGAAAATTTGATAACTTATGAAGAACAGGTTAACTCTGTCGAACTCACAGATAAAATTGATAACTTTAATAAAGGAAGTAGTTCTAACGTTACAAATGTCGAAAAGAAAGTAGTTTTATCTGTTGATAATGACGAGGAAGCTGTATCTTCTTTGGAATTAAAAATTACAGAAAATAAAAAAATGATGACTAGACAAAATCTAAAAGTGTCAAAGGCAATGTCCAAGTGAAGGTTCGTGCCAGAATCAGTCTTAGAATCTGCCACAATCTCTGAAGAGACTGATGCAGAATGCACTAAATTAAAAAATACTTAACTTCGTGATCCAAAAGTGTGGTATACCGACGATGACATTTACCAATACCTTGAACGGCATATCAGTAATCCTACGTTTGCACATTTACCGTGCTTTATTATTCGTATTCTATCTTCAGACATTAAAGAAAATATTATCTCAATTCCAGATGCAGTATTTAAAGCTGAGGTTATTCTTTGTCCGCTAAATATAAACAATGCCCATTGGATTTTATTTGTGTACAGCAAATCGTTGCTTGAGTCATATTTTATTGACCCAATATTTGCAAATAGAAATCTGTTTAAAAATAAACAAGCTACTCTTAAGATTAACATTGCTTTAAATAAGATTTTCAAACTTCAAGTGACTTCATCTTGTCACCCTTTCCAAAATCTTATATATCAAGAGAACAGTTTTGATTGCGGTCCTTTTATTTGTGCTTATGCAATTCTTATAAGTCAAGGTTTGGACACTTTTCCTAACAATTTTATTGATGGGATAAGACGAGAGGTGCATGATTTTCAAATTTTTGGCTCAAACAAAGTATCCCAAGTTATCGGTGGGGGCCATCCTAAATTAATCTGATGGGAATCAATTTTAAAAAAGCAATTGCGCTTCCTCTTGAAAAACAAAAACGAAACATCAATAACAGTATTAATATTAAACCAAAATTTCAAAAGTCATGTGTGTCATTCCTCTTAAGTAAATTGTTTAAAAGCAATACTAATATACTTGTTCTTTCCCTGGATCTAACTATCAATTTAATAGCCCAAAATAATAATTATATCATTGAGAACGTCAACTTTCGGCAGTTCAAAGACGTTCAACATGTTATTAGCATAATTCCCAATGAAAATTATTGGTGTTTACTTCTCTATTCTACCTGTCGTGAGACTTGTAATATTTTCGATTTTCGAAAGACTGATATTTCTGATAGACTAACCGAAATTGGAGAAAACTTTACGGATTATTTAAACAGTTTTTTCTTGAGTATGAAAATAAAACTTCAAATAAATCATGGTATTCTCCACCGCTGCTTCATTTCAGATGATCCAACTTTTCATGCCACTGCTTTCATTGTGTTTTTGGAAAAATTGATTTTAGATCGGGATTTTCAACATGATAAAATATATAAACTACTTGATTATATCAACACTAAAGAGTGTGTTGAAATTTCATTGAATTTAAATCTAATAAATGGAAAAATTACCGACAGACTTCGTTCTTTTGGGTTTCACAATGTGTACTGCTATTCTTGACGATTGTACTCATTATTTGAATGAACATTTGAATTATAAGTGACTCCAAAACGCGAAAGTTGTATTTGCCATTTTTGCTCCTACAAAGTCTCGGGAAACACTACTGATAGTTGATTTTAACACTGACGAGCATTACTTTCTGGATCCAACAACACTTGATGTCAGCCTAAACTATATATTTACTTGTAAATTATTAGTTTCTAAAATAAATTAAATAAAAAACTCACGTGATTGCGCCATTAGACCAGGCAAATGTCCATATGATGTTCGTGGTTCAGGTTTGCTCAGTAAAATTCTAACATGTTCTTTCATCAACAACTATGCGCATGATATGTCCCTTGATAACATTAATTTGAGAGAAATAGCAAGAATTATCAACTCTGTTCTTCCAATTATTTCTGAGATCAATAACAAAAATAAAGAGAAAATTTTAACAAAAGCAAAAGAAACAATTAAATTTGACTTACAAAAGCGTAAAAATAAAGTCTTTGAATTAATTATTAATTTAGAAAATGCTGATGTTAACCAAATAGTTGAAAGCATTATTCGACTAATTCCTCACTTAAATAATTTCACTGAAATTAAATTCCAAGAACCATACCTAGGAAGTAAACCAAACTCAAATATAATAAGTAAACATATAAAAGTAGATCAGAGTTTTTAATTAATATGAAATTAACTTTTTATAAAATTATTAATGACTTACCAGTCACTGTCAGGCCTGAAATTCAGGATATTCTGAACCAATTTAGCCACGAGGACCCAGTATCGAATTCATGGAATAAAATTCTTAAAGATTGTCGAAGCACTACAAATGTTCTCAATCTTGTAGATATTTTACCGTTTGAAGTTATTTACGAATTAAAGAGAGCTGATAACACTTCACTGGGTATTGATGGTATTCAATACAAAGATCTTGCTCTTTTTTGCCCTGAAGGTATCTTGTTGAGTTTTCTGTTTAATAAAATTATCAGTAGTAAAATCATTCCGACTAGCTGGAAAACTTTCAAGACTATATTAATTACGAAACCTGATAAGACAGATAATTATGATAAAGTTTCATCTTGGCGACCAATAGCTCTGCTGTCTGTTATTTATAGTCTTTGCGTCTATTTTAACTACACGTTTAACATCATGGGTGATTTGTAACGATATTTTGCATATTTGGCAAAAAGGTGGTTTTGTTTAAGAAGGTTCTTTCTTCTGCACTTGAGTATTCGAAAAATAGCAAGTATCCCCCATTAGCTATTGCTTGGTTAGATTTTAAGGACGCATTTGGAATTGTTTCTCATGATTACTTGTGGAATTTTCTGAAAACTATTGGCGTTAGCTTAGAGCTTTTTCACTATTGTCAAATTACTTTACACGACACTCAATTTTTCTACAGCTGCGGGTCAATTGTAACACCTAATCTTTCAATCAAAAAAGGAGTTAAACAAGGATGTCCTCTTTCAATGATTCTTTTCTCGATTGCCATTAATCCTGTTCTTGAAGCAATAAGTATATCATGTATTGAACCTTTTATGATTGGTGATTCGCCCGTTCAAGTTCTAGCTTATGCAGATGACATTGCTCTTGTTGCAAATAATGTAGATAACCTTCAAAAAGTTGTTGATGTTGCTGTTGAAGCTGCTACAGAAATAGGATTTGAATACCGACCGGAGAAGTTTGGCTACATGCAGCTTCCCAGAGATCAAAAAGTTGTTGTCAAAAGAATTTTATCAATATCTTGGTGATCCAGTAGGCGAGAACAATGATCAAAGTCCCTATGAAATTCTTGATAAAGTTGTTAGTGACATAAATAAAATTTCAGATTCCGGTTTATTTGGTTCGCAAATACTCAAGGCCTACAAGATTTTTATTCATTCTTGACTAACATTTGTATTCCGAATACGTGAAATTAAAACTAGTGCTTTATCAGCTTCTCAAGGAAATACTAATCCCTGTGGCAATAACTCAAGTAAATTGCGTGGCCATCTGAGAAAAATTTTGAACTTTCCGCACAACTCTGAGACAGTTTATTTATACAACTCAACTGAAAATGGTGGAGCTTCGTGTGTCGATTTGTATTATGAATATCATACTCAAACAATTGTACACTGTTTCCGACTCTTTACTTCCAATTGCGATTACTCGAGAAATGTTACTATTGACTCTCTAAAGTTTGTAACGGGTCCTCGTCTTGGAATCAAAGAGCATACATTACAACAAAGTTTTGATTGGATTAATGGTGCTGAAACTAAATTGAATCATGGTGGAAAGAAAACGAGATTTCAACGTAATTTAATTTAATGATTTAATTTAAAAGAGAACACTTAATTTCCGTATCTTTTCATATTGTTAAAGATCAAGTTTTTTTTATATCTGATAACAAAGAGTCATGGAACTTTCATACTTACGACTAAGTTTCGAAAAGAAATTTTTAAGATATTTCACTCTGCATTGTACGACTCATATATGCAAAAGTGGCAACTGAGCAATAAAAGCGACATGATTGCAGCGGCTATAAAATTATCTCCTCAAATAAATAAAGCAATTTTTAAAAGTAAACTTGGCGAATTTGCATGGAACTTTATAAATCAAGCGCGAACTAATACACTTAACATCAATGCAAAGCCTTATAGAAAAGGGGATTCTCGACTTTGTAGACGTTGTGAGAAATAAGATAAAACTATGTCTCATGCCTTACAGTCATGTAAGGTTTATCAAATACTAACATTAGAGAGACACAATGACTGCCTAAAGATAATAACGAATAATCTAAAAAATCCTAATTTTATTGTCGTGGTTGACCATTCCTGTTCTCTTGTCCTGAATTCTAAACAATTGTCGATCTTATAATAACTGATACTGAAAGAAAAAGAATATTCATGATTGATATTAAGTGTCCAATGGATTCTGCTTCACATTTTGACTTGACTAATAAGGCAAATATTGAGAAATATAGCTTGCTTCAGAGTGAATTACAAGTTGCCAAACTTGATTATCAGGTAGAGCTTTACACTTGTATTATTGGGGCATTATGCTCGATTCATCCATCAACTTATGATCTGATTTGTAAACTTGGCATTAAACCACTTCAAACATAAGGTCTGCTTATAAAATGTGCAATGAGCAATATCCTGCACTCAACTAAAATATGGTATTACCATGTGCACGGCATTCTACCAGACTTCTGCAATTAATTTAAAATTATGGATATATAAACTAACTTAAACTTTTTCATTGAGATAAGAATTATTTTTTCTATTTGAAATGATTCAAACTACATTCGTAATTTATCTTTAAATTCAATATTATTAACCTGACTTTTGCCTTTGTAAAAGTCTTAATTGAATTTAAAAAACTTAGAAAATCAAATCAGAGCTTAGTTCGTAGTATGTATTACTGCAAAATTTATATTTGCAATGCCGGATGACGACGCCGATGAATCATCATATCAGATCAAGCAAAAGAAAATTCAGAAAACGCTAATTGTAGAAGAGACTGATTGATCAAATACTTGATAATTTACACTTGAATTCATCCTTCTCTACTACGATTGCAGTATGAATTTCATGCTTCATGCTGAGCATATTCTTTTCACTGTGAAACAAACTTGTTATATTTAATAAAAGTTTACATAGTACTAGTGAGTTATTTTGTTAAGTCTACGATGATTAATGCTGATGGGTGTGGATCGGTATGGATCGGTTTTAATCGGTGTTCATCGGTGCGGAACGGTGTTCATCGATCTACTACTCAAAACCCAATAAGCTTCGAATAAGGAAACCCGAGCGTGAAAGGTGAAGAAGACTAAGAACAACCCGATTGATGAAATGAAACAGATGAAATAATTTGGCTGAACATATTTCAATATAAATTGACCATCGTAAATTCCAATTGATCTTGTTTAAATTTTTTTTGCAAATTATATAAATAATAAATGACTTATTTTCTTTGAATTGATAGCCAGTTTTGAATAATCATAGATCAACTCGTTAATCTTATCATTAAAAGAGTTAATATAGTTCATTCATTCGAAATTTTCAATATTGTTTAACTAAAATGACAATAGAGGAACCCTAAATTGAAATGAGCACGAATACCTTCTATTGTAACTCGCGAACTAAAAAGTTTTCCAAGGTATTAGCAGCCATGGCAATATGGCTCGCCTTTTACTGGAAAACGCCAATTGGAATACATTTCCAACGTCATTTTTGACGGGTTATATTTCTTATATCCGATGGTTATATTTCTTGTGCACGCATATGATAAGAATCCCCTGAAAGTGGCCTTAAAAATAATGTTTTTTTTACCCATCAGGTGCCCAGCACATCTAATGTTCTTGTCAATTGCTGTCCATTTGTTAATGGCCATTCTTCGATGTCTCTGATCCATTCTTCAGCTTCTTTCGATCTTCGTCCACCATAAAGTCAAATGTTTAGTGTAAGCATATCTTGACATGATTTTGGCATAAATTCCATTAATGATTTCGTTGTTTTTGAAACTGCGTTAATATTCTTATTTGTCACCAGTTACATCCATCTCATTTTTTAACGAATTAATTTCTATCAAGATTTATTTCATAAAGTGTTAAATAATCAATTACTTTGACACAAGATAATTATATATCTTAACTATTAATATAATTGGAAAATTGAAATTGGAAAATAATGATTAAATATAGTTTCTTTAAGTCTATAATTGCCTTGTTATTATAATTTGTTTAAGTTTACTAATATAATTTAAGATGAAAATTTAATAATAGCACTTTTTTGATAGTCTTTATTCAATATCACTAAATTTATCAGAATTAGTTTTATGTCTTCAATTAAGTCTCCATTGATCGATAATAATCTAAGCATTACAGTTGTTGGAAAAAATGGCTCTAGTCCTTTGGAATTGAAGACAAATAAAACGTGTAGTATTGAAATGCCGCCATTCACTAACAATAATCCAACCAGTGATTTATTTTTAAATAAAATTATGAACACAAGAAAGGAAATAGAATTTAAAAATATAATTTATCATGTTTTCCAAGGAAGAGGAAGAGGTAATATTTATTTAACAAAATATTAAAATATATAGTAATAACAGTTAATTCTTTGAATACTTGATTTCTGATGTTATAATTTATTAAATAATGTAATCAATATTTTTACTATTTGCTTCTAATTTGAGATATTTAAATCTTAAAACATTATTTTTTTTAATTTATGTTATTTTACTGAATTATTTTCGATTAAGTAATAATAACAACCTTCTCATACTATTATATGTGTTGTTACTTTTTTTACTATCCTAAAAAAGCCGACTTACTAATGTAAAACACTTTTTTCATCTTACAAACCATCGTATGAGAAACTCATCATTACTGTCACAAAATAGATTTAAACACAGTTTAAGTTTTCAAAGAACTTTGATGGTGATAATGATTAAATTAAATTAAATTGTTTTATATTCGTTGATGTATTTGATGAAGGATGGCGCGGGTAGTCATAAAGGTTTGATTCCGAGTGAGGTCTAGTTCCTTACACCGTCTGTCATTAATACCAATTTAAAAAATTAAATAGATTACTACTACTGCTTCATGAATCTTTCTATTTCTTTTACTCCATTCGCTTATTTAAAAGTATATGATTTAAATTACAATATACATGTACACATCCATAAAAAACATGTATTTAATACTGATTGCAAAAATATTCCAATGAAAAAATTGAAATTTGATCTACATTTCTCATTTGACCTTGATTTAAATTTATTAATTTTTGAAATTTAAATTAATTATTTTCATACTTTAATTATTTTGTTATTTCTTTAATTTTATTCGACTAAAATTGGTTAATTAAATATGAAATAAGAAATTTGATCCAATAGAGTGTCAAAATTAAAGAATTGGTAATTTTTGGACGAAGCCATTAAATTAAAATATATTTTCCCAAAAATGTTAGATTAGGAAGAATTTTATTTAGCGTTGAGTACATTTTTATCACAGGGGTCTGTAGTGAAGTTCAAAACATGACTCTTTAATATGATTTTTTTCAGGTGGATTTATAAGAGTTAAATAGATTAGAGATTCTTTTGTATATTTTTGAACACATAGAAATATAATCATTTGGATTGAAGGAAGGATGCTGAATTTATAATTTCACAAGTATAAGATAGCCAAATATTGTTTTAAAAATATTTTTGAAATTTTTAACTAAAATAGTATCAGTAAAATCTTTAATGTTCTATTAACTTCTGATCTGTTTTTGTCTAACAGAAATAACAAATAATAAATTTTAAATCGACAGTATTTAAAATCTATTACCACAGATCACTCCTGTGGTTTGAATTAAAGGAAGGTAACTAACTCTATGAGAGGCTGTCTCAAATAAACGCAAATCTGAATAATACTAATCAATAAATATCTGTCGATTCTGTTTAAAAATAGGTTAGACAATAATTATTAATTTTTTTAACGATTCTGTCAACACTACTTGGGTAGCTTTCCTTTTTATATGAAATAATTCCTTTCCCACTATTACATTTTTCTGAGATAAATGAAATTATTATTTTCATGTTTGTTTGAGCTCCGGATTTTGATTTACGACTTTGATTCATTAGTCGTTATCTGCTTGACCGGCCCATGTCACGCCTGTCAAGTTCTGGAATCCATTACCTTGATTATTGACTATATTTAATTAATTCTTTAACATATTGGCCGTTTTGTCAGTCACCTGTGACTAACACTGGTCTTTTCCAAAAACATGTACGTGTTAAATGTGTTTACTTTTAATAAAAATGTCATCGATGGTTTCTTTAGTAAGTTTGAAATTATCGAATTCGTATTTCTTATTTCTTTTGTTACCCACTCATATTCCCCTGATAAATATTGATTTTTTGATATTTGATATTCTTATTTAATTTTTTACACTTTAATTAACTGTTTTTGAATTTTATAGACTATTGATTTTTTAATTGTTTTTATCTTGCACTTAACCTTTTAATTCTTATAGAACTCCGACAAAGTATTATTTAAATAACATTTGACAGCATCAGTACCGAAAATTAGTTACATATGAAAATCAATTTTTGAACTATAATCGTAATGAAAATATGTAAAATATTCCATTGATTACATAATCTGCTTGGGAATTGAAAAAATATTGAATCATTCATACATTTCAAAGATAAAGTAGATTATTTAGTATCACTTAATAGTTTACTATTACATTTTTTTTTATGGCTGTGTTTCCCAACCGGTGTTTCGATATATTTATAGGATTAATTTGAGTTGTAGTTTACTTCTTGTTAATAAAATTAAACATGAAAATTGAAAATTTAATTTTTGATTTCATTCATTTTTATTTCGTTTCTAAAAATTAATATTTTGAAAATATGATAAAAAAATTAAAGTATTTCAACTTTATTTTATGTATTATTAATTTTCCCTTGCGAAATTTATATTTTTTATGAATTCTTTTTAAAAGTATAGATATGAAACACAAAACATAAAAATAAAATTATTTTTAAAGAAAATACTATTTTCTAAGAAAAATTTTTTGAAAATTTTTAAGACGATCATCCGGTGTATTTTAAAAAATTTTCTATGTGTTTTTCAATGCTGTGTTTGTTAAAGTTATAAAATTTTCTAAGAAAAATTTTTTGAAAATTTTTAAGATGATCATCCGGTGTATTTTTAAGATGATCATCCGGTGTATTTTTTGAGACGATCATCCGGTGTATTTTTTAAGATGATCATCCGGTGTATTTTTGAGACGATCATCCGGTGTATTATTATTATTATTATTATAATTATTATTATTATTATTATTATTATTATTATTATTATTATTATTATTATTATTATTATTTCAAAAAATAATTATCAGAATGATCTGAAAATTTGTGATAATAGTAAATCAACTATGCTGAATCCGATTTCGTTAAAAAAAATTTTCGTAAAAAAAGTCCCTCTAAAAAAAATTTGAACCTCGTAAATGGGATTGTCACTCTGACTCTTTTATTGTGTGCGTCTTGCCCTTATTTTTAGCCTTCATGCTGATGCTGCTATGTGGAGAAAAGTAGACAACTAAATGGGCAATTGCGGGAATTGAACCCAAGACCACTTGTCGTGGTAGATAAACAGTCTGAACCCCACACCGCTGCACCATCGGGCAGTGAATATTTTGAATTTTTTTGCCATTTCTGTGAAAAATGACACAAATGTATATCAATTGTAAGTTTTAATTAGTTCAGGCGAAATGGGTTAAAAAAATTCAGAGTTGGCGGAGAAATCGGGAAAACATAAAATTACGTAATAATAAATATAAAGTTTGATAACTTTTTCTGCTTTTAATATTTTTTGATATTTTAAATGGAATCTTGTGATTTGAATGATGACCTATTTGAATATATATGGTTTGTTTAGGTGGGACAATTTTTAGTCCTTGGATAGACCGGTCAAAAAAAACCCATAAAACCGAATAACTTTTTTGTATACAAGTATTTTTGACAAATAAAAAATCCGTTTGTCATTTAAAGAATTCTCTATTCCAAAATGTCGGGTTGGTAGAGATTGGACATTGATAAGTCAGTTTTCTAGCCGGTCGAATCTGACATCAAAAAACGATTTTTCGGTCCTAACTTTGTCAAAAGATGACATATTTTGATAATGTTTACATGATTCTAGTATAAAATTAAACTTCCAATCAATTGGTGTATAAATTGTCACACGAAAATTTTAAAATGTCCCTAATGACTTTGAAAGTGGGCATATTTGATACGTACATGAAAAATTAACAATTATCAACCTAATTTTTTTCTCTAAACTATATTATAAAATTTTTTTGTGATTAACAATTCTAAATTTAATTTTACATTAGAATAATATTATATTACTTGCTTAAAGCGAATAACAAGTCGGCAAATAAAAGGAAAAAACATAAAGTTACGTAATAAAATGCATAAAGTTTAATAACTTTTTTGGATTATAATATTTTTGAATGATTCAAACAGCACTTATTCATTTAAAAGATTTTCTATTTAAATATATCTAATTGGTAGATGACGGACCATGATTAGTCCCTTACCTGAGCGGCCGAATAAAAACCCATAAAACCGAATAACTTTATTGTATACAAGTATTTTTGAAAGATAAAAAATCCGTTTGTCATTTAAAGAATTCTCTATTCAAAAATGTGGGGTTGGTAGAGATTGGACATTGATAAGTCATTTTTCTAGCCGGTCGAATCTGACATCAAAAAACGATTTTTCGGTCCTAACTATTTCAAAAGTTGATATATTTGAATAAGTTTTATATGATTCTAGTATAAAATTAAATTTCCAATCGATTGGTGTAAAATTTGTCATATGAAAATTTCAAAATGTCCCTAATGATTTTGAAAGTGGGCTTATTTGATAGGTACTTAGAAAATTAACAATTATCAACCTAATATTTTCCTTTAAAAGATATCTTGAAATATTTTTGTTATTAATTGTTCTAAATTTAATTTCACATCAGAATAATATCATAATAATTGCTAACAACAAATATTTAAAATTTTATTCAGTAAAATTCTAATATTTTCAATTATTTGACCGCCGGACCAACATTTTTCGTAATAACTTTTTTAATATTGAATGTAACAAATTAATTTTAGTAGCACTGAAAAGGTAATGAAATTTGTAGTTAGAAACATATAAGATATTACAAATAGTGTTAGAATTAAAAAAGTTGATGTTAAATATTAAAATCCCGTTTCCAAAATTTACCCACCAAATCAACATATTGATTAATAGCTTTTTACATACTTATTATTACAAATTAAATTTAGCATCAATCGATAGATAAAAAAATTTGTAATTAGAAACATACCAGATGTTAAACTCGTTCATTGCGACACCGGCCAGTGAGTATGTGTTATATCACGACCGACAATTTTAATTTTTCTGTTTAAACACTTGTCTTGATGAATGTGAAAAATCTCAGTCATTATTTGGAACGAACAACTTGATGATAAGATCTTTAAATCCTATAATTAAAGTTCAAAATTCTCAAACTACAAATTTTCGGCACTTTCACTTAAAAAAGGTTGGTTCGAAAATTTGTGAATATCAACAAAACATCGATATCATTACTGAGTCATAGTCAAATAATAAAAAAAACTCTTAATGTTTTTGGAAAATGAAAAGAAATCAGAAAAGAAAACTAAAAGAAGTTCTTATAATATATAAATTAATAAATATTATTTATTATAATAATAATAATAATAACATATTAAAATAGTTCAGTACTTCATTTAAAATCTAAATCTAATGCAAAAACTAAAAAACATGACTGCAAAAATTCTGTTATTAAAATCTTTATTTTTTGTTCAATGATTGGCATTTTTCTCCATTTAATGCCAATATAATCAGGCAACAACGATGGATTTTGTCGCATTTTAATGGGTTTTCATGGTACTTATTTTCATTTGTTAAATGCTTATTGATAATTGATAATTAATTATTTAATATATTATAAATCAATAAAATATTGGAATAGTTATGCAATAATTTAGTGACTGATAAATATTTAAAAAAAATTTAAGTAATGAAAAATTTAAATTTAAATTTATAAAATTAAATTAAGCAATTAGAATTGTTGTCATTGGTAGTCATAATTTTAGGCATTATGCTGATTCGAAAATTTCATTTTTTCATCGAACAGAAATTATTTGTAATTAACAACGAAAAAGTTAAGTGAAAAGTTGTATTTATTATAAAACAGTATTTTTTGCATATTTATGGAATTTTAATATAATAATTATAGTTTTAAGTATTTATAAAAATCAAACATTTTGATGTAATAACATATTACAATAATACACCAAATTCTATTTTTATAGAGTAGATACGTTCCAGAAAAAACATGTAAAAGAGCTCCCAGTGCACCTTGAAAAATATTTTATTGTTACCAGTTCTTTAAAGATTCATGAAAAACTATAATACAAATCTTTATCTAGCTGAGATCGACATATAATTTAGATATATAATTTTTGTTAACGGTAGAAAAATATTTTCTATTATTTTGAAATGTCAGCTAAATGGTATATACAATATATATCATATAGGGTGGGCAATGAATAATGCTCTTGTTTAACATTTTTTTATAACTTTTGAATTTGGAAGGAGATAATTCTATTATAAATTTAAAATTTTAATTTCGGTTTAAATTAAAAATTTGTAAAATAGTTTTTAAGTTACTACCGGTGATCCTTCAATCAATTTGATTCCTAGTTGCACAGTTTATAAATGTGTGATTTTGGATTTTAGTTTTGAAAATATTAAAAATAAGTTTAGTTAGTTGTTATGCACAAGGAAATCTTTTGGCTATTAACATGAAATAGGATCCGCGACGTTCGATTTAACTACATGACATTTCAATGGATATATTTTTCTGAATATTCAAGACTATCATTTCATATTTTAGTATACATTTCATACTTTAAATTTCTGCAAACCCGTATAAAAATACAATAACCCCAATTTATTTGCAAATGACAAAAACGTTTATCACTTGTTTTTGATCTGATCCTTTGATAGTACGGAAACATTCTATTTTTTCATCTAATGATACAATAAAAACGAAGTTTACACCAACTAGTCAAATTACACTCAAACAATTTCAAACATAAATCCTTAGGATTCTTAATAAATTTGTGAACAGTCTCTTATAATCATTAATAAAAATTATTTTAAATACATATTCTTTATCAATAACCCCAAACCAATTTATCAACACTTTCTAATGAATTTTCAAAAGTAGAAGATAAAGACAACGAACAATAGATCAATGTTTTCACCATATTTATCTTATACTTAAACTCACAAAAATTGCAGGAGAACTATAAAACCCAGTATCAGTTGATCAGAGTCTCTGTCTAAATTGTATAAATTCATTAGAAATCAATAATTGATGGAAGGTTTGGTCGTCTCGATTTTCGTATTTATGCAGAGATAAAAAGAATTGTAAGATATTTTGCATCGAATAATTGAAGAACAGCTTGGCTGGAGCGAGAGGTTCTTCTCTTCCGAAACCATTGTAATACAATCCAAAATATTTATAAATTTAAATTTAATTTACTGCTTTTTGTATGTTGATGGACTTTTTATATTAATTGAACTTCTGCAATAACATTTGCTAGTTCGACTTCTTCAGGAGCTTATATATATAAACAAATATATTTTATTTACTTAATTTAATATGTAATGTTTAATATTTAAATACTTTATAAATAATAATAAATTTTGTATAATAATTATAATATTGTGTCCAGCTAATATACCTATAAAATTTATTTTTTTAATATATACCATTTTTAAATATATAAATTTTGATGTGGGGCTCGATTGGGCGCAATCGTTTTAATCGCTTTTAATCCGATCCTGTTTATGATCTAGATAATGTGGAAGTTCATAGTGCCTAAGATCAAAAATTAGACAGCATCACTAATAAATATTATACACTCTTTATACGCAATTTCATGTTATGCGGTTTTCATTGCGCATTTTTTTCGGCGATTTGGTATTTTGTTAACAATACAGCTCAACTTTTGATCTTAGGCACTATGAACTTCCAGAAAATGTTTATAAGCCAATTGATCATTAAATTGTGGAAATTGATAATTATTTTTCCACATTCAATGAACCTCGGATACGCAGCCAGGTAATCCTCTGCCTCCTTCTCAACCTTTTTTCGGTTCCTGACGATGTTAAATTAAACCTAAAAATTCAATAATTAACTGATTTTTCACAAGAAAATGTTACTTGCGCAAAAACATTGAAACAAATCCAATCATATTTGACATAATTTATGAATGTCTCTAAAAATTGATAAGCACAAAATAGCACGCGACTGCATCATTCTGCATATTGATTTTGTATTCAATTTTCTATTGATAATCGGATACATGAAATTGTTTTCAGATAAAATATTCTAATAATCAGTTTTGGTGGATTTATTGATCTAGTTCCATGAAATAAACTGGCATAATTCTATGAAATTTAAATTTTTTCAAAAATGTAAATTTGTTAAAAATATTTTCAGAAAAAAATATATTTAATATTTTTTTGCAAATTTATTTATGATTGTATTTTTATATAATTTTTATAATTATAGTTATTGGCATCATCAGGGGTGGCGCAAACGCCGTGCGGGAGGTATATATTCATTTGGGGTTTGTTGAATGTGCAAAAAAATTCAAATTTTTTATGTTGAAAATTAGTGACAATTTAATATTTTGAATCCTAAAAGGAATATTTTATCGGAAGCACTTTAATACCTTAGATCAAAATTAAACTAGCACTACTTCCTCGGGTTTATAATCCATTTTAAATAATGCAAATGTAAATTCTGTGATTAATTCATTACACCTAAACATTTTCAATATAATCAACGTGCGCAGTTGTCAATAATTTTGCACTATTTTCTAAATTTGTAAGTAATATGAATAAGTTAATAAAATTCTGTTTTGAAATTTAAATTGTATTTATTAATTTAACAATTATTTTCAATTTGCATTGAAACTATTTTCAGATACGGATCTGACATTCTAGTTTTAGTTAAAGTCAAATGAAAGTTTTATTAAGTTGACTGTTCAACATCATTAAAATATTTGTAAAATTTTATAATAAACATCAATGTTAATCTAATTAATTAAATGAAAAGTATAAAGTCTTGAATTTATTTAACTTTTTTTCTGAAATCAAAAGTTTAATATCTGATATATGTTTGTAATAAAATAGTCAAAATTTTCTGTTTAGTGAATATATTTTTTAAAAATTATCGATATTTTAACCAAATTTAGAATTTTAAAAGTTTACAAACGAGGTATTCGGTTATTCAAAAAAATTTTTCAAAAATTTTCTTTTGAAATTCGTAGAAATTAAATTTTATATCAATTAACATCAATAAATAATCCATAAAATCTGTGCTACCGGTTCACTGTTTCGAGTGGTAACATATTGTCCTTCAATACTAAAAATAAAACTTTTATTATTAGGTTTATAATTCTACCCAAATAATAAAATCTGTAATTGTTTTTCAAATAAAAATGCAATAACAATTATTTTAAAATTGAATTTAAATAATATAATTAAATTAAGAACATTGTTTTATGTACAAATTCAAGTAATATATTTATTATATTTTGCACTGATACTATTTTTATTATTAAATAATAGAATTAATAGAATGTTGTTTTGTTATTGCTATTATTATTATTAAAACAGAATTACAATATTTTCACTTATTATTTATTAACATATCTATTATCTTTTTAATGCTCAAAATATCCTAAAAATTGTCTATCAATATTTCATCAAAAAAGGATGTAAAATACCTCTAAATCTAACCATTTTCTGTTTAGTGATCCTTAAAATAACTTGCTAAATTTTTAATATCAGTGAAATTGCTACAGCATACATAATTGTTGTCCATTAATTATTGTTCAAAACAACTAATATATTGTTTTTCACATAAAATATAAATACGAAACAAATTTTATCCTTGTTATCTATTATTAATAAATAATTTTTCCTTTTTCCTGAAAGTTTTATTAACATCAATAAATGGTATTCAGTTAAAAGTGATCATCAAAATTTTTAATTAATTATATTTTTTGTCATTTTATCAAAATAATATTTCATTCTTTTTAAAATATTAAAATTTATTAATTAGTAAATTAGAAAATTTAACGTCATGAAAATTAAACCAATTTTTATCCTTAACTGAACTAATAATATATTTGTCTTTACTATTATTAATTATTCTCTCGAATTCAGTGGGAAAGATATTTTTCATTATTTTTTTCTTTTTCTTAACAGCCAAGTGTCAAATCGGACATGTAATTTTCAAAAGGTAACCTTATATGTATAACATGCAGTTTAAAGAGAATTAGACTTTTTAAATGTGTTATGTAATTTTTTTAATATTTTATTTCAAAAATGTCAATATTTAGAATAGGGTAAAGTCCAATGTAAAAGAGGATTTATCAAATAATATGTGACTACTCAAAATTAGAGTATTTTAGAAATATCTCGAGAATAGAAGAATTAAAGGAATAGATTATATGAAAATTGATATAGGCATCTTTTATGTGATATTTGTAATTTACACAATCACGGTTTTTCTCAATATACGAATATTGT
This sequence comes from Schmidtea mediterranea, assembly GCA_022537955.1. Taxonomy (NCBI): domain Eukaryota; kingdom Metazoa; phylum Platyhelminthes; order Tricladida; family Dugesiidae; genus Schmidtea; species Schmidtea mediterranea. The sequence goes on along the minus strand of CM039679.1, from coordinate 304,747,543 downwards.
AATATTTTTCTTCAACGTACCCTTTATACTTTATTTATAAAATTATCTGTATTCCAATCTGTAAACTCATTTCATACTCAAATTACCTGCTAGTCATTTCTTTACATTTCCTAAGACATAATTTTCATTTTTAGTTGTGTCTTGGACAATTTTGCAAAATTGCTAAATTAATTAATACACAATCAGTGCATTGCGGTTTTCAGTACATCAAAACACATCTTATTACTTTTCAAATTATTTTTCCAAATGTTTTCGAAAATAAAAAAAAATGTTATTTAATTTATTTTAACAATTTCACTTAAAAGTGTTTCTTGCAAAGTATTTACTAACCCATTAAGGACTGACTTTTTTATTATAAAATAATTGTAAATGCATTATGTTTTCGAGTTTAAATAAGTAAGTGTTAATAACATTATTTCAGTAGATATTTAACTTAATTTAAAGAATTATCACATTTGATATTTTTAATTTCTATTTTTATATTTTCAAAATATATATCAATTTTGTTATTTATTTAACCCCAATTTTTGATACAACTCTTTTTAAATATTGAAACACCTCTGTCTATAATTCGTGTAAAATAAAGAGAAATATTGATTTATGGTTTGAAAATGAAGATAAAAATTATGATACAAAATGAATCGATCAATGATAATAATGATAAAAGATTCTATTAATAACAATTAATGTTTTTAAAAAAATTTTCAAGAATTGCAATAAATGATTTTAATTTTAAATATTTTCTTCCTTTCTCATATATCATTAATAAACAATTTGTTTTAATTTATTATAATTCTTGAAATACGGATTGTTAAAAAGAGACATATGAGTGCAATATTTATTCTGGTGTAACTCTTCGCTGCTTAATATTTAACATGGAGTTTATTGGTTTACTAATTATTGATATAGAATATCTTCAGACAAACAAACATACCAATATTCAAGCACAACCATCAAACATTATAAATAACCTTGCATCTTGAAACTACAATTTTGGCATATTATTACACAATATGTTAATTTAATTAATTATGAAATATTCATTAAATATCCCTTCCTTACATCATAAATTATCATCGACGTACCATGAAGAACAGAAAGCAAAACACTGAGTTATTGAAAATTGAATAGGAATCAATTAATTATATAATGGAAACCAAAAAGACTTAAACATTTTTTGCTATGTAAAATAACTTATAATGTAAAACCAAGATTAGGAGTATATTAAATTGACTGTTATTTGAAAATCATATAAAAAGGACCGTATAAAATGAATTATGTGATTATGTTTAGTTTTTTTAATTATTATCTAATTGTCCATTAAATCATTTACGTTTTATTAAGATATTATTATTATTATTATTATTATCTATACTTTCATTAATTACAATGAACCCAATTCAGGATTTTATCTTAAATTCGTTACATTCAGGCATTGACCATTGTATATTGTGCTAATAAAATTAGATTATTAATGAATTAATTTACAAATTGAAATATTTCGTTAACGGCAAATCTTATTTTAATTATTCTATGAACAATTATCTATTATTGTCATTAGTTATATCATTAAATAACATTACCAATTGAATAATGATTGAATAAATATAGAATCAAAATTTCAAATTTTACAATTGTAAGTATTTAAAATAATAATTGTAAATATTAATTATGTAAAATATTATTAAAATATTATTTTCAAATTAACATAATGTTTTGTAAATATAAAATAATAAATTTAGTATATAAATGTATGAATAATGAAATCTGTCCTTCTGAAAATGTCAATAGTTTGCACTTAAGATAAACTCCTCAAAAAATTTTGTTTGAATTATATTGAAAAGCAGTAGATTTTTGAATTTCTTGAAATAAATTATTTTTTGCAGTTATTAATGAATGTTATAAATACAAAAGCTGCAGTAGCTAATAACAATTAATATTACTTTAATAATAATTTTATATTTATATAATTAAAAAAGATCCATTAAAAAATTATTAAAATGAATATGTTGAAATAATTTATTAAAAAACTTTTTATCTAACCAATTTTATTTGTAGAAGATAAATTAATTCTGAAAAATATTTCTGGTGTCATAAAACCGGGAGAATTAACTGCAATTATGGGTCCAAGTGGAGCCGGGAAAAGTTCATTGATGAATATTTTGGCTGGTTATAAAACAAAAAATGTCGCCGGTGACATTTTAGTTAATAAAAGAATCAGAAATCTGGGAAGGTTTCGGAAAACTTCGTGTTATATTATGCAGGATGATCATTTACTACCTCATCTCACCGTGGAAGAAGCAATGATGTGCAGTGCAAATCTTAAATTAGATGAAGACATTACTTATTGCAAAAAACGAGATTTAGTAAGCTTTGTAAATATTAGTAAACATAATCATAGAAATAAAAATATATGTGTGTGTGTTTGTTTATATAAATAAATATAAATAATTTTTTTAAATTGCAATTTTAATAATATATTCATCTTTCATACATTACAGAACAACGAAAGAAATTAAAATATTTGTGTAGAATATATAGCATTTATATCAATAATATAATTATATAATCATTGACTTAGTTGAAACGGATATGAGAATCAATAGAAAGTTTTAATTTATCCGTATTAAAATCTGTAAAATGTCAATGAATTATAAATTAAGCATTATTTTTTTGTTTGAATTTTATTTATCGATTTTTTGTTTCGAGAAATTTGATTAGTTTTTTTTTGAAAAAGTAAAAAACAGAATAATTTCAATTAATTTTAAAATAATTAATTTTTATTAAGTGGAATTTGGATTACCTGATACTTCGATTTGAGTGGGACTGTTCAAATGACAAATACCCAGATTTTACACCGCCTCGGAAAATTCAGATTTTAAACAAATTTTATGTAGAATATTTATTCTGTGCGAATGATAATACTGTTGGGGTTGTTAAAAAAGTATGAAAATAAAATGAGTGCACAAGAAAAATCGAAGGTAAACAAAAAAATCAGAAATCATTGAATTTCAAATAAAATTAATTAAAAATTTATAAAATTCGGAAATTAATATTGGATGGGGAAAGGGGTATGGTCGAACGCCAAATCATAAGACAAGTCTAGTAATAATAATAAAAAATTTAATGAAATGTCCCTATGAAAAGTTATAACAAAAATACAAACTAATTAAAATAAATTAATCGGCTAATGGAAAGCCAGAGCGATTAGGAAACCTGAGCGATGAGTAAAATCCAGAGCAAGTCGAGATCCTATATATTTACTAATTATCTCACCCGAACGCTAGGGAGAAACAAATAAGCAATAATCCCAATCATCCCAAGTAATTTGTTATTGTATCAATTATCCCTAAAGATTCTGAATAATAATTGTGTGATCATAGATAAACATTCTCTGTATAAAAGGACAGTGCGAATTAGACGAGTTGCCAGTGGTCGAAGAAGATATTGTGCGAAAGAGTGACAGTAACGGAATTTTTAAAAAAGCTAAATAAAATTATAGTGCTAGAAAGGTAGCTTACGATAATCAACCATTATCAGTGAAAGAAAAGTTCAAATTCAGTTGATAACTTGAATTTGTGATAAATCGTGAATAAAATCTTTCTGTGTTGGGTTTCTTAATTATTTTCTAAAGGACATGAGGAGTCAGAGGATAACCGACTTTAATGATAATAACCCAGCAATACCAACTGTCATATTATGGAAATATTGATTAAATATCCAACTTAAATTTTTTTGATTTTGTAATTGTGAATTTCCAAAGTAATTTTACGAATAATTTTAATTTCCTAAACAAGTTTTTTAAAATCTTTGTTTAATTTTAATTACCTTTTCTTATGTGAGTTTCTTTTGTATTTTATTAACTATTCTATGTTTAAATAACCAATTCATGTAATAATTCTGTAACTCACAATAATAAATTAATAATAATAATAATAATAATAATAATAATAATAATTATAATAAATATTCGAAGTAATAAAATAAATGTTTAGAAAATAAATTTTTCGTTTTGTAAAGTTGTTTATTTACATTAAACTTGTGTTCAAGTTGGGATGAATTTGAAATGAGTTGAATGCACTTTTTGAATGTTGATTTCTAGGGTAATTACAGATTTGTTTACGAATCACAACAAAGTGAAAATTCACAAATAATGACATTTGAAAAGGCACAGCAGACGACCTTAGGTTTTGGAGAAATGGCATGATTAATGGAATGATCATTGTTTAAGTGTCTCATTAATTACTGTGGCATGTGTTCTACAATTGATCGACTGAATGATTTGTATATTAAATTTGAGAATTTTCAAGAGCAGAAATGATATTTTGATCGGTTTATTTCTATATTTATTGATTTATGGATAAAAAAACGATTTGGTGACTATTATTTGTGCTGGTTAAAGGTGGGTTGGCTACAAAGCTCGATCGGTCGGGAAGTCCTGTGGACGTATAAAATTAGATCAAATAAATTTTGGATGATTTTTAAATTTATTTTTATTTTTATGTTTTTTTTTCATGTAAGTATTACTGGTTATTTTATGAGTCGGTCAATATTCGTTCTCCATTTTCTGATCTTATCTATCAAATTGCTAGCTTGATTAACCACATTTTTTATATAAATTAAAATTACTATAATTATAATTATAATTATAATTGAAATTTGTTCCAAATTTTTACATTAATATATAGTTTTAAGTTTGAAAAATTATGGTATGAAAATGATTATATTTTTATAGAAATGTTCAATTGTCATTTTTACGGTTGGCAAAATAATTAAATTGAAAAATATTGAGGAAAATAATTTAAATGACTAATAATATCAATAGTAAATAAATTAAAGATTAATTAAGATTAATTATGATTCGAAATGTAGAATGGCGGAAGCATTATTAGATAAGGTTGTGTAATAATATAATTACATAAATTATAACTTTCAAATATGTTGTATAATAATTGAATCATGAATGCTAATTGGTATATAAATTAAAACAAACAAATATATCATAAAACATATTTTGCATTTGAAATTTCATTATAAAAGAAAAAATAATAAAACTTCACAAAATATTATAAATGAATTAAATAAAGAAAAGCGAAAAATGATTAAATCTTATTGTTAACTTATTGGACTTCTAGAAAAAACATGGCGCAGGGACTGTGTTAGGAGAATAATGATTGAATAATGTAGCCAAACAGGAGTGCTGGCAATAGTATATATGACAAGCAACGGTAAGTTGTAAACCTGGTTGAAGAAAATGAAAAAACTAAAGATAGTAAATGTTTAAATTAATAATAAATTAACTTGGAAACTGTCATTAAAAATAAATGAAGACACCCACTTTATAATTTATTAAAAATACACAGCATCAGTATTATTATTACAAGAAAGCGCCATTAAAATGTAGAAGCTTCCAAAAATCCATAAAAAAGCTGTACATATGAGATCAGTTTTATCATTGGTTGGTACTGCACATTATAAAATAGCAAACGTTTTTGGGTGGATTAATAAAACCGTTAATGTAAAGATGTTAGGTTGTTCAATAAGTTCCCGCCGTTTTTTTAAATTCAAAATTGCGCTTTGAAAATAAAATGTTTTGGTATTATGTTTTGTGTTATTCGAAAGATAATTTTTTCCTCTACAAGGTAGTGTATTTGGTTTTTTGAAAATACTTAAATTTTGTTTATTTTTAGAGCATTTAAATGGAGTGTCAAGTAAACAAAAACGAGCATTTCCGACACTATCTTCTTGTTTGCGTTTAATCGAGGTGCTATAGCTACAGAAGCTGCCCGAGAGATTTGTGCGTGGGTTCCTCATCTTTTGAGCGAAAACAACAAAAATCAACGTTCCACTGTTGCCGCTAGTTTGCTCGCCTCTTCCGATCGCTTTCAAATGCTTTACGCGGCGTTTCTTTCAATAATGACATCGAATTACAGGCTTGGTTGGGCGACTTTTTCGAGACGCGTCCGGGTGACTTCTACCGAAGAGACATCGAAAAACTTGTTGAACGCTGGGAGGAAGTCGTAGACAACAACGGAGAGTACATTATTGATTGAATTGTTGTTATTTATAGTTGAAAAATTAAATTTTTAAAAAGTAAAAAAACGGCGGGAACTTATCAAACAACCCAATAGTTTCATCTTACCGTTGCTTGTCATATATACTTCCAAAAATCCATAAAAAAAGCTGTACACATTCAAATGTCAATTTTCTTTTCAATAATGCATAGTATCAGCAAGTATGTAAAGTAGTTAAGGGTTTTCCATTAGCATCAACAATGCCATCGATATTTTTGGTAAGCTTTGAAAATAAAATTGCTTCTTTTGAATTTTATAAACACATTTTTTATAAAATTAATTTTAAATGGGTTTTTATGGTTTGTAAAAATTTATAAAGAAATCAAAATATTAATAATTTGTTTGAATATTTAAGTTAAAATAATTATTTTTTTAGCTTGCTTTTTACCTTAAGATGATAAGGAATTATTATTATTGTGTGACGAAAATTATTACACAAATTTATTTTAATATTCAAAGATGACATATAGCTTCATGAAGATAATTTTATACAATTAATTTCATTATTTTTTAACAGCAATCGTACAGCATTATTTAATAGTTTTATTTACTTGTCCTTGTGTATTACAATTATCATAAATTTCAACTGTCACAATGTCAAATTATTTGTTTGGCTGTTGTAACCTTCTTCATTCTTTCTTCTGATCGTCTTTCTTCTCTTTGTTGATCTTTCATAGGACACCACTGTTCCCCATATATTTTTCATGCAAATATTTTTAATTTAAAATTAAATTTTAATTTAAATTCTTTTAAGTTTTTAATATTTTTAATATTGTTAACAAACAACATTTTACCAAACACTTAAAATATAAAAACTAAATTCAATTTTTTAAATATATTCAAAATCAGAATTTATAAATCTGTATTGAATTCTCATGACCGTTGTACTGATTTATATGAAGGTAATGTTACAATTAGATCTTATTATACGAATTCGTAATGTTTTGGTATTGCCATATTCGGAGGGTTTCAGAGAATTTAAGGATAAGATCCTCAAATATATAGACAAGACTCTGTTTGGCATTGTTTCAAAGTTCTGCAAAGCTAGTAAATGTTCGTTAATAAATCTCCAACTCCAGTTGGTTTATGTTCTTAACTCGTGTATCAATTTTCAAGTAATGAATGTGATTCTACATTCATTTGAGAGACTGCCCGATATCTCTACACTCGAGTTCTTGAACATTGTCGATTGAATGGATTGACTCACATTAGTGTATTAGAATGAAAATAGGTATTTTCGATTTTAAGACAATGGCGAAAATTTTGAATAAATATTGTGAACAAGTAACTTGTGAGGCGTTGTCGAAGTGCTACGTCTACAGCGATTTTGAATGTATTTATATAATTTAATGTTGTTTTTTTGTATGAAAAGAATTTTAAGTTTAATTTGAATTTTTATTATTCTGTAAAAATTTTTTTAGGGTTAAAAATTTGTTTTTTACGTTAAAAATAATTAGAGATGTTTATTTTCAAAACATTAAAATGTTTTCATTTTTGATACAATTTGGTTACGATTATTATTGGTAATTTTTTTTAATATTCCTTAGTTTCATTTAGTTATTGATAATGTGATTTCTAGTCTGAAGAAGAGTGATAAACAGTTGGAATATCTAACGAGATGTTATTCGACATACTTCGTTAGTATTTTTCAATAACTAATAAATTGATTACTTAAAATTTAAGACAAGGAATTTATTTTTAATTTTTAAAATATACTTAAAATATGTAAATTTTGTAAATAAAAGTTTATTTAGCTTTTAACAATATATTAACATCTGTTATTAATTAAGCAAATTTTGATTGGATTAAAACCAGTTTAACATGGGAAATTGACACTAAATATAATTATTATTCAAATAAACATTTTTTTGATCTGAAATAATTTGTCAATAAAAAAATCATTTTATTCTTGTTCACCTTTGATCTGTTTTTTCCATTAAAAATGTAAATTTTTTTCATTTCATCAATTCTTTTTTCTATTTAATACTTGTCTATATAAAACTTGGAAAACCAGTTACATAAATTTGTGTCAAATAGGAATAATTATAAATCTAGTCGAAATGAAGATAAATAAAATTTTGGAAATGATTACATCAGTACTGACAAAATGAGAGTTCGGTACCTTGTTAGCCATACTTTGAGTTCGTATACTCACTTAATACCATATAATGAATTTGTCTTTTGATGGATCCATTGCAAAGTTCACTAAATCAACTACCAAGGATTTATAAAATATTATGTCAAACTTGGAATACTGTGCATGTGATTTATAAAATATTATCCAAATTTGTTTCGATTTTGATTGCCAATAAATAGATCTTGTGCTTATTATGTAGGATGACGATTTATGTGTAAAATTTGATTAGAATTCTGTAAAACGTATTATATTCAATGCACTTTGATCTTGATGATGAGACTTCGTATACTTATCATTCATTTTATTTTTGAACTTGCAATTAAATGCATTAGTTTTATATTGAATTAAACTTTTATTTTATGTATATTATATTTCTGAAATATTTCAAAAACTTTAATCATATAAATTGACTTTATATTATTTAAATTATTTTCCATGTTTCTAGATGGTCCATTTTAAGTTCGATGTGCATTTGTAATAAAAGTTAAAATTTGATATATTTATCAATAAAAGTAAAATTTTTGATAAAATTCAAAAAAAATTATTATAATAATAATAATTATTATTATTATTATTATTAATATCATTATTATAAATTAATATTATTATTATTACTATTATTATTATTATTATTATTATTATTATTATTATTATTATTATTATTATTATTATTATTATTATTATTAAAAATAGTGAGTATAGTAAGATTTTCCTGTAACATTTATTTATAAAATATCCTTTATCACTTTACATAGGAATATTACTGAAAGATTTTGTATTCTTTCACAAAGCAAAATATTTAAATTTTGATTAGATGTTTAAGATTTATAATATTAAGATCATGCTCACTGCTAAATCATAAATCCGTCTACTTTAATACTTGTGAAAATTAAAGATATATATCAGAGCATTAGAGTACTATTTATACTTCTCAAAAACAAAACAATTATTTAATAAATAATCAGGTTGGACTCGATTCCTTAGGACCGGGTAATGGTGCATAATCACTTAAGAATATCCTTTCGCAGATGCTTCAGATTGTATGGGATTTTTAGACAATTTTTTGAAATTATATTTAGTTTGGGTGGCTAATAATTTTACGGCGTACTTTTTGACGTCTTTTTTGTCATGGCATTAATCAAAATATGCATCAGTGTTCGTGATATTTGTCAAAGGCGTATTGGAAAGTCTGTAAATTTTAACTCATTAAGGATTTAGAAGTTCTTTAGGTAAAACTATTATTTTCATTTTTCCTTGCGTTTATTATTGTAGTTCGTTCGACTTGTGTATTTGGTATATTTGTAAGTGATTTGTGTTGACATCCATTTTGGTTTAAGTTTGTATTTATTGCATAAAATTATTATCCTTTGTGGTACATCGTTTTGATATTATGTGTTTTGTTTCATATGACATTAATGGGCTTTTTATTAAGAAACTAATATTGAGGTTTAAGAATAAAAATTTTTTATAACTGTTTAAACAAACAATAATTTCACAAATAAATTCATAATATTTTTTATTTTAGACATTTATGGAAATATTAGAGATTTTCAAATTTAGTTTTATTATTATTATTATTATTATTATTATTATTATTATTATTATTATTATTATTATTATTATTATTATTATTATTATTATTATTATTATGTTTTAATCAGTTGAACATTTTACATTTGAAATAATGAGATAATAACCAATGCAGTTATATAATTAATATGTATTTCAAATAAATTTTTAAAGTATCTTCATAAATGTTTTTATAAATATTTTTGATTTTTAAATTGGTTTCCATCAAAAATATTGAATTACAAAATAAAATTAGCTCACAGATAACAAAAATTTAGCTCAGTCCGTTGAAAGTTCAAACAATCGGCAAATATAAAAATAAGTGCAAGTTATAATTTCCTCCAATAAAAATGTCAAGTATAACATTCCATTAATTGACCACAAGCCTGTCATAGAGTCAAGCTAACGTAAAATTTTCTGGCATTTAATTAAATGTTATTTGAAAAATATTTAAATAAATATTTTATTTCTGGATCTGAAATTCCTATTCTCAAAACTCTATTAGCCTTTTTATAGTGAAATTTTAGTAATTTTCGACGGTTTGAAAATTGGTTTGATTATTTTCGATAATAGATTCATGAAATGCAATTCTTGAAATGTGACTTCACACGAATTTTTCGTATTTATGGCGCTGGTCGTGGTGATTTTGTATCATTTTGTATAATTGATAAAGGATATGCAATATGCTTACATTTGTTAATGAAATTTTCAATTATACTTCATCTTACTAAAATTATATTATCACTAGTTATTTTTGAAAATTTTAAATCGTTTAAATTTATTTCAAAAACATTGTGAAACAATTGTGAAAAGTGAAATATTTGTATGGTTAATTGCTATAAATCTAATATTTATTTTAATTTTTATAATATTTTTAAAATATATTTATTATATTTTTAATTATATAAAATAAATAATGAATAGCTTTTATTATTATTATTATTATTATTATTATTATTATTATTATTATTATTATTATTATTATTATTGTTATTATTATTATTTTGAATGCAATTTTGATATATCAGTTGTAAAATTTATATTTTGGAATTTATAAAATTTAGTTTTTTTATAATAGGTCAACGAAATACTTGATGTGCTTAGTTTAACAGAAACTAGAAAAACTAGAACTTGCTGTCTTTCTGGTGGTCAAAGAAAACGACTTTCTATAGCTCAGGAATTGGTTAATAATCCTCCTGTTATGTTTTTTGATGAACCAACAAGGTAAAGAGTAATTTGATACGTTACAACAAAATTTTGGGGTTTTTTTACCTAGTGGTCTCGATAGTGCATCATGCTTCCAATGCATTTCGTTGCTTACTAACTTAGCTAAAGGAGGCAGAACAATTATTTGCACAATCCATCAACCTAGCGCAAAGCTTTTTGAGATGTTTGATCATGTAAGATTGATTTTAATGCAGTTTTTATATTACCGATGTACTTATTTTTGTAAGTTCGTACGCACTTTTACGCTGTATTATTGAACCCGGCTATTACGTATTCGTTATAAAGGTCGACTGTGGTATGGGACACAAGTGCTCGGTTCTCATCATTTACATAATATTCAAAATTTTAAGTATTTATTTGAACTATTCAATAACATTCAGTTTTTTTAACAAGTGCCACGAAGTCTATTATCATTTTAAGACATTAACTGCCGATATATAAGTGTAAAATAAATGAATATATTTATGCTAAATTGTTTTCTATATCTAGGGCTGTACATATCCAAAAAGATGTCATAAAACAAAAATCTTTCAAATTTTATTTTAAAATAATTGTTTGTTTGTTTGCAAAGTTTAGATGCTTAATATCATCAATTGTTATGAGAATCATCAATTAATATTTAGGGATACAATTTTAATCTAAATTTTAGGCTAAAAGATACAAGTATAGCAACAAAGGATCAATCTGTAAGAAAGCCGCAGTAATAAAATTTTCAAAAATAGATTCGGAATATGTAATATTTCGTATAGTATTTTTTGAAATAAAAATATATAAATGAAATTTGTTTACGTATAATATCAAGGTTCCATTTGGAAACACATAGAAGGCGCAATAAGTATGTAAAAATTAATAAAAATAAGCCAATCTTTATTCATAAATTTACAAAAAAATTTGAGTTAGTAAAATAACAGCATTATAGCACACCATGTAACACTCTCCCGAAACTTTATAATATTATTTATTTCGTATCATTACAGAAAGTGTAGATAATTGAAGGTTCATAAACCTTGAATCCAAGTGAGGATTATTTCTAAGTCGAAATTCTATTGTTGTTTATTTTCTAATAATAATACAAAATGATAGTTTTCTGGTCTCAACGTCAATTAAAAATAAAATAATTTTAAAATAATGCAATAATTTTTGTTGTTTTATTGTATCATATAATTATTTTTTTATGGTTTTGTTTGGTTTATAAACATTTTTGGGTAGAATTATAACTTTGCTTTGAATCCACAGTTTATAAATATAAATTCAATCGCTCAATAAAGAGCACTGCTTTTTTCACATCAAAATATAAGTTCTCCACAATCCTTACACGAATCTTAATATAATTTCCGCCGCGAATGTTTTGGTTAAGTTTTCCAATGTTAAACATTTCAGTGATTTCTTATAATAACTCTGAATGGTTTCCACAAAATTTTGAATATCGTTTTCTGTGGACTACAAAGCGTCCTTATTTTTGACCGTAAATAGTGAATTTTACTAAATTTAATTTCCTTTTTATAATTGCAAATGAGGACAATCAAAAATGTTATTTTAGATTTTTTTTAAACTTTTATGACCAAGCTTCAGTTTGACAGGCTGATGTCAAGTTTTGACATTTGTCAAGTTTTTTTACTGATATAAATGATTAAAATTGTTTACAAAATTTTAATTAATTAATGAATTAATTTATATTTTCACTATTATGTTGTCTAAAGGGTTTAACCGTTGATTTAAAACTATTTTATTTTTCGTTAACCTCTTATTTGCTATACCTTTTCCTGAGGAATATTGATTTGTAAATTTAAATATTTTTTCAGTTTAAATCAATTTTTCTTCAAATTCTAAAATCGATTCTAGATTAAAATTTTATTTTGCACTCATTTATATAGCGCAGACAATTCTAATATGTGTTTATTTAAAAATTTATTTTTTGACTTCATTAATCTAGATTCTGTTTCGATATAAAATTTTTCTGAAATCCAGTTTTTTATTATCGTTGACTTCTTTATATTTCGTAAAATAAATCAATAATTTGTTTTATAAATAAATAATTAAATAAATTTGGCAACGATTTAATTAAAAGATAACGCCAATAAAAATCTTTCGTACGATATATTTCGATAGCATAGCTATCATCTTCAGGTACTCAAAACCAACTAAAAATATTATGAATTAACATTTAATTTAAACAAATTATTTTTTATTAATTTAATTTTGTAATAAATAAATATTTATAAAATATATTCAAATCACTTTTAATTAATTTAAAATTTTTATTTATATTATAATTTTTTAAAAAATAATGGTAATTTAAAATTTTCAATTATTTTAATAATATTTAAAAAAAAACATGATTTAGCATTCGTAAACTATTTTAAAACATTCAAAACATTCGTAGTCACAACACTTTGCACATTAATCTTTGGATCCAATGACCTTATCAGCAATGCTTCACATATCACGCGTTCCCAATAATTATTAAAACTTTTCAACAAAATTCTAAAATCAGACATTCCTATTTCACTTTTACAGCCTCTATTGTGCTCACTAATATTGGTCAAACCCTTCAATCGACAATGCTCTAGAACTCGAGTACAGAGATGACGGGAAGTCTCTCCAATGTATGTGGCATTACACCCATTACATGTAAATTGATAAACGAGATCAGAACACAATCCAACCGGAGTTTTTGATTTATTAATAAACATATTGCGAATATGTTTTGAATGTTTTTAAATAGTTTACGCATGTTTTTTTTAAATATTATTAAAATAATTGAAAATTTTAAATTACATTAATTTTTTAAAAAATTATAATATAAATAAAAATTTTAAATTAATTAAAAGTGATTTGAATATATTTTATAAATATTTATTTATTACAAAATTAAATTAATAAAAAATAATTTGTTTAAATTAAATGTTAATTCATAATATTTTTAGTTGGTTTTGAGTACTTGAAGATGATAGCTGTACTATCGAAATATATCGTACGAAAAGTTTCTTATTGGCGTTATCTTTTAATTTGTTTTAATTAAGTATAAAAATCATTAGGGTTTGTTCTCTCCGATAGTTTCATTTTCCATTGTACATTTTTGGTGGTTTTTTGTAGGATATATTGTGGACCGGAATATATTTAACTCTGAATGTATACAATTAATTGAAGAATTTTTTGAGATTTAAAAACAAATATTTCGTGTGATATTTTATAATCAAAAATAAACTATTCAAAAGGTATTATAACTTACTGATATTATAACTAACCAATTTAAATTATTATAAAAATGATTTAAACATGTCGAATTTGATGACAACCAATTCAGAGTATCGTCAAGACTACTTGTTATTTCGCGCTTCGTAAACCTTTACACTCGCAATCCCTTTTCGCTCAAAATCGAGACCCCATGAATATACGTATATAAAATAAGTATGCAAATGCAACATTTACTAACACGAAATTATTTTGCATATATATCATTTTAATATCTGTAGTCAAAACAATTAAATTATTATAAATATTCGATTGATATTTAGAAGAATTACATTTTTATAAACTTTGTTTAAATATGTTATCAATTTAGTAAATAAAGAATTCAAATATCTTATTTTATTTTTTATTATGAATATTACTGAAGACAACACTATAATTTATTAAAAACAATCAAATGGTAATTAGGTTAATGGACCTGTTTATTTTTACATAAAAACCTATTTGTTACATCAGGATGCAGGAGTTCTTCGACGTCTTTCTGAATTGATCGGTACTTTTATTTGATAAATGTAAATAATTTATATGACGCCTAATATAAATATGAAATACAAAATCACAGATGTCTATAGCTATTGTAGAAAGTTATCAATATTCTGTCTAAACCTTGAACTTAAATTCTTTTTTCTAAATTAAGGATGACAAAAAAAAAAAATTTTAGTAACAATTATATTTTAAATCGTGTTATACGGAGAACCTAAGCTGTTGTATGAGGAATGTCGCAATTTCGGTGCCGTGTTCTAGGGAATCCGTGTTATCGGAGTACCGTGTTATACGATGGTTTACTGTATTACAATTCATTATATTATTATCATTTAACATGATTCAAATTGGAACTGTCATTCTTACAATGGTATCCGGAGGAGAAGAATGTATGGTTTATATATAATTATCTAATTAGTTGTTAAAATTTACTCGTTATTATAAAATGTCAACAATAGAGTAAACAAATATAATGAATTATCAAATGAATATAAACAACTTGAATAGGCAAAAGCCATTTCCAAATTATTTCATGTAAATTTTCACTTTTGTTTTGTTTTTATTTTCTATTAAAATTTTATTTATCTTTGTTTCGATTATAGATAAATTGGAGTAAATTAGGAGCTTTAAAAAATATTCCATACAATATATTATATTGCAGACATTTTAAATTTGATCTGTATGGCACCTAGCAAAAACAGTTCGAAAAAAATTCTGATTCGTGAATTTATTAGTACCATTATCTTAACTAATTTTCATTATTAATTATTTAATTAGATTCGTAGATTATAATTTACGAATTTAGTTAAAACTAAATAATTTCTCGTTACCGAATTGCTGTAATCTACTAATATATATTGTTGGGACGGTTTTTTCGGCCATCGGTGTATGTACTCAAGGGAGTTGAGTTGCTTGTACGATGTATAAAAAGTTAATTTGCTGAAGATTCAACTTGAATACCAGATGGAATTGCAATATATTAATAAAACTTGATCCCCGTTCATTATAATCGTTAATTAAACAATTATTTAGACATCGTTTATTTTTAATAATTTCCAAAATTATAAAATCAAGCTATATATATATCATTGAGGCAATTTCGAAATTAATGTATTTTTAAAATTTGATAAATCATAATTTTTCTCAAGAATATACGTCGTACTTTAGGTATATTATGATAGAAAAAATTTCTTAACACTGAAGATATAGCTCTAACCAAGATCTATGTATTGTACTTACATCTTCTCAATGCAATCAAGTTTTATTAAGCCTACATATGTAATAAAAAATTTGATAAATCCCATTGGCTACAAAAATGTGATGTAAGCGATGAAGCAGTAAATGTATTAGGGACATATTGAAACTATTGGCTGATAACTTGCAGGAACGATTTGATGATTTAAGAAATACAAATTTTCCAAGCTGGATGTTACAGCCAATTTTAGTAGACCTTGTTGAAATAGATGACAATTATGCACAGGAGGAAATTATACATATTAAAGATGACGATTCATTTAAGCTTCTTTTCAAAATAAAGTGGTTGATAACCTGGTTATGTGAAGAGGTAGAAAGGAAATATCCATATACAACTTCAATCGCAGGAGAAAAAATCTTACCGTTCCCATCATCATATTTGGTTTTATGTGGTTTTAGTGCAGTTAGTGATCTATTGCTAAAGAAAAGGAATAGCCTTCACATCACAAAAAGAGGGGATTTGAGGCTAAAATTGACTAAGCTATTTCCTGATATAAAGCAACTGAGTAGCAATCTTAACACAAAAAAATCAAATAAATTTTAAAGTTGTTATCTTTTCATTGTTTTTGTTAAATTTAATGATATCAGATTTATTAAATCAAGATATTAACATGTAAGCAAAATCGAAATTTTTAAGTAGGGCTTGTAAATTAATTCAAAAACTGGGCCAATTTGACTTTTAAACTCTATTGTTGGAGACATAGCATAACATAATGAGAAGCACTGCTTTAACATGTTTATAGTGGGAATTTCATCTTTACTATGGTTTCGGGAGAAAAATAATGTATGGCACAACTCTAATTGATTACTTAAATATACTCTTTATTATAAAATATAAATTCCACAATATGGTAAATAAATATAATGAAATAAATAATTTGTTTTGTTGTATATTTATAAGTTTATCTTTATTTTTATCAATAAAACGATAATTTGAAAATGTTATCGAAATCATACAGATAGGAAAGGAGTTGATACGAAGAGTTATCCGATGATGTAAATATTATATTATTAGCCAATGATATCTTGAGCAAACAATGTGACAGAAATGAAAGAGATAAATGTAAAGATTTTTTTAGTAAATGAGTTATTGTTGTCACAATATAAAGCCTGTTTTTTCGTTTTTTAATAATCCAAATGCATTTCTATCACTCTTTAATTTCTATAAAGATATATTTATTTTTAAATTAAACTATAATTGATTTTGTGCCAGGTCACACAGCAAAAATAATTTTTATTCAATCTTTTACCCAAATTTTATATTTAATACTGATATTTTGTGAAAGCTAAGGATGTGCACCCCAGAGATTTGAAAACACTGCTTTACTTTATCTCATTTATATGTTTCCATTAGCACTTTATATTTTATCATTATTTAGTCAATTAACAAAACACCATTTCCAAAATGTTCTTCCTAAATCAACAATTTTATGTTGGCACGTACTTATTAATTATTTTTTTATTATTTTAATTAAATCAATTCGAAAAATTATTTTACTTAAATTTTATAAATTTTCCCTTCTGGATAAAATTCTCTAAGGAAAAAGAAAACTAATAAATAAATAAATTTAAATTCCTATTGTTTAAATTTGTGAAATAAGAAATAAATTAGAAAATGTTTTAAAAGTTAAATATTTATTGAATTGTTATTATTGACAAATATATTTTTATCAATGATAAATTAATTTACTAATGAAATATTTCATTATTCCTAAAAGCCTTATTAATGTGAAGATATTGGGGCTATAAGAAGATAGTTTTTATTGGGAAAAGACGAAAAGCGATATGTTGAAGTCACATCAAAAATATTCTCAAATGAATCATTTTGCTCCACAAATTTGATTTGAAAAGGTGTGGAAGACATCATTATTTCATTGAATCGTGAAGTTTTGGTATTGTTTTGCCACTCGATGTTTTGGTTAGAGATCGAGGACAGCTAACTTAGAGGACGAACACTAACAAAAGTGGCATATATTTTAAGAGAATATCATAACATTACAATCAGGATTTGTTTCTATATAAGTAGTATGTTAAAATACGTAACATTCAAATAATAAAAAATTTAACGTTAATTTTTGACTTTTCTAAGGACCGGGAGCTCCAAAATGATTAATATTTAACAGACCATATTGTCAAAAATTATCCTGAATATTGTTTTTATTGGGTTAAAAAGTCACTGACAAAGTAAACCATGCAAATTGCATGGTGCAATTATATAAAATATTAAATGTACGGCATCTTTGAATTTGGGTCTGTTTTATCATTGGAAACCATATAATGAAACTAATTCTCAGCGACATGTTATTCAAAGTATCATTGCATTTTTTGAACATACTTAGAGATTCTTCAAAGAATATAAAATAATTTTATACTGTAAATTTTTCTGATTTTGATAGAAACTTGATTGCGTTGTTTGTCGTATTATTTTTCAGAAGACTCCTTGCTTTTAACGTCACTGGTGAAATCACTATGACCATACTAAACAGCAAAAAAAATTATGCAAATTGAAATAATCATTTATTTATCATCATATAATTTCCCATTATTTACAGTAAATTGTTATTGTTAATTAAACTAGATATGTCGATTTCTACGAAAATAATAATAATATGTATGAAAATATTGTAATATAAACCAGTTTTTTCAACCAGAAAGCCACCACGGACAGTAATGCTCTCCACTTGTGATAATTGTTGGTTCATTTTTTTCGAGCAAAAATATTGTACTACTAAATGTGTTTATTTTATTTTAACCCAATCATTTTAAATATGAAAACATCAAAAAAATTCCCAGTTAGACAAATTTCTTTCTACGCCTTCGTTTAGGTGTTACAATATACGAATCAAAAGTCCTCATCAATCGTGCGAGTGTTGTGAACTATTTGAGACTTGTATATTGCAACACTTAAACGAAGGCGTAGAGTAAAAAAAACATTTTTAAAAAAGTTAAGAACGAATAAAAAATGTTGGACAAAATATTACAGTGAGTAACTATTATTTTCATTATAAAAAATAATAATTGATAATATAAACAATACATAAACAACACTAGAGATATTTGAATAATTTAGAGTATAATTCAAATATAAAAATGTAAATAATGAAAGATCTTCAAAGGTGAAATTATCAATATGAAATTTTCGAAATTTGTTGGATATCATTTTGTGAACATCTATTGGTGAAGGAAATTTTTATTGATTTTATTAATTGATTTAGGTTTTATATATATATATATATATATATATATATATATATATATAATACAAATAACTTAAATCAATTAATAAAATCAATAAAAATTTCTATTACCTAAGATAATCATAACAAATGTTTTAATCATCATAGATTATTATCCAAATGTTATGATCATTTGTACTTAAAATTATCCATAAAATTAGACGATTTAATGAAAATCATTTCAAAAAAAATATAGAAATATAACTATTACAGAGATCGATAAATTAAAACAGTATACCGTGAAATAGACCAATTAAAATTAACTGAACTACCCAGGATAATTTTATAAATAATGTGTGTTGGCTAAAAGTTCAGGATCTTAATTTTTACATGGAAAAATGTTTAATTGTTTGGTCAAAGACATTTTTTTTAATTTAAAAAAATAAGTTTATTCATTTTTTTCATGTAAAAGTTCATCTAATTAAACTGCCAATTTCAAAATGAGAAAAAAAAATCAAATAGTCATCACCCTTATGTATATACATCTTATATTCATCAAGAGTGCATATTGTATTTAAATAAATTTGACAAATTCATAGATTGAATTGAATATATTAAAAATTAAACAACTTTTCTGTGGAATAAAAGCAACATTTTTAAATTCCATTTTAACAAATCAAATATCAAATTTTATGGTAAAAAATTTATTAATTTTATTATATTTGTAAATATCTTCTATCTTATATTATGAATAATAAATAAATCATTTTATTTTTAATGTGGTTGATTAGTTTAAAATCAAAGCCCATGTGTTCATGTTTAGGAGCCAAAATATGATTAAACATTTTAGTGGCAATAAAATTCTTAATAATAACATGAGGCGATAAGTTAAGGAAACATTTCAATAATAATTGACATAATAATAAAAATAAATAACAAGCAAGTTTGTGCTTCAATGTAAAAGACATACCGACTGATTTTTTAATCAGATCAGACAAAAAATTTCTTGTGTTCAAGAAGAATTTCATAGTTGATAATCGACCTTTGAAATTCATTTTTGTAAAGCATTCAATATTTTGACCTCAGAACCGCATTCTGATAATGACAATGAACTTGTCGAAATATATAGTACAAGTGATGTTCCGGTGGCGTTTTCTAATATATAAACCAGTGCTATGTTCAGTATAGGTAAGCCTTTTCCATATTTTTAATATATTGCAAGTTTAGGACTTGAAATAAATTTATCCCGTCTTAATAGATTCTAGAGTTAAGTTAAATGTTATAAAACTTGTAATTTAATAATAATTCTTCTATTAATATATTTTGATAGTTTCCTAGTTGTGTGGAAATTAGAATTTGTTTTATTAATAGGCTTTGATTATTGACATGTTTTTATCATTTAAATTAATTCTATTTCAATTGAACGACATTATTTTATTATGATTGTCTTAGGGAGAATTAGTTAAATCATTTTCAAGAGTCTATTTTAAAAAGTTAAATATTTTCTTAACATTGTCAATAAAAATCTACTTTCCATTAATAATATCTTAGAAAGTTCTGTGACTGTTTCAATTTAAAACTAATAACTATATCTACTGTCAGTGCTGTTGACAATTTATATATTCTGTAACCCTTCAACTGCAACTAGCGCCTGAAGCCACTCGTTAATATTCGTTTATTATCTATACCTATTTTCATCCTTTTCCAACGTGCCCTTAAGGAGTGCTCTGAGTCTGAATATTTGCAATCTGACTTTTACGTTACAGTAATAAACATTCACACTGTGAAATCTATAGTGTGAATGCTGGGTTGTTATAACAAAAGATTTATCTCTGTAACGTAAAAGTGCTAGTGCAAATATTCAGACTCAAAGCACTCCTTATAGTCACGTTGCGTAAGGATGAAAATAGGTATTTACTAACGAAATGTTTAACTTGATGACCAAAATTATTGCAAATTTTTGATATTTTGATTTTTTTCGATATTTAGTTGATATTATTATTTTATTTCCGAGTTTGTTCTAGAAAGTTTGCGTAGCAGAAAATATGGCTGCTTAATAAATAATCTGTCATGGATATTTTTTATTATTTTGCCTCTTTTTGTGTCTATTATAAAATGAAATTAAAAATGTGTGTCAATGTTTTAATATGAGTTTCCAATAACAACTTCCTATAATCTCAGTTATATTTATTTTGAATATATTAATAATAATAACAATAATAATAATAATAATAATAATAATAATAATAATAATAATAATAATAATAATAATAATAATAATAATGGGTTTTCTTTATTGTGTATTTCAGATCACTTGATTTTTATTGTAATTATTTAAAATATGCTGTTATGGAGAATATCTAAAAAATATCAGTAAATTCAACATTTGACGACTCTAAAACCCATTAAACAATGTATTAATTAATGGATTAGTTTTTCATCACAATGTAGAACCCTTCATAAAATGTCACCAATATATATTTTTCAGATATTTTATTGTCCATTTGGGATCATTAAAAGTTCGAAAACACAATTTTCACATTTCCATCGATTTCCATTTGCTTTTAAAAATATTTTACAAGTGTGATTCGTTCAAAATAATTTGAAGTTTTTTCTGCGTTTATTGATTTTTAAAAAATTTTAGGTTTATTTACATAAATATAGTTTTCTTTTAGTTTTGATTTTTTTTCATTATTTATTCATTAATTTAATTCTCTAATGAATAAATATGAATTGTATCAAACATTATTTTGAATTTACTTTAGTGCAAAAATATAAAGAACTTATTTGAAATAATTTTAGCTTTTTTTGTATTTTTTCAATAAAGTTATTTGAAAAATTTTTGTGGAAATTTTTGTTTAATTTAAATCATAAAATAATTTTTATAAGGTTTTGTATAAAATACTTATTTTTTTTAATGTCACGTGTCAACACAAGAGATGTTTGTGATATTATTTAACGTTGTAAGGGAAATTGGTGTTTAATAAAGCAGAAAAATACCATTTCAATACAAATAAAATATGCATTTTTATCTAATAACATTAAAGAATATATGTAAATCCGCCTTTAGCCATATAAGAGTCACTATTACCCAAAACACTTTATATATTTTCACCACTATAAAGTTGCCATAGGTTAACGACCCCTGGTCTATAGCTTCAAGACTTATTTATTAATATATTCCTTGAAACATTTGACGTTTTTTTAGATTTCAATTCTATTAATATCTGTTAATCACAGTATAATACCAAACTTGAACAAATTTTATCAGAAATTTTATGTGTTCAATAGTTATTTTTTGAATTTTTAACTAAATATTTTCGTTTTTTTCAAATTTTTAACATTTCCAAATAATATTTTCAATTATTTTCAATTATGATTTTCCTTCCATTTTCTAGTTCAAATAAAATATCAACTATTTGGCATAAATTATAATTTTGTTTATCTAAATAACTATAAAATTAAAACAATTTCTTTTTTATTTGTCAGTAATTTATTTTGTGAAAGATTCCACTTGATAAATTTGCATTTTCAAAATTTCCTATTTGTTAATAATTATTATTTATTGAATACGGTGAAAATTTTATCTGTCATAAAAATTTAATAATAATAATATCAGTAAAATCCTTTATTATTTTTATTGACCTTTAACATCTTATTTATCAGATCAATTTTTCTCCAATTTAATTTTTATTTTCGGCACTGCTTTTTTCAAATGATTTTTTAATAAATTTAATAAAACATTTATTCAATTTATTCGCGATTTCAGCTCATCTTCCTCACAGATGGATATATAACTTACCGAGGTCGAATTAAGGATTTAGTGCCCTATTTGTCTAGTCAGAACTTCATCTGTCCAAGCTATCATAACCCAGCTGATTATTGTAAGTAATATTTTCCATTTGAATAAATGCATTTTATTTCAATAACTAAATCACGCAATCCATGTCCAACTTCCTAGATGGAAACCCATGGGCATGATCGCCTGTCAGTATGCGAACGCGAACGCATTGTCAGTAAATATAGAGACATTAACAACAAACTATTTTGTCTACAAATTCTATGAATCATTTATCGAAAATTGAAAATTGGCATGACTAGATATAAATATTTTTCAATTTTTTCGTTGTTATTAATTGTCAATTATCTCTGTCAAAAATTATGAATAAATTAATTTCTCGATTAATTTTTTGTTAGTTATGGAAGTGGCATGTGGTGAACACGGGGAAAACAGCGTTAAAAGGCTAGTCAATTCATTAGAAAACGGCACCATGGAAACGGTGCTTAAGAAACTTTCAGAGTCGAATGATAAAAATGTGTCATTGAACGTCAAAAATTCAATGGAAGAGTTGTCCCATTCACCTGTAATTCAATGATTTTATTATAGAGATGCATTAGAAAACGTAATTTTTCAGGCCATTAGTGTAAGGTCGACTGATTCTTTTGACAAAAAACCGATTAGTACAAACGCGAATCTGATTATACCCATGGGAAATGATTCAATGGATACCCTAGAAGTACGTAGATTTTGTTTTTGCTTTGTTTAAACTTTTGTGTGTAACGTATTTCAGACAAAAGTCAATGAAAATAACAAAATTTTAGCAAAGAAAAATATTTCAGACGATATTTCAATCAGTTCTGTATGTGTTTTTGACGAAATAGGCTTTTATGCATGTATAATATTCTTCAGAATGCCCTAGCTATACACTAATTCTTTTTTATTGTATGCGATTTATTTATGTCGGATTTTCAATTTTAATTATTTTTGTCAATTTTTCAAATCTCATCTGATAGTTTTATTAATTTTTCATTTTATAATTCGGTATAGGAGGGTCAGTATTTATATTTTTTCTTTATCGAAAACATTTGTCAAATTTAACCAGTTGACCTTTTCATGGTTTAGTGCAGAGCTTCTTAAACTTTTGTAATTCACGACCCGATTTATGATTGCGAGTTTCTTGACGACCCCATACAAATATAAAAGAAAAATAAATTTATATTTTTTTAAAATTCCTATAACATTCTAATTCATAGTAAATGTTATTCAAGTTATTACAATACTCTTAATAGAAATGCAGGTACAAACAATCTTTCCGAACTAAAAGATTTTATGATATATTTATCTACGATAATTGTTATTTTATCTTTATAACAATAATTTTACAAGTTAAAAAACATTTTCTGTTAAATTGTATTTTTATCTCTCGCGACCCCAGAATTTTGCTACGCCACCCCAAATGGGGTCACGACCCATGGTTTAAGAAACCCTGGTTTAGTGTATCACGCGTGATCCGACTGTGGAAGGATTAAATATGGGCAGGCGAAAATTAGTATATTTTATAAATTTCAATTTATGAGTCCTTTAAACACTTATTTATTATATTAACCTAAGTTTCATCACTTAAAATCACAACATAGAAAATCTCCGACAGCAGATATTGTTCACTCTCTTGTAGCTAACAAAATAAAACATTTTTTTAAAACTCAGTCTAATTTTATGTGCAACTTACATATGAAAAAATTACCAGCAAATACTCTATACACTGAAAAAGGTTCCACATATTCACAGGGAAATTAGGAGAGAACTTCTACGAGACTGGATTAAAAGTTCTTTACAAAACCCGGGGCCTCACATTAACATTCATTTCCGTAATATTTTAAGAATTTTTAATGATTACAAAATCCTAATAAAATTATTTACATAATATTTTGGGATATTCAAAAATTGAATCCCGTATTTGTTGCTTGGCTGTTAGTCGGGTAGGATTTCTCTAATAAAAAGGTACGTCTAAATTTTAGACTTCAAACTGATTATAAGGTAAGTTCGGACTGATTGATTATCTCTGACATGAAATATCTTTTAAAAATCAAAAAAAAATATTAAAGGGTCCAGAAAAATTGGGGCGTTGATGTGGGTTAAGAGGGCGATAGTAGATTTGTAATTTCATTTACTTTATATTTTTAAGTTCACTGAAATTAAAATCTACCTACTACACTATAACGAATAATTAGTTTATATTTCTACCCCGTATGATGGTATAAAATCTTAAAATACTTAACATAGATTTCGTAGGATAGCCCGCACCCCGTACGCAATCAAGTTGTAACAAGTTTCTGTTAAATAACGCTATTGGAACAATCTGGTAGCAATTGTTCTGTACCATTACTATTTATTATTTACATGTAATACATTTTGTATATTATACAATTAAATAATCTTAAGGAGGCATGGTTAAAAAAAGCTAGAGGAACACAGGTTTACACTACTAGGCTAAGACTTTAACTGTAAAGTATATATATATATATATATATATATATATATATATATATATATATATGTGTGTGTGTGTGTGAGAGAGAGAGATTAACATTTATTTTTCATCTAAACCACCACAAACAATAATGGACACCCTGTAAATACAAGCGATGAACAATATACAATTCCATAGAAAACAATTGAAAAGTGAAATGGTGAAAATTATAAGAAAATAAAATTAATACTTTCAAAAATTGAATTAATTTTGTGTTCATATAAAAGTACTTTTTTCTGTCACAGCAATTTATGATTCACTAAAACAAATAATTGGATTTTTTTGATTTTTACACATATTTATGCAAAACATTCGAATTATTAACAATTTTCAAAATTCTCTACTAAAAAAGAGAAGAAAAGTTTTTTTTAATTTTTTCTGAAAAAATCATATCAAATATTCATTGATTCAATTTTAGTTTGCAACTAATTATGGATGATTGAAAATAGTTTAATCAAACAAATGATTACGGCTAGGGCAATCTGCTGAATTTATATGTTGTCTTTTTCTAGATGTCACGCGTTTACTGTTATTATGAAAAATGTTCTTATATCTTTATAATAAGTTGTTTAATTTAGGAAGAAGCTGACACTCATACATTTTCCACTAGTCTGTTTACTCAGTTCAAAGTGCTGTTTGTCAGAACATTCATGTCCATTATTAGAGATACTGTAAGTAAATTTGATTTATTTAAAATTAAATATAACAATTTGCAACATTTCTTACTCCATTTTCTATTACTTTCCAATTCAGTGTCTATAAGACCGGGCGGGAAAGAGCGGCAGTTCCTCCGGGCCTCGGAATTTATAACTGACATTATAGTTTAAAAGTTAAATATTTGTATATTTTTTAAACTGATCGACCTCTAGTAAAAACTCAATGAAAAATCAAAGGTAGGGTAAACTTTGTCAGTTGCTGTACCGATTTATTCAAGTGGTTTATACCTTTTGTGGCCTTTGATAATTTATTCAACTCATATTTTATTTTTCCTCATTTTTGGATCAAATAACGCCTGGATAATAAATTGCCGAAAATTGTGTCATATATCTGATCTGTAGTTGAAAACTAAATAAACATAAATGAAATCATTACTTTCTGTCGAATAATGAGATTGCATTCATAAATCTAGGAGGGCGGCGGATTTGATAATAATGAAGGTTTTTAGTCTTTTGTTTTTTATATTGCTGAAACTTATTAAATCTTTTATTAATTAAAATTCAACAAATTTTATAGAATTTCAGAAGAAGACTCGTGTCATATATGATCTAGAGAAACTTATCTTAATAAATGGCTCCTGATTGGAATTTGCGGGCCTCCAACTTTCTTCAGAATTGTAGCTTTTAAAGAGGTTGTGTATTCCTAGAATGATAATTTCCGTTACCAAATAATAGCGCATTTATTAAATTTGATCCATTTATCACCATTCACAATGAGTTCAAATTATTTGTCTGAACTTGAAAATTAATTTTGTATCAATCATATTTTAATTTATTATCAATTACTAATATTATCAAATCTGTATTCTAACTGGATCCGTTCAGTGATCTGATCTTTTAACTAACAATAGATTGATATAATTTTTTGTTTTATCAAGCAAGTCGTTTGTCATGCTTATTAGCCACAGAGTTTATGATGTTTATTATTATATTTTTAAAATCGTTTTAATTAATTTGAGTTTCTAGAATACTTCAATATAGCATCATAGTAAAGGGAAATATACAATAATTTAATATAAGTTCTTACAGCACGTCACTACAGTCAAATATTAATAATGTTAACATTTATAAAATAGAATCATATTTTATTTTTTTTATTTTATGAAAAATATATATATCTCTTTAATTCAAATGTAGTATCTATATTATAAAACAAAAAATAAATGTGTTTGTATGTCTGTCTGAGTACCCGCATCTAAACTGTAAAAAGTAGTCACATTTCAATCTGAATGACATTTCTAGGTCGATTTTGCTTTTCTCAACTTTATTTTTGATCAAAGTCACACGTTTGGATTTAACAGGCAAGTGCTTCTATCATGAATATCCAAAATGTCAAGGCAAACGAAGTAGTGTACTAGGTTAGGTCTGAGTCCACTGCACCAATTTCCTAAATCGTTTTAAAGTCAAAATCAAATTGCAAAGGTTTTACAAATTGTAAGAGGAAGATTAGTAAGCAGCTGAGAATTTATTATATAAGAACTGTTCTAATTCGTGTAAAGCAGCGTTTCCCAAGTTTTTTCACCGCGGCACCCTTTTTGATTTCAAATTTTTGACGGAACCCTTATATACTAATATATTCGAATTTTAATTTTAAATATTAATATGAGCTATATATTATTATAGAAAATTATAGTATTTATTAAAACAAAAAAACAATAATACAAAAAATTAAATTAATAAATTCATTTGATTGTTGATCAATCACATATCAAAAATAAAATAAACTTATCAATGAGTAAGTTATTAGTGTGGACAGTGTTGTTGCTTCTTTTCCTGGCAAATCCTGCTTATATTTGGTGTTATTGCTGATAGTTGTATGCGCATGTCTGCCGAACAATTTAATCTATTGCGATATTTCGTTTTCGTCGAAGTATAATAAGAAAATCCAGTTTCGCACAAATATGTAGTAGAAAATGGTAAAAGCACCCGTATTGCACGTTCGGCCAAAACTTTATGTTCCGAAATTAGATTTCCCCAAAATGTTGTCAGATGGACAGTGTTGAAATTGTATTTTAATTGTTCGTCGGAGTTTATTTCAATCAAGTTCTCATATTCTGAGATTGATAAACAATCAGGTTTTTCTTTAATAATAAAAGGATTTTCAACCCACATGAGATCATTATTTGAAGCAGGAAAATATTTTTGAAGGTTATCATATAATTCACGTAAATGTTTTACAATATCAATACGTATATCTTCATTTAGAAGACAATCATTTTCAATTATAAAATCAGAAAGTGTTGAAAAACAACTCACATTGTTGTTTTCAACGCAATTTATCCAAAACTCTATTTTTCGTGACAATGCCGAAAGTTCGCGGAACCCCTGCTATCAGTTTGCGGAACCCTAGGGTTCCGCGGAACCCACTTTGGGATTACTTTACACTGTAAAGTAATCACTTTTAATAAGACTAAAACCCCGGTTGCGTTATGTTCGGATCTAGTTTATTAATTTACATGTAATGGATGTAATGACACATACATTGGAGAGACTTCGCATCATCTATGTACTCGAGTTCTTAGTGAGCATGATAGAAGATTTATAAGTAAAATAGGCATAACTGAATTTAAAATTTTATTAAAAACCTAATAGCTATTAGAAATATGTTATATGTGAAGTTTTTTTTAATAAGGTCATTGGATTTACAGCGGATTTACATTGGATTTTACAACATAAACTACATCTTAACGGTATTGTCATTCAACCACATCCACTTCTACATCACTATATTTGTTAATTCCTACACAGTCCTCTCATCATTTAGTTCTCTAACATTGTTATCTTAAGATTGATTAGACTTAGTCGGTTCTTTTACGTTTATTTGACATTCAATGCTTACATCTTCCTTTTACAAACTGCTCATCATGTTTAACATAATTTTGAATTATCTCAAGTCTTTTCATCCAATCAGCTTCGTTGAAACCTCTTTTGCTACAATAAATTCAATAATTTTCGTCTCGGTTATTCGCACTATTTGAATGGATATATTTACTTTTCCCACTGACGCCGCTGATGATTCATTTGCACATCTCAATTTATCAAAACACACTAAACTTTATATATATATATTAATGCACTTTCATTTATTACCCTAATTTTTGCTCAGCGTCTAATAAACATCAGAATTAGTTATCTTTTATCAATATTGTGACACTCGCTCTATCATTTAATTTATCATATTTCTTGAAGATCATCAAATCTCCATCCACCTTTACACCACTCACCATAAAAATTTGTGTAGACATTTGGAGTCATTATTATTAGTTATATTCAAATTTCTCATCATTAAATGAATACGAACAGTCATTGCAATTCCCTATTTTATATATTACTCATACTAAGTGCAGTGATCTATTCATCTCTTATGTTTTGATGAAGCATATCCATTTACGTATTGGCTTCAGTGTTCTTCGTAGCCCATCAATGTAACTGATCTCTGATATTTTCAAATTTTTCATTATTTCAGCCATTTCTTTGAAACTTCTGTAGTGCGTTTTCTTGGTCATTTCTTCTCACGACTTCTCCCAAGTTTTCATTTCGCTGAAAGCACATGTGCTTGAAATACATTCATTTTGAGTAGGAATTTCAAATTAATCGAGTTTAGAATAATCGGTTAGTCGATTACTTTTTTTACCAAATAATCGGTTAATTGGTTATATTGAAATGTTCAAAAACTTACAAATGTTCTATTCAAAAAAGTTAAACCTGAAAAAGAGTAGGTACTAAAAAATAGAATAATTATTTTTTCAAAATTCAAATTTAATCTTTATAGAAGAAGAATTTCAAACAAAACAAGGTCATTTAACCGTTAAATGAAATCGATTGAATTCGGATACGTTAAATTTTAACGTATCCGAATTCAATCGATTTCTAGTCTTTGTCATAAAATTTCCAGAAATAGAAAAGACACGTTCACTAATTGTCGAAGTAGGCTGAATGTTCATTTGAGTTTGATAAAGATTTTCTAATTTTTTGCTTCTTTCACCAGTTCCTTTTACGGTTTTAAAATCTTTTTTGATGTTTTACGATGTATTTGGTTTTGGATTAGGAACCATCAAAAAGATTCAGATTCACCAGATTATTCTTCAACTTTTAACACTTCTTGTTCTGTTATATTTATATTATTTTCTTCAAATGTAAATAATATAATATATATCTCACTGGCCAATCGCTAATAGTTGATGATTGAAGGGCTTTAGAAAGATAGTCAGAAACAGAAGGCAAGCAGCTACTGGTATCTAGGAAATTGGTGTCAAGAAATATGGAGAAAAGAGTTAGACGTGCTGTTGGTGGATACGGAAGAACAAATGTGTTATTGTATCTTCGTGCAATTGCGTATTTATCGCCAATTAAAACTTGAACTAAATATTATTAATAACAAATCAAAACTCAGTTATAAACCAAATTTTTTTGGGTGGCTTTATTTTATATCGTAATTTTTATTTAATTTGTATGAATCGTCCGCATACCACATTTTATTGGTAACCATTTGAATGCAGCTAGAGCTTTTTGAAGGATGTTAAATAAAATGTAAAACATAATTTATAATTGAAGTAAAGTATTCACCGATTTCGCATTAGTATAACACAATGTATTATTTGGTTGAGGCGTGAATTCATTTAATGAAATATTAGACAAAATTTCTACAAAATAACTTTCCATGTTATTGACGTAACATCCTTTATACAGATTATTTATAATATTTAGGTTTAGCTCCCAAGCCTTAATTTTGATAAATGAACAGGATAGCCCTCTACCGTAGCAGCTTAGGGGGAATTTTTTATAAACTTATTTTCAGAAGATTCTTTATTTTTCAAATTATTATATTTTTTCTAGACTTTGACAAGGCTGCGATTGGTTTCTCATTTAGCAGTTGGTGTGATGATTGGGTTGTTGTATTTTAGAATAGGCAATGAAGGAACTAAAGTGATAAATAATGCGGCCTTTTTGTTTTTCTGTATGCTTTTTATTATGTTTGCATCTCTTATGCCAACCGTATTAACTTGTAAGTTTGATTTTATGATTTACTTTATCATATTTATTTGGTTTTATTTAGTTCCTCTGGAAATGTCAGTTTTCCGTCGAGAACATCTCAACTATTGGTACAGTCTCAAAGCTTATTATTTAGCAAAAACATTTGCTGATCTCCCTTTCCAGATCATTTTTCCAGTAGTTTACGGATCAATTGTTTATTGGATGACCGATCAACCTGCAAATTTTGTGCGATTTTTCATGTTTCTCACTGTCTGTGTCCAAACAGCATTGGTTGGACAATCACTAGGTCTTGTAATTGGTGCAGCCACTTCTTTACAAGTAGCAGTATTTCTTGGGCCAGTGTCAGGTATCCCAATCCTTTTATTTTCTGGATTCTTCGTTACTTTCGACACAATTCCCAAATACCTTCAATGGATTTCATACGCCTCATACATCAGATATTCATTTGAAGGGGTATTACAAGTATGAGAACAATTTATTTACTTTGTCAATTTTAAAATTAGTTTATTATTATTATTATATTTTTTAAAGAAAGCACCATCCAAACACACATTTAAAGAATCACCTTTATCATCAGGTAAAAAACTAACTAGGCATTATTGATTTAAAAATTTTATTAAAAAGTTAATAATTATTCGGTAAATTTGATTTTGTTTGTTTTTAAAATTTTTTATATTATTTATAATTTAATTTAAGATATTTTAAGATAATTTAAGTACTGTAAGATTTCTCAAAACAAAAAATATATATTAACACGTTGACGGACAGTAGGAACAAGCGAAGTTCGAAAATTGACACTATATGTTTTTGTGATTTTTAGAATGTTAGAAGTATAGTTTTACTCTTTCTGCTTAAATAAACTTTTTATTTTGTATTATTATTTATTGTATATTATATATATAATATATATTTATCATTTACATTATCATTATTTATTTATATTTCAAATGTAAAACTCAAAAAAAAAAAGTAAACAGCACTACTCCCTTCACAACCACGTGCATACTGAATCTGCAACTCGTATAACAGGTGAAATATGAACTTCAACCTAAAAAGATGTTTTCAAAACACGACACTATGCTTCTACGTATACGCCAGTAAGTGCACATTTGTGCTGCTATAGCCGTAGTGTCTAAAAACGACCGTTTCGTTTTGGACGGCTATAGCAGTCATGCCACATTGTGAACTTCGCTTTGACGGCTATAGCCGCAATTGTCCGTCAACGTGTTAATATATTTAAAGAGCAATCATTTGTTCAAATATACAACTAAAATTCATATTATTTTGGTTGGTTTTTTACTTGACGATGAAGGTGAATCTTAAAACGTGTGTTTGATTGTATCTTTCTTTTAATTAAATCATTGTTATGTTTATTTAACATAACACGCATTTTATTTTAACACGAGCGAGCCCGCTCCGTAAACTTTACGTCATACAGTTTGCAACAAACATTCACTATTTTATGATAAGATAGAGTTTGGTAATTATTAATAATTAAAAAAAATGTATTTGAGCTTAAAAAATATTTTATTTGCAAAACTATTAATAAACAAACATAAGATCGGCGTAAATTTATTATTATTCAAATAATTTAAATTAGAATAAATAATTAAATTATTCATTAAATTAAAATAATATATCTTTATAAAATATTATTCCTAAGTAAAAGTATTGTAAATTTCTTTTTAAAAACTATTTAAAATGTTTCCTATGGCTTTTTATGACTACCATGAGAATCATCAGCTTTTTATAGACTCGAACTTCTTTTTCAGTTTCTTCAACTTCTTTATATTCAAAATTCTAAAAATGGTTTTACAAGCCCAGTAATATGGATGTCTATTTTCTTGGACAATTGGTATTCATATTTTTTGTGTAAAATACGATGTCATCATCCTTTAGAAAAACGTTTGATTTTGAACTGGATAAAATTATGTAAATCAGGCAAATCTTTTGGCTCAGGCTTTGATTTTTGACTTCAAATAAACAGAAAGATAGATTCTCTCGAAAAATGATATGATCATCCATAAGAATGGTTGTCTATTCTTTTTTTATTGCTACAGAAAGATTATATCTTTCAACCGTCGTTACACGAACCTTCAGATTCAATGACTCTTCTCTATATTTAGGTACACAAAGTACACATTTTCTCAAAAGGTAAATTGTAAACATTACAAAAGGAATTCTTCAAATTATTTTAGATTTGTTAAGTTTCAGTCAAATAGTTATTCCAATTTCATTTTTATTCTTTATTTTAAATCTAATTTTATCCTTTTGAAAATGAAACATTGTTAATTTATTTTTTCTGATTATTGAATTGTGAGTTATTATAAGGAGTTTTATGAAAATAATACATATTATATTATTTTAAAAAATATTTTTAATTAAAAATTATGGTAATTTCATAATTTATTAAAAATATTTCAAAGTCAATTAATAAAACTGGGATAAATATTTATGTGGGAAGAATAATAAAAACTTTATTTCGTGTAGATTTCTCTCGAAAATTACAGTTTAAAAATTAATAAAATACTCCAAAACATTATCAGCGACATTAATAAAATTTTTAAAGTATTATTAGTTATAAATATTCTGCTGATATTCTATTTTGTTTTTTTATATCCAATTTTGTTGAGAAGCAATAATTAATTCATTTTTCAAACTATGTTGAATGTTTTATTAAAACAAATTAATAATAAAATTCATTTTTTGTTAATTAGACAGCGAGAAATAGCAAATTTTGTTATTTATTAACATGAACTTTTAATTTCGGTCGAAGACGAAATCTAAAATTAAAATATTTAGTGATAATTAAATTAATATTAAAAAATTAAATTATGTAATTTATTACCATCTCTCTAATGTACTTTTAAAAAATACAAAGTTTATTTTACCAAGTTTTTGTTGAACGCTGGGAAAACTGGTAAAAATCAGGAAAAGTCGAATATAAGTATTTTACATAGAAAACCTTTTTTGAAAATATTTTCTTACCCAACTTCAATAAATATTAAAATTTACTTTTTTTACACAATTGAAAATCAACGTATTTATTTCTTATTTTATTATTGCATTTTTCAGGCAATCTACGGATTCGATAGGGAAGCTCTGGCGTGCTCTGAGAAAAAAACAAGCATGGCAATGTGTGTTAAGAAGCCTGTGCAACTTTTAAATCTTTTAAGCGTAAAAGATGCAAAATTCTACGTAGACTTTATTGTATTGTGTATATTTTTCTTACTGCTGCGAATTCTTTGCTATTTCATTCTCAGGTGGCGAGTGAAAGGATCGAAATAAATATTTCAAAACGCAAAAATAACAGTCTTACTTTTTCTATTGGCATCTCAGCAATGCATTTGCAACGGAATGTCGACATTTTTATTATTACACCGTTTTGATTGACAGTAGAAAACAAACATGAAATTTGGTCATAATTCATATTAATATCTTTTCGACGATTTGGTCAATAAATAAAATAAAAAATTTCTTACCACCGAATTGTTTATATGTGGCGTTGTGTCAGTATTTTATCTAGTAAAACATAAAACAACAGGGTAAAGTTAAATTTGGCGCCAATAATCATGATAAAATATTTTAAAAAAACTATTCTTATGATTTGTTTATTTGAACAACAAAATAAATTCAAGATTTTCATTGTAACTTCATATTTTTTGAGTTTTAATAAATAAAATTACTATCTTTATTTGGTCGATGAAATTTTAAAAAATTTAATTAAATCTTAAATGAAACAAAAAATTTCCCCCCTGAAAATTCGAAATAATTACAAAACAATTTTTAACTGCCGCGTTTACTCAAAGAAGAATTAGAATAAATAATTTGTTAATTAAAATTACAAAAATGAGACAGAAATTTTAATGTCATAGAAAATGTTAAAATATCAATAAGAAAATGACTCCAAAATTAAGTATAATAATTTCTAAATTTATTTGTAATAAAAATAAATTAATACTTCTTTTATTATTTTTAATTATATAATTTAAGAATTTTTATATAAAGTTGTAAGTTTCCAATTTTTTAAAATGCCTTGAATTATTTATTACGTGGTTAATGCTAGAAATAGTAATAAGGTTACAAATTCTAAGAGCTTAAGCTCACAGATTATGACTGGCCGTTATTACACCAAGCGAAGTTGAGATAAATCACTTATAATATAAAACAAAAATCAATAAAAAAGATCGCACTGGCTGAGATTGGTATATTTTTATAAAAACTTTTATATTATGTAACTTTTGTATGAAGTAATTCAACCTAAGAATGTTACATTAATCTTTATGTTTTAAGAACTAAAGTTACAGTTAGAATTAAAAATTGTGTTTTTGTAATACTAACTATATCCAACTATAAGCTTGCTTTGAAAAAAAAGATGATGCACGCCGCCAGTGTTCTCTGCGGTACGTTAACTACTTTTTTGTTTGAGTTAATTAAAGACATTTAAATAAAATATCTTTAGTAACATTTAGCTAAATGATTACTCGAAAAAGATTTAAAGAAAAAAATGCAAATCTGAACTTATGTCCATCAAGTGCAATGTAATTGAAAATTGCAACTTTTTGTCGAATTCTTACATTTCCAAAATTTTTAAAAAAACTCGACTATTCTTTATGCAAAAAATATTTTCATCTATCCGGATATCAAGGAAAAGCAATAATAAAAGCAATAAATAAAAATGTATCGAAGGAAATAAGAATTCCTCACAATATCCAAAAGTATGGAAAAGTATATTTTTATAAAAAATATTTTTGATTTTTTTAATAATTTTCTGTCATATTTGTTTATTATTCTAATAGAACAAAGTACTCCACAGTACTCTAAGTTTTTTGCAGATTATACAGTCTCCCTAAGAGCTCATTATTTATAGTTTATGTAGATTTAAAATTGAAGAATATTTTGTTTTTATACATCATCCAGAAAGACATTCTCGGCCTTAGAAATTTGCAACTCACTCTTGACATGATAAGGCATCTGTTTAACTAAGTGTATATAACCGTACAAATCGTAATTTGTTAATAAATATTTTCAAAAATGTTAAATGTATTGCTTAAATAATTCAGATAATATTTTTAAAGACAATCTAAATATTTCAACTGGAAAAATGACATGAAATTTATATATTAAAAATATAATTTTTTTAAAAATATTTTAAAAAAATTCATGGAAATTTAAAAATTTATTTATAAACTCCGCGAAATGTATCATAAATAAATATGAAAATTATTTTCAATTAATAAAAAACCAAAAATGCAAATAATTCCAAAAAAATCAGTAAATAAAATAATATTTAATTAATATGATAAATTCAGAATCTGTGAAAGTTTAATTGGAAACTATTTCTCTCTAATTTATCTTTGTTAAGCAAATTTTTAAAAATATTTTTGTGCGGATATTTTACGACTTCACTTTTCTCCATATTTATGAGAATTTAGCAATATTTCTATGAATATTTCTATTCAAATTTAAACATTTATATTGGTGACTCGGTGAATTTGCTGTAGTCACAAGTTGAAATTTCATTTTCAAGCACAATATTTTCCACACTTTGTGGACAGGATAATTTATCCACTTCCGTTTTGTTTGATTCTTTTGATTCCTCTGTAATGGAAGACGTTTTGTTTGTATTAATAAAGGAACAAAAGTCGATTTCAGAATCATTTTCACTTTCATATCCGATTTTTAAATACATATCTTTTAAGCTAAACTCAGAAAATTGGTTTTCTTTTACTATTTTTGCATTTTGATTTTGGTTTTTATCATGTAGTTTCTAAAAAATAAATGGCAAATGAAATTTTAACACAAAAAGAGCATTAATTAATTATATATATTTATTTATACCGAGTATTTCGAACAGTAATATATTTATTATATATATTTATAAATAGTTTTAAAACAATATTTATAAATTTTATTATTATTTAAGATAACAGGTATTTAAATTTTATTTTAAACACAAATTACAATAAATGCTCAAATTGCTTACGCCAATGGAAACTTTACACCTTTTTAAAACAGGTTACATGCATTCTGGATATCTTGTAATGGAAAATGAGCAAATGAATTAATTATTATTTTCTTTAGATCTGCCAAATTATCATAATGCTCACGATAGACAATATTCTTAAGAATGGTCCAAAGAAAAAATCTGGGGTTGTTAGATCAGGTGATCGAGCAGGCCATTTAATCGGTCCACGACGGCCAATCCATTTTCCTGCAAATCAGTTGCCCAACCATTTACTTACTTCTTTCGAATACTGAGGAGGTACCTCATCGTGCATGAAATATGTCACATTCTTATAAAATTGTTTATTATTCCCTTGTTGGAGGTTTACCGTTTTTTTTATTTTCATCCATTCCCTCTGTACCGAAATTGGATATTTTAGCTTTTTAGGAAAAACACTATCGTTAATTGATAATTGAGTCATTTCTTATAAAATAAAATTAGTGATACTGGTGCAATAAAACAAACTAAAATATTAATATTTTTTATCGTCTATCACTTTTTGAAATACTCGGTATATAACTTGATAGATTTTAAAATTTTCAAAGTGAAATAAATTATTAGATATGTTAATCTTTGTTTTATAGTAAATCATTAAAATTCCAATTAAGTAAATTTTAATGTATTCGTTAATGTGATGGGTTCATTAAAAATATGTATGCAATTTTGTTCGTAAATCTAGTGTAAAATAGCATTATAGTTGGTTATTCCGGAGCTGGATATATGCATAACAATTAAATAATAAATTATTTCTGTATTATAATATATGTGTGATAATAAAATTAAAATAAATTAAAAACCCATAATAAAATCAATATATATACTGACGTAAAACTCAGTATACTCGCCCAAA
Organism: Schmidtea mediterranea; assembly: GCA_022537955.1. Lineage (NCBI taxonomy): Eukaryota > Metazoa > Platyhelminthes > Tricladida > Dugesiidae > Schmidtea > Schmidtea mediterranea. The sequence goes on along the minus strand of CM039679.1, from coordinate 304,709,492 downwards.
AATTAGCGACTTGCTTGTTCTTCTAGAAGCAATCTCAAGGAGAATTTAATTAGGAGCAGAGCTCAACATAATTTTTTGCAAGGATAAAATAACAAGCATACATAACATAAAACAAAACATAATTCGCACGCATACATCTAAAATTGTAAACAGTATTTTATAATCAATCCGAATTTGAAATCATTATCATTTAGAAATCGGTAATTTTGAATTTAATAAATTTTATTATATTGAACTTGCCTTTTATATATTGAAATAATTATATACTAATACCAGTGCACGTTGAGATCTCGGTTAGAAATAGTGAGACCTCAACCTAAGGATGAAATTAAAAAACCATACAGCTCATACGAACGCAGAAAAGTTGTGCGGAAAAGTTGTACAGTGTTTGATGAGCCATGAATATCTCAAATCTGGATGATTAAAAACTAGATATTAACGTTGATAACTGAAAATAATGGAAGCATTGCAGAGAGATCATACAAAGAAAGATCAGTTAATTAAAAACAGAAAAAAGAAATATTATTAACACGAATCAAAACTAAATATCGATACCAGAAACAAAAAGACGAGAAATGATGAAAGATTTATTATTATGCCATGTAAAAGTAGAAAAGTTATGAAATATATTCTAAACAATTTGATATAAAAGATTTTCTAAATGAAGAAAAACAACTATTTCTATATGCAAAGCATGTCAAAAAAACAAGGTTATAACAACAAATTCGAATGAAAAAAACTCAAGGGATTTAAGCTTCAGAACCAATAGAAAAAATATACATGGATACTTTTGGTCCATTAAGAGTGTTGGGCTTAAAGCCAAAATTAAAACAAAATATAATTGTAATGTTAGCTAAAACAAAAAATAAAAATAAGGAAAATGGCCACTCCACATACACATGCACCGCAAGCCGAAACTAAAAATAAAATCATCAAATAAACAAATTAAAAACACAACAAAAATAATTAAAACATATATTAATAAAATATATTAAAGCACACAGAAGCAAAAAGAAACATAAATTAAATAAATAGAACTGTCAAAACCTTTGCAAAATAAGGTTTAGAAAAAAACATAGGCAGAAGCGGCGACCAAGAAACAAATTTTAAGGGCTTAAAAGAATATTGAATAAAAAACAACAATAAAAATAGAGTCGATAACACAAAAATAATATATCAAAAAAATAAAGAAAAATGAATAAAAAATTATAAAAATATTTTAAAATTAATAAAAATAATGCAGAGCCCTTAAAATGGCGAAAAATCGCCTATTCGTCTCACACATGCATGAAACAAATATATAAACAGTGGCCAAATTCATCATTTTAACTCAATTTTTTCAAAAACTCAACTTTACAAAAACTTAATTTAACTTTTATAAAACTTGAAAAAATTGTTCGATTTTGGAAGTAAGGTTTTTGTTTATTGATTTTGTCATTTTCTTATGTATAATTTTTAAAATAAATATTTGTAACCTTAATTATGTTTTTGGATGCTCATGGTGTCTTTCGCCATAGAGAGGTCCCATATAAGTTCACTATATATTATGTATTGAAATAGATTTCTAGAGGATAGGCTGGTGGTCCGGCTAACGAGTTCACTTTCGTTAGTTGTGGCTGCTGGACGTGCACTCTAGACAACTCGGTTGTCCGCGGCTAGGTCTAATCGTAAGACGAAGGACTTTACCCATAGGATACCGTTTTACAACTCGTAACGGCTGATGGAAACGTCGGTCGAGACGAGCAGGTTAGAATTTGGGAAGGGCGCCGTGAGGTAAGGGAATTAGGAGTGATCTCTAGTAGATCACTAAGTATGCATTTTAAAACCCTCTCTAAATTAAATTCGACCGGGTAGCTAGTGATAAGATAATGATTTTAATGCTGACTAAAGTTAAACATCTTATTATTTAATGGTTAAATGTAACACAGTGAAGCATCGATCAACAGAACGTTCATAGGATTTATATCTAAACGTCACAGTATAAGGTAAACGACACAACAACACAAATTCTAATGAATAGAAATTATTAAAAATTATATTAGTCAGTAAAAATAAGCATAGAGTAGATTGCCCAAACTCGTGAATAGGGAAAGTAACGTACAATTTTATGCAATTCAAGCTTTTCTTTTCTGTCTATCAAGAAGTCGGAGTTTTCCCCAGCAACTATTCCATTCGATCCAATATTTTAGTAACTTGGGAATTAATCAATCAAACTAGAAAACGAATCTTATTTAAACATGAATACTGTATAAGAACCCAGGATTACGCACCCATTAAATCAAGACATATCGGTATTATTCCAGATTCGCAATCATTTTTCACTACACACCATTCGTCTTAATCACCTGTGGAATTTGTCTTACCGTGGAATAGAAAATGAACTTGCCTCGCATTCCCAGAATCGTGCCAGCTCCTTCACTCTCCGTGAGAAGTATAACAAGATAAAGGGCACTTAGTGCTCTCCAGAGGCCACCAGAAAATTATACAAAAAGATCACGCGGCTCTCTCGTGCCCGTGATGACCTCATTATCCAAACTAGAAACTATCCGAGCAAAGTGCCACTCTCCGACAAATCTTCACGGAGAAAGAATTACAAGCTCGCCTACCGAGCAGAAATCTGGCACAACAAATCGGCATAATTCCGGCGCATCACTTGCCGGTCAATACAGAAAATTCGGCAAACAATAATGATAGTAGCGTACTCGCAGATGGAGTCTCTCATTTAAATGTTAATCGCCGGCATAAACCTTATCGGAATTGCCGTCGGTGGCAGAGGCGTAGAGCCGAAAACGCCCTGCTCTAGGCAAATTTGAGAAGAAATAAAAAGACTCAGAACTAAGAGAAATCTCAGATCTAATGGTCATGGAACACACAGCTTCTAGTCACGATAGCAAACTAGACGTTATGTATACTCCTATTCAGCCAGATTTCTCTCATCCCATCCCCACTCCGGCTCAGATCACAATCACCACGAATTTCCACGAGTCTCCAATCAATATTCATATCGCTACTTCCTCTGATGCGATTCCTGGTGAAGAAAGGTCTTCTAGTGGGCGATCATCGCCGCAGATTATTTCGGTCGTAGAACCGACAGTACCTCGAGACCAGAGGGCGAATCCCTTTCGTCAGGTAGATTTCCACCCATCATCAAGATTCCCCAAATGCCGCTGTCTACCTGTGGATATTGACGAGGAAGAATAAAGCGAATAAAGCGAAATTTTTCAAATCGACGAATCAAAATGTCATCACCGAAATGACATCGACCGTGAGTCTAATTATCTCTATTGTGGACTTACATTTTGTCATCTAGTTATAGTAGTTGACCGAGACGACTCCTATTTGTGTCATTATTTCACATCGTATAATTAATTCATTCATGCTTTGCAGCTTAGATATTTGTATTTCTCTACTAAATTTCTTACATCTTATGACTGAAATGTTTATACCTGATAATTTAATCATGGATACTTTGTAATTGAAAAATAAATATGTATGCCTGATATTTCTTATATTATTCCAAATAAATATCAAATTTAAAAATTAGTTTAACTATTTCACTAATATGTAGTTTACCCATTTTAGTAGAATTAATTAATTAGTAGTATATCGGGTCCAAATTTTTCAAGGGAGAAAGTAAAAATCTAGTGGAGGAAATGAAAATCTGAATGATGGATGGTAGGCAAAATTAATTAAATGTGAGTAGAAAGTAACTGACACTAAAATTATAATTCTAATTTACTATACTACCATTCTATATCTTCACAGCCAAGTTTTGTTGCTTTAGCCTTAAGGAATTGGATACGTTTTCGGATTATTAGCTGGTGGGATAATGCGTAAGACCTTCTAGCGGCCGCTCCGAACCCGAAATCGAAGGTTATTCAAAGAGTAGTATTGGTAACGAAGCTCAACTGTTTGAATAGCATTCGGCTGTCATACACATTACTAACATGGATTAATCCGTGGTGTATGATGGTGATACGTAAGTTATGTGGTGTGCGAGGGAAATTAAACCCTAGGACCGCAAAGTTGTAAAATGTTAACAAGCGACTAGTGGTCAGTTGTCTAAAAATGTTCCCAGTACACCAGCAAGAGAAAAGTTATGAAGAGAAAATATATGTGCAATAATCGATCACTTTAGTAAATACATTTCACTAACTACTATTAGTAAAAAGAGGGAGAACATAATAAAGAAAGCTTGTTAAATAATTGGATCCTAAAATTTGGAATTTATCCTTTTTCCTTCGACTGCTTTGAAGAAGAAGAAACAGAAAGCGAAAGTCTTGCTAAATTTTGATTATGAGTGATCAGGACCTATTTTAGGTGGAAATATTTCATATTTCATTTTATGAATAAATATTGCGGAAATTGTCATTAAATTATATTTATTTATTGTTTAATTGTGTGCATTTTTTATTAAAGAAATTTTGTGGACCTACTCATGTTTAGGCATTTTTCGTGGTAAATTTCTCTATTATCTCATATTGTAGAGTTCTATTTAATGTCTAGGTCATATTTTATGTGAATTTGGTAAAAACATTCTCACACACTATTACTATAGATTAATTTTTTATTTATTATTATAGGTCTAATTTAATGTCGTAGCAGGTTTTAATCTATTAAAAATTTTACCGTTTATATAATCCAATTTTTGTGAAAATTTTCCTTTTTAATACGTCAAAGTGAAAACTTACCAAATGGAAATCGAGCATGCCAAACGAAACTAGACTAGTTATTACAGAGGAAATCCAAGACGCCAAAGTTACTGACGAAGCCAAGTCTTTGAAAGAAGTTACCTACTAAAACGCGCCAATTTTTATAATTTAGATATATTCTGTCTTTAATAAATTTAGATGGAAGCGCAAATTTATTAATGATTTACCGATTTTACGTGTATAACTGCATTAAACTAACTCTTTCTGATATTTCTTTGAATTCTTCTACGACTTCATTGTTAAGTGGCTCAATATTAGAGGAATCAATTGGTTTAATAGATTTTTCACTGCCGACAAAAACTTGAGCGATAGATCCAGGCGCAAATGGAGCTTTGGATTGATTAACTACTGTTTGAGAATTCCATAAAATAGTTGCTACTTCAGAAGGCAATAAAAACCATCTAAGTCCTTTTGTGCTATCATCAAATCCAAGACTTTCATCGTGAATATTAATCGGAGTTTTTACAATTTCGTCCGAAATTCTTTTTGCCTCTTTTAAAACTTCAGCAAAACTCGATGGATATTTTCCTGGCATTTGAGGATTGGGTCGTCGCCAAGTCATGTAGCCACGCTTGTAAGATATGTGACTGAGCCATTTTCTATCTCTGAATAGTTCATGATTTCCATGACGCCATTCACTTGTGACAGGGTTAAATTTGTAAAGAGTTAAAAACTTGTATCCATTTCTGGCAATAAATTTAATGGCATCGAGTACAAATTTTACTTCGACATCAGGCATATAATACGGAAAATTAATTCGAACAAATCCTGGCCTGTACAATAAAATATGAAGTTACTTATTTAAAAATTAAATTAATGCATGTTTTCTTTAAATATTTTTACTATTTTACAAATGTTTATTAAATTATAATTATAATAATAATAATAATAATAACAATAATAGCAATAATAGCAATATTAGCAATAATAACAATGATAATAATAATAATAATAATAATAATAATAATAATAATAATAATAATAATAATAATAATAATAATAATAATAATAATAATAATAATAATAATAATAATAATAATAATAATAATAATAATAATAATAATAATAATAATAATAATAATAATAATAATAATAATAATAATAATAATAATAATAATAATAATAATAATAATAATAATAATAATAATAATACAGATAATAATACATAGATAATTAATCAAAGAAATATAGCATAGTTATAATAATTGAAAAACACCAACTAAGTATTATATTCAACAACATCGCGATATATATTTCGACCTTCTATCACACTTCTTTGGGCTAAAAATCACATTAAAAATAACTAAATAAAAATAAGAAATACTCAAATTAATTAATAATAATCGTCCTCAAACTGTATCAAAATTTTTTAAATAAATACATTTTTTATTTTAAAAAAACATTTTCTAAATCATTTTTAAAAACACGAAAACGTTGTCATCTGCTAATACAAATTTTAATAGAATGAAATAAAATCAAAATTAAAATGTTTTCATAAAAACTTTAACAAACGACATTAAATCAAAAACTTAAAATATACAAATGCAACATTTAATAACTTAAATATATTCAAATTCGCTATAGACTGAGTATTTTGAGCATTAATTAGAGGATTTAAAGATCTTATCAACAATGCCTCATAAGTTATTTTCTCCCTAGAGTAACTCAAATGTTTCGCAATGATTTTAAAATCAGAAATATCTATCTCTTATTAATACACTTCCTAAAATCATTACTCATATCAGTCAATCCTTTTAGTTGACAATGCTCAAGAACTCAAGTATAGAGATAACAGCATTGCACTTAATACATGGAAATTGGAAATTTATTAGTGAACATACTACTAACTTTGCATGATTTGGAAACAATTCTAAACTGAGTCTTGTCTACGAGTTTGAAGTTCTAATGTTTAAATTCTCTGAAAACCCCAGAATAAAGCATTAATAAAATATATTTCTGTTCCATGAAATTAGATCGACCTTTTTCATTTCAAGAACAATTTTTTTGGCAATGTAATTCAGAATGATATTCGAAAAAGTTTGAGTCATTAACAAAAAATTTCCAATGGGGGGTATGTCTAAGTTTTCAAAATTTTCAAAAATATGTATGATTCATGCTTTTACCCTGACATGACCTCTTTGAACCGCTGTAGAACAAAGGCCATGATTCATACACACGCGACAAAAAATCATTAGACAATTCCAATATATTTAAAATAGTGTCAAAATCTTTAAAATCATTAAATATGTTTAGTAATAAATCCAAACCCTCAATAGGTTTATTGTCTGGGCTAGTTGTATAAGTTTTCATGTATTATGTGAAATTCCACATACATTAGAAAAGCGTGAGTAACAATATTGCTGAGCACAGAAAAGTTTCTAAAGGAAAATCTGATTTAAAAGATTTTAAAATTTTATATAAAAAACTTAAATAATAATTGGAAAAGATTTTAAATGAGGCATTGGTGATTAAATCACAATTCTCAACCAGTGACATTCAATCAGTATTGAATTTATTGAGATTGTTTGATTAACTCACTAAATCGTAACTATGACTATTATGTATAACACTACCCTAGACTTTTTAAAAAATTTATAAATTTATTTTGTAACACTCTAAAACAGTGGTTCTTAACCATTTTAGCTACTAGCACCCCTAAAGTGTTCAAAAAATATTCTAGCACCCCCTTACCAAAAATAAGGAATTATATAAATTGAAAAAAAACAATGCACAATATATTTTGTAAAAAGTCTAGGGTAGTGTTCTACATAAAAGCCGTAACTATTACATCATTTTTGTTTTCATATACAGCATTTGACACATATTATGGTGATAGGCTGATGATGAGAATGATTTCCTTGAAATATATTTCATTTATTTGGCGTTCCGGTGATTTTATTTGTTTAAACATTTACATGTATTTTTGTCGCAATTAGAAAATTAAATGTATTTATTTCCATTCTTTGACAAAATACTTTTAATGAGTGGGTATTATTAATATTATTTTTACATTATTCTATGTGTAAATTTTATATAGAGAGCTACTCGAAATTTGAAATCATTATTTGTTATATTTATAGAGATATTAAAGTTATTAGAATCACTGTGTACTAATTGCACATCGTAGGCAAGAGAGAGTTACTAACGATTATAATTTTTGTACACAAACATAATAAAATGTTTATAAAAGAAAAATCATAATTTATATTGGCGATTATGTGATATAATATATCATGGATCCTGAAAATATAAGCGAATAAAAGAAAATTTTAGCAGATAACAAAAGATTCAATATCTATAACAATCTTTGGAAAGGTTTGCAAGATGGAGCTTATACTTGGCTACGAAAAGAATTGAAATAACTATGAAGAGATTGAAGATAAAATTTTATGGTTATCTAGAGCAGGGCTTCTTAAACTATGGGTCGCGACCCCATTTGGGGTCGCATAGCAAAATTCTGGGGTCGCGAGAGATAAAAATACAATTTAACAGAAAATGTTTTTTAACTTGTAAAATTATTGTTATAAAGATAAAATAACAATTATCGTAGATAAATATATCATAAAATCTTCTAGTTCGGAAAGATTGTTTGTACCTGCATTTCTATTAAGAGTATTGTAATAACTTGAATAACATTTACTATGAATTAGAATTAGAAGATGTTATAGGAATTTTAAAAAAATATAAATTTATTTTTCTTTTATATTTGTATGGGGTCGTCAAGAAACTCGCTATCATAAATGGGGTCGTGAATTACAAAAGTTTAAGAAGCTCTGATCTAGAGTAAAAACACAAATGTACTCCATTTTGAACATTATAAAAATCAATCAGAGTTGTCAATATTGTCTATATTCTAATTGAAGGTGAAAAGGAAAAAATTATATCAATGGCATTTTTCCAGGGGTTAGTTAAGAAAAAGATAGTGATGGTTGTATATTTCTAAAATCCAAAAATATTAAGGTTTCAGTTCTTATGGTTTAGAAAATCAGTTAAATCTCCTCGGGGTAAAGATACTAAGATTTACAGAGAATAAACGAAATGATGTAGTGGAATTGCGTCGAAATATGAATGATAGAATATGTAAATGATTGTAATATGAATGGGAAAGGGGAATTGGGTAAAATCAGATAATCCTCGAACGATGAAGAATTTGACTTATTAAGCCTTTTAATATCTTACTTTAAATCAGGAAATGTAAATGAATAACTAAGATATAGTTACTTAAGTTTTTTTTACTTATAATAATTTTACTGTTGAAAAAATTGAATTAAAGATGTATTTTATTAGTTGATATTTTCAGTTGTTTTTTTATTTTCTGACAATCAATTAATCCCGGTGCCAACACCTAGATCCTGGTATTGTAAAATTTTGAATATCTCAATACCGGTTTTGGGAAAATGCTCCGGTATTGAAAGCATTACAGTGAATAAAGAATGAATTTGAATCCATCGCAATAGAATCTGGGTAAATAATCTGATAGTTTAAAAATTTATGTTCAAGTTGTAATTAATTGATTAATTTTCATCAGAATATTATAGAAAAATAGAAAAAGTATTTATGACATAATCAACCTGACTATTTCTCGATTGGGATTTTCAAAATATTTTGAAATAACATTCATTTCAAGGCCACTAGAATTTAATTAAGTTTAACTAATTGACAATTGCTGGCAATTACTTTCCTACGAGTGCATTTTCAAACTGTTGGGCAAGCTCTTCATTAATTCCAATCAGATCCATGGCATAAGGTCCGGCACAAGCACATCCGCTTCTTGATTGTATTCCAAACAGATCATTTAGTAGGGAGCAAACAAAATTATGATGAAGAAATAAATATTCATTTTCTCTTATTTCTTGTCGAATAAGAAATGAAAATATTGGAATTCTATGAATTTGAGAACCACCTAAAATTATTAAATTTGGTGATGATTCTGAGAGTTTCGACCAAGCATATCTGAAAATTACTTGGTTAGCCATTTTCTCTTTTTATAATACAACTGACTTAACTATGTAGTTTTCTCGTTTAACAATGGCATCTGTAGTGGCAGCTTCTTTCAGTTGGAATGCCAATCCAGCCCTAACACAGCCAACAATATCAGGAGTTCCACCTTCTTCTCTTTCTTCTGTGTCTTTGAGATAAATTTGATTTTCTCGACGAACAAAGAAAACTGTGCCTCCTCCGGCTCCTTCTGGATATATTTCGCCTGGGGTAAACAGAGATCTTTTAGCAATCAATATTCCAGGGGACTGAACACCTCCGATAAACTTATGCATGGAAAAATAAATCGCGTCTTTGTACACTAACTCACGATCATCACTAAATTATATTTTAATTTTTGAATGGTGATTAATAAAAAGTTTAGATTTTAATTCTGCTTTGCAATATTCTTACTCAATTAAGTAAAAAGTGTATATTTTAATTTCATCTTTGCTTATTGTACATTATTTTAATTCAGCAATTTAGAATTTATTATTTGTCAAACTGCGTTGTTTTAGTATTATTAACTATATTCAATAAAGGTTTTAAAATTTTCAAATATTATTGTTTATCCATAATATTCAACTAACGAGGAACCTTTTACGTTAACAATATCTTGAGCAAGCAAATATCAAAACCTTCATTCTACAAACTTTGATTTATTTTATATTATAATTATACTTACTTTTAAAATGTTAATATAATATTAGACGCAATTATGAATCACACAATATTAAATGATCAGTTTGGTTAAAATTAAGTACCAATAACATTCGAATTGACAAAGGCAATAAGTTTATTTCATGTAAATCATATATGATGGCCTAAATTACCGCAACGTAATATGTGGGAACAATCACGACAATTTCCCACATATGACCTAATATATTTGCCCTCCTCGCATACATCTTACAATATTTAAATGATCATTGCGCAACATCATTACAATATGTAAATTAATTAATTCTACCAGGTAAACTTATGAAAATGATCAGTAGATTAAATCAAATAATTAAATTATTAATATAATACAAGAAAAATACAATTTTAATCAGATTTTTTTAGGAAAACAACATTAAAGAAAATATTTTGCAGAGTAATTTTTATTGAATAAGTAAGCTTTCTTTGTTTTTCGTGGTTTACATGCTTTCTTTATTGACCAATGAGAAAATACTTTGCTTCAACTGTATTTTGTGATTTGCTTCAATGTTCTCTGATTCAGCATCAGCAAAATATTCCTGTAATTCCATGATGAACGTCAATATTTTGATGTTTTTGCAATTTTCAAAAACTAAAGAGATTAGAATGATATTCACTCGATGAGTCCCGCTTCAATTGCTTGGCTCTGTGCACTTTTCGGAATAATTACCTTTGATAATTTGATCTTGCTTAACTATTTTTCTAATTCCTACTCTCGTATTCTTCGTCCCTACCTGAGGCAAAATGCTGATTGTTTCTATTTTCGACTTGCCTTATGTAGTAGTATAATCCATTTTATTGATGATTCTTAAACCAAATTGTCTTTGACAATCCCCATCGGCGGCTTTCTTTCATGATTAAATTTTCAGCATTGAAGTCTTCGGTCAACATTCTCGTTGTCAAGCCTGCTTCCTCTTGCCCGGTTGCCAAAATTAACTGGTAGTAAAAATTTGAAGATTGGCCTGTTCTTTCTTTATTTGCGATTTGAACTTTTTGAACTATCTTTCAACTTTAATATTGGTGATTATTCCTTTTATAAAATGTTCGTTGAGATCGTGTAATAACTGTTACATTTCCACCTTTCTCGAAGTGGTAGAGCAAAATATGGCAAATATGGATATTATTTTTGATACGCGTTTTTACTAAATGAAGAGGATAATTTTTATAAAAATTTAAACAAAACGCGAAAAAATCATGCACAAACCTAATTGAATGTTTTCTATCGGCGGGTGTGTCGATTATTCGATGTTTTCATACAATGTGCATTGGCACGACTATTATTGTTATTACATCATTTTTAATGTGCTTTATTATCGAATTTTCTTTTATATTTCGTTGGAAATTAACCGGATGAACAGTTTGTTTTTAAAAGTTATTATTCTTGAATGGTTTTGTGTTTGCAAATACATCTAGAAGAATTTATGCTTAGTGATTTGGAATTTGTTCTTTTTTCTAATATACCCTTATTTGTTTAGGAATTTCAACTAGACAACATCAGTTTTGACATTTTTGTATTTAAATTTAATCATAGTTTAAAAATAAATTTAGGCAAATTTTACATTAAAATGATTCAATCTAAAATGTGATTTAGTAAATATCTGTTATTTGAAAATAATTAAATATATTTGCAACTTGGATGTCGAAGCTGCTGAATGACAATCAGGCGTACCAGTTCAAATTTTGAGTTTGGCGATTTTTTTACGAAAACTTTGGACCTTATATACTGTTTACCTAATAATTCATTCATAAATAATTTGAACCAGTTAAGATATATAATTATCTTGTGTTTAAATAATTGATTATTTTGGCACTTTTATGAAATAAATTTGGATGAAAATTAATTCGTTAAAAAATGAGATGGATGTAACTGGCGACCACGCTGAAACTAAGAATATTAACACACTTTCAAAAACAACGAAATCATTAATTGAACGTCTGCCAAAATCATGTCAAGATATGCTTACATTAAAAGTTCGATGTTATCATGGACGAGGATCGAAAGAAGCAGAAGAATGGCTGTTGACAAATGGACAGCGATTGACACGTACATTCAATGTATTATTAGAAGCAGAAGCTAAAACACTGTGGGAAACGTCAGAGAATCAGAAACAACAGATGCCAAAGCCAAAACGTGGTTCTTAAATACATTCACGATTACAAAATCAATGACTGGCAAAATCAGAAAATTGCCAGATTTGAAACAAGAAGATGATAAAAGATTTGCCGCATTCGAAATTCGACTAAGGAAAGTTTTAGTTGAAGTTCGTAATTCAGAACGAAAAGAAGAAGACATTTTGCAAGATCTCATCGCAAATAAAGCACGTGATGCGAGATTAAGAGAAATATTACTAACAAAACCAGAAACAAAAATTTAAGAGACGAGGGCACTGGCAAAGATTGTTGAAACGAATAAAAATGGAACCAATAAAATAGAATATATCAAGTTTTTACTGGACTGTCTCGCGTAAGCAACGATATTTTCCTCAATTGACTTAGGTCAAGCATATTACCAAGTAGAACTGGCTCAAGATATTCAAGAAATGACTGCATTTAGTACAAGTGAAGGGCTACCGTTTGGATTAGCAACAGCTCCTGCTACATTTCAGCGACTAATGTACACAGTATTGGAAGGAATGCTATTCAAAGGAGTAGTAGTTTACTTACATGATATTTTGATTTATGGGAAAACCGAAAAGGATCACGATGAGCTACTAGATGAAATATTTAAAAGAATTCAAATACCAGGGTTGAAGATAAATCCAGAGAAATGCGAATTCAATAAAACAGAATTGTGCTTCCTTGGGCATACAGTTAACGGTAAGGGTATTCAAATAAACAGAAAGAAAGTTGAAGAAATTTAGAAAGCAGAAGCACCAAAATGTTCAAAACTGTTAAGATCGTTTCTCGGACTAAAAAATTACTACAGAAGATTTATCAAAAACAATGCTAGAATTACAGAACCATTATATGCCGCAACATCTGGATGTGACAAAGATATAATTTGGACTAAAGAATGTAATGAAAGTTTCCAAACAATGAAGGAAAGGTTGTATGATGCACCTATTCTCGAATATCCAAAATAATATAGAACATTTATCTTAGACACAGGCGCTAGCTTTGGAGCTATTGGATCGGTTTCAACCCAAGTTAGAGAAGATGGAGAGGAATCTGTTATAGCTTATGGTTCGAGACATATGACAGCGCATGAAAAGGGTAATAAGGAAAGAACTTCTTGCAATACATGAATATGCTATGTATTTTAGAGAATATCTTTACGGGAAAAAGTTCATAATTCGTACCGATCACAAGGCATTGCTATTCATGAACACTGGAAAAATGCCAATCCGTCCACAATTTCAAACATGGTTAGCAAATCTGGCTGAATATGATTTTGAACTAAAATACAGGAAAGGAGAGGAACATTCGAATGCATATTGGTTATCAAGATTGAAAGGTATGATTTGCACCCAGTGTCAAACAAGACATGAAGAAGCCAAAGAAGGGAAATCAAAGATCAGATATATACACTATCCAAAGAACAGAGGCTGTGGTAAAACTATTGGAGCAGCAGCAGAAGGATATCAAATTTCAAGAGCTACGAGAGATGTTGGAAATTGGATGTGTACAGGGGAATAAAAATTGTTTACCATTCAACGTAAAAAATACACGAATTGATGGAGGATTATTAACAGTACAAAAGAAAAGTAATATCTTAATTTTAGTTCCAGAAACTTTTGCGGGCTTATTAACAACAACGTTACATCAAGAATTATGCCATATTGGTGAAATTATTCCATTATATAGAAAAAATATTCTACTGGCCTAAAATGCATGAGACAATTCAGCTTTGTTTACGGTGTTGTGATTGCTGCTCTAAGAGGAAAATCGATCAGACAAGAACCAAGGAAATATTTATCTCTAGATTTAGGTCTGAATTCCTAGAACAAATTGTTATGGATGTAGCGTATATGGAGAGGAATACTATAAAAAATATATGGTAGTAATTGTCGATCATTTTAGTAAACTAATTTCTTTGACCGCAATCACGAAGCAAGATGAAGGAACAATTTTCAAGACGATACTTAACAGTTGGATCTATCGTTTTGGAAAACCAAAGAGCATATTGAAAGACAGAGGCCAGAATTTCAAAGGAAAACTTTTAAAAAAGAGATTACAGAAACTCGATATCATACAGGAATTCAGCTCACCTTAGCAGCATCAATTAAACGGATTAGATGAAAGGGTCATTTGAACGGTAAGGGATCTTATTACTGCGACATTGTCATGCGGTTGTGAACAGAAGAACTGGCATGAACTTTTACCTAGGATAGAGTTCAGCAAAAATAACAGTCGACAAAGCGCAATTTCACCATTTGAGATAATTTATGGGAGAAGTGTTTATTTACATTCAAACTTCAAATAAACAGATATATCAAGAGAATAATTTATGGAAAAGGCGATATATAACTCAGATAAAGTGGCAGATAGTATGAAAGCTATGGACACAACAAAGAGAGGCGTTCGTGTTTTTGAAGTCTGGTGGAGGTATTATAACAGACACAAAGATCATATGCAGTACGAAGGTCCATACAAAATCTTCAGGTTTCTATCTCCTAGTCGAGTAGAAATTCACTTACAAGGCAGGACGAAAGAAAGAAGAATCGAGTGGCTGAAGAAGTGGAAGAATGGGAGAGTTAAGATTTATAATTATCTTGTGTTTAAATGATTGATTATTTTGGCAATTTTATGAAATAAATCTTGATGGAAATTAATTCGTTAAAAAATGAGATGGGTGTAATTGAACCCAAAAATTTAGATATCTTATCTTGGTTTTAAATATGTCACATAGTTGGATAATTAAAATATCCTTTTTTAAAAGTAAATAATTTACTAAATTTAAAAATTACATCCATTAACGTATTAATTTGGTCCAATGAACCCCAGCTCAGAGTATCAGCATGCTCTCAATAAATTGATAATTTACTATGTAAAATAAATTTATATAAGTAAGCTGATCACGTATTGTTTTGCATCAAAAACTCAATGTTTTTGTCTGGAGAAGCTGCAGAGATCCTGTCCCAAGAAGCCTTTAATGTTGAAAGTGATTTGGAATAAAATCAAGATGAAGCTACCAGTGAAGACCAATATAATTCAATTTGCATTTATTCTGAAGAATATGAGATATCACCTGATAGCAAGATTCAACATCCATTAGAGACTAATCGTGTGCTTACTACCAAGAGAAATTTCTAAATAGTAAACCAGTTTACATCGATGCCTGGAATTCTAAAAAGATTGTCTAACTCAATAAGCAGTCCTTTAAGGTTTCTGAAAGCATTCATAGACAAGAATATTATTGATCAAATTTTGACAGTAACTAACTCCGTTTTTGAGACTGTAATAACAGAAAAAGATCTATGGTTATAGATTGAAGTAAACCTGTCAAAAATGCTTCATTTGAAAAGATTTATTTCCAAGAATTTGGTCTTCCTTTTTTGAAAAAACATATTTTATCTTAATAAAGTTTTTCTCATATTTCTATTTTTAAAGTAATTCCTCGTGCTAAATTCAAATTGATTTGTTTTGAAATCAGGTTTGACATTGAGGAAACAAGAAATAGAAGAGTAAAAGATACGCCAATCTCAATTGTTTGATACTGTTTAATTGAAATATATTACAGTTGATGAGCTGTTATACAACACTCGTGGTCATATGTCATTTAGTGTATATATTCTAACTAAGCCATGTGTGGTGAGCCGCTCGACGGCCTCATCGAAACCTATATAAATACGTTATGAAAAAGAAATTATTTCTGAAATAAAGAATCGTCTGATCAAACATCGTAATATTCTAGTAATCGTATAATTGATCCTTATTATCTGCTTATTCAATTTCTACATCAGTCAAGGCGATCATTCAGCGCTAAATTAAAAACAGAAATTTCATTCGTCATTTTACCAAAACGAAACCGAATATCAATTTTAAACTTACAAGGAAGATCATTCCAACAGGCCCTGGGGGTCAGGAGGGTCATTTGTTATAGGCCTTCAAAATATAGCTAGCAACACTATTAAAATCTAAAAAAATGATCAAAAAATTTACTTCGCGCTTTTATGTAGTCCCTACATTTTAGGACAACTAAAGAAAAGTGATAATGTTTCTGAAACTCAACAAGATGAAAGAAACTTGAGAAATCTAAGTGAAGTATTTCTGGATAAAGGAATTACCATTAAAACTGACAATTTTTTTTATTACAAAGAACCTTGTCAAATATTTGAAGAGATGGAAAACTGCGTTATAGAAACAGTTCATAAATCAAAACGGTTCTTAGCACCTGAGATAATTGAAAGGAGCAGGAAAATTGGTTCAATTTTCTTGTACCATGATAACACAACATTATGTTGCTATTCAAGCAAGCCAGGAACACACTGGACTGACTTGTAAGGTAATGGCAAATTGTGATTTTTAACAACCTACTTGGTATTCCCACCTTCAACTCCGATGTCTTGAATGCAATAAAATATCCTAAATTTATACGAAAAGCCAAGACAATGTTTAGGAAGTAATTCTTGCAGGATCTTGTAATTGAAATAAGTTGAAACATTGCAAAACACAAAGGCATTCAATCAATTGAACCTCAAGCCAATGAAATTAAAAATAGACCAGTTCGAATTCGTACAATTACAAAAGACAAAAATACAAAAACCAACATGTTTTAAATGTAAAAAACATGTATGTATTCTTTTATAATATGAAATAATTGCCACACCTCATAATTCTTTAGTGTATGTGAAATATATTTTCGAAGTGGTGTTTAATAAGTCAGATGTAACTATAATAAATAAGTAGAATAACTTAAGACACAACTATTAAATTGCATACGATACATGGAAAAAAAGTTTCATAAATTACGAATGGCTTTAAATTTTTTCAAATTTGAAGGGCTACTATTTTTAAATAATTTTAAAATAAAAATTTAATCACACTACTGCAAAATTTAAGGAAATAAACTATTATTTTTATCAAATGTTATTTTCTATTAATCAAATAAAAAGTCGAATTAAAAATTTCATATTGGCACACTTTTAATTTTCTTACGGCACTTTGTTTGCGTACACCTGACCCTCGTATAACGCATTTTCGAAATAGCAATAATTACAATTTGCGCAAAACCTCGTATAGCGCGGAACTACACCATCGTATAACACGGGTTTTTTTGGGGTTTTTTTGTAACTACAAATTTGTAGTATCCGGGTACTTCCCTGAGTGTATAAAGAAATATGCATAAAGAAATTCTTAAACCGAAACGTTGTATTTATGTTTCTTTTCCACATTGTGTTTATGAACAAGTTCATACATGATAAATTATTTTTGTATGCATTTTCATATTTAAAAAAAGTCATTTTGGTATATGTACAAAATTAAAAGTGAAAATATTAAATATTATGTCACTTATAAAGAAATCAGAGGTGAAAAACAAAAAAAAGTCCTTATAAAATAATTTTATCGTTGGACTTAATAATAATAATTTTTAAATAAGTTTTAATTTAATTAAACAGGTAATTAAAAGTTTCTGATTTAATAATGAATTTACCGCTTTAAATTTAAAAAATTGTTTTGTTTTAGCTATGGCTAGTAAAGAAGCGAATATTAGAAACAAGAACAAGCCAACATTGAAAAGAAAATTTATCTCTTTGGAAGTAAAAATTAAAATATTGGATCAACTAAAAAATGGAGATAAATTAGGATTTGTTGCACACTCAATAAATTTAAATGAGTCAACAGTTTTAACCATTAAAAATAATGAAAACAAAATAAGAGACGCTGTCGTGTCCGAGATATTTTAATGGAGAAAATGAAGAAATCACTTATCATATGGCGTGCAAATATGAAAACATGGATGACTGGTTGCTTATTTAATGATTGATTCTAATTCTGTTTTGTATCGGAAGTCAAGTTGAAAATTATACTAAAAAGAAGAATATAAGCTATAAAGTACTTTTAGTTATTGATAACGCACCAGGACACCCAAAGGATTTAAATCATCCAAATGTAAAAATAGTTTTTTGTCATCTAATACCACATCGCTTATTCAACCGTTGGATCGTAGAAAATCAAATAATTTTAGATAAAATGGATGCTAATCCTAATTTGACTGTCCAACAATTGTGGAAAGATTTCTCAATTTTGAATTGCTTGGAAATTGTTTTTTTGACATTAAAGGAATTAAAACCCACGACTTTAAATGCTTGCTGGAAAGCGATGTGGCCAGAAGTAGTTTTTAACGAAAATGTCTTACCTGCATTGGACGTATAAGTAAGTTGTATACTAAACCTTGCACATTCTTTAGATGGAGAAGTATTCAATGATATGGTTGAAGATGATATTCATGAATTATTAAATGACGAACATGAACTAGTAAAGTTAGTATCTGAATCTTATCCAAATGCTGCTAAGCCTAACGACGACGAAAGTTCAGCTGAATATTCAGATAATTCAATGAAATGTTTTACCATAAAAACTTTAAGGACAGGATTAGACTTAGCTAACAACTTAAAAATTTATTTTGAAAATAATGATCTGTCAGGTGAACGTTCTGGAAAATGTAATAGACAGTTGAAAATTTGTCTAGCTCTTTATTATGAGCTGCAAAAAGAATTGCAAATAAACACCAAGCAATGTCATATAACTGACTTTTTGAATTTACTAAAGAAATAAAACAACCATTGTTTGTATCGTTTAAATAAAATCATATAAAAAAGTTTATTTTCTTTAAAAAAACTTTTAGAACGTAGCCCCTGAATTTGTACCGGAAATTAGTCTCGTATAACGCGGATTTGCATAAGACGCAATTTCTGAGGAACCTAACCTCCGTGTTATACGAGGGTCAGGCGTATTACTAAAATAAGGAATTCAACAAATTGTATCAATCAACAACAT
This sequence comes from Schmidtea mediterranea, assembly GCA_022537955.1. Taxonomy (NCBI): domain Eukaryota; kingdom Metazoa; phylum Platyhelminthes; order Tricladida; family Dugesiidae; genus Schmidtea; species Schmidtea mediterranea. The sequence continues at coordinate 304,690,164 of CM039679.1, read as the reverse complement.
ATATTCACGAAATCATTTATTAAATAGTTTTATAATTTATATTCATTTAATTAATCACTTTAATTAATCGATTTAAATATATTCTCAAATATTCAAAATATTAATTACTGATAAATAAGCATACAAAAGGAATCAAGTCAAAAATATTGATAATGTTAATTTTACCTGGATATAATAGGATTCATGTCTATTGGAAGGTATGGTGCACCGGTAGCATAATCCCAAAACACAATTCCACGATATTTATGAACCATCGCAGATATTAAGTTAACATTGCTAATAATACCGGTGACATTAGAGACAGCTGCAAAAGTTGCAATCAGTGGAGTATCTTCTTTACTTGCAAGTTCAGATTGTACTTTTAAAATTGATTCGAGATGTTCAATGTCAAGATTGCCTTCCTTATTAATTCTAACCCTGTGAATTGAATGAGCTAACTTTCTCCATGGTAAAAGGTTTGAATGGTGCTCAAATGGACCAACGATTACAATCTGAACATAGAAAGAAAATCATTTCCAAATATATCTTCCCAAATATGCCTACCGGTGGTTTAATAAGATTTAAATTATGAATAAGTTTATGAATTGCTCCAGTGCAACCACTTCCAACGAAAAGAATGACATCTTTTTCGGTTGCCTGGCATGAATTGCGAATAATATCACGAGCTTCATGTCTAAACATTGTGGTTTGCAATGATGTAACAGTATTTGTTGTGTGAGTGTTTGCGTATTCTGGAAGGACTTCGTTGTAAATAAATTCTTCGATGAATTTTAGCGATCGTCCAGAAGCAGTATAATCACAGTAAAGTACTAAACATATGTTTATTCAATTTTTCTTTATATATTAAAGATTTTCAACTTAAATAAAAACCCAGAAAATATGTAAAACAACACCGTAATGAAAGAATATATTTTCGACATTTTCAAAGTGGAACTGCAGTAATCCATTGGAGCAGCGCGAATATCCTAATTATATTCGCGCTATGATATCTATTTAAAAATGGGCAAAGTCAGTTGTAAAAAGGATAATAACCTTTCTGATGACTTTTCGTTGTTTGGTTTGTATTTAACAAATATAAATTCATTGATTCCTTATTCATGTATTCTGAATATTTACATCTATAAAACCCCAAAGAATTTGAGAAAAATATAGTGACTATGGGAATCATTTTACGTGGATTGTTATACCATATGCAAATTAATATGTTTAAACAACATAGGTATTAAAAGCCTCAAAAGATCAAACTTAATTCTTAACAAATGCATTCTGGAAATCGGTATGTTCCAAATCAAAATTTGAAATTTTACTACCTACATCCAGTGAGGTTGTCTATCTGTCTGTCTATCACAAGAGCTTCTCTTAAATGGCAAGCAGTAGCAATGTGACATTTGCACATGTCATTCTGATTATCAATTTAAGATCAAATGTGTCATTTTTTAACTTTCAATTTTCAAATTTTGCATTCGTAATCTCAATCAATAAGGTCAACGGCAGTCACTCAAAGTCGCATTGTTGGATTCAATAATAGAGTGTTTCTTGTATGGGCATATGTCAAGGGCAAAGGATCCTTCAGCATCGTTCATCATCACGGATTATCAACAATAGACGTAAAATATTGCATATTGTATTGAAATAAATTTATAATAACAGAATGAATAAAAGTAATAAAAAGTAAATAATAAAGTTTTTTTAAATGTTTTTTTAATTTTTAATGTTTTTAATTAATATTATAAGGACTTTTTTATTTTTCACCTCTGATTTCTTTATAAGTGACATAATATTTTCTACAAAATCTGATTCATAGTCAAATTTTGTAGAAAATATTGTCATTTTTAATTGTTTTTAAATTTTTATAATTAATTCCAATTCATATATCTTGATATTCCTTTAAATTACATATATGGTCTAAACAACTTTATAAAATGTAACTTCAAAAATTGTATGTTAACTAATAAATATTATATACATGTATTTATTTCAGTACCCCGAATGTAATTCATGGCGTAGAGATAACAAAGAAAATTGCATTGTTTTAATGATAGATTAGTGATAAAAATGTTGTGATAATATCCGTTTTCATCACATTCATGCATTTATTATTCACTGACCAACTGCACCTACGAATACAGATCTGCTATTTCCTACTATTTTTGTTCTTTCTCCCTAAGAAATCCATTAATTACACTTTCGGTTCACTGATTCCTTGAATAGTTTATGCAAACTGACATCTAAAGATTGTCATACCTATTTGTATGACCACAATATTTGTATTGTTCATGCGTAGTTTGCCGTTCATACTTTTCGAATTGTGAAAACGGAACATATCTCACAGTAACATGAATTTCTTTTTCAATAACCTTCAGGCTTGAAGTTCCAAATTTTATTAACCCCCGTGTAACACTGAATTTCGTCATTCCAACAATTTTGTTCTACGTGCACAACAACATTCACTTTTTGGAAACCTTTTAGTTTTACAAATTATCATCGGCTTCGCTTTTGTACTATATGCCAAGCATGTTTATACACCACTAAAATGTTTTTTTTCTCATAGACAAGAGATTTTTCAAAAATAGTTTATTCCAATTCTATCAACCTTTCTATTGCGCAACATATCATGTTTCCTATTTGACAGTATTTGTTTAATAAAAAATGAATAATGGCAAATGCTTGAAATTGCTGCAGTTTACAGTTAAATTCCACCGATAGTTTGTGTACAATCATAGTTTTTTGACGAAGTGAAAGATTCTTTTCATAAATTTCTTTAACCATCCACTTGAAGCTCTGAATTTATTGCATGAATATTTATTTGCCTTTTTAATGCTTCCCACTAAATGGCTGTTCTTGTAACAGCATAAGCAGCGTTTTTTATTCGATTACAAATCAAACAGTTATGCTTCAAATTCCTGCCAGTAACATACTTAAGTACTTAATAAACACTTTAGCTACTTAATTACTATGAAACTATTTTAAGAGTTCAAAAGAATCCAAAAATGAAGGTGCAATTTATACATGATGAAAGTATATATCACTATTTTTCTGGACTAAAGCAGGGGTGTTTTTTTACGTTATTTAAAAAGTATTAAAACTAACGGTCATTAGCTTGGTGGATTTATTTATATATTTTTATTTATTTAATTAAAGTATTTGGAAATTCAATCAATGTCATTAACTGGCGTTACCGGGTGTCCCGGTTTCCAATTCTAAATCCAGTTTATATAGCAGTGTTGAAATTATGACAGTTCAAGTTTTGTTTCTATGTGTTTATTTAACTGTAAGATTTGGATCGTAACTGTTTGAAATTTATTATTAGATGTATATAACATTTAATTTATAATTTTTTTAATAAAAACAGTAAAGCATCAAATAAACGAAATATATTTCAAGGAAATTATCGTAAAATTATCGGAAACAATAATGGCATTATAATACTGAATTAATGATTTAATTAAATAATCTCAATATATTCGTTGCTGATTGAATGTTAATTGTTACAATACTTTAATTTTGTCGGAGTTATAAATCCTAAGTTATTTTAAAGATAGAAAGCAGGTAACAAAAGTCACAATTCGAAAAGAACGGTGTAAAAAACGCGAAATTGCAGAAAATCGACCAACTATTGATTTTGAATTCGGAAAACAAGTCAAATAGAGATTAATTAATGAAGATGATGTTGAAAATGAAATTATCAAAAAAGTGAAAAGTTTGGAAAAATAGTTGCAGTGGCTTATACATGAAGTGCGGCTTATCTATAGAAATTTTATTTCAATATTCAAAATACAAATGAAACTAAATATATTTTACAAAATATGCAAAATAATTTTAATATAACCCATTGACAAACTTGACTATAAGACGCGCGTCTAGTTTTACCTGATTTAGTGAAAGTATGAAATCCATTTGTCCCATTTGTTAAGCATTTTACTCTTGAATGATTTGTTCACACTTAAATCTAATGGTTGCAATTTCTTAGTGAGGCCGCCGGGAATGACAGCAATTTTTGAATATTGTTTTACAGTCTTTTTCATTTCATCGGTTATATGACTTCGTGCCGAATCAAATATTAATAGTGAAGTATAGTTGAAAATAGCATTTGCTTTTTTGCGTCATACTTTATCCAACCATTTTGTGAACATTTCTTGGTTCATCCAACCTTTTTCATTCACTTCCCCAACTATTCCTTTAGTGAATGACTCTTATGGAATAGTCTTTCTTTTAAAAATAACCATCGGTTCACACTTCCCGCCATCAGCTGTGACACAAAGAACAAAAGTGAAGTGACACTTTTTATTACCAGTTGTTTTAATTTTAATATCTTCTGTGCCTTTGACGTCGACAGTGTAATTACTTATCATTTCAAAACTGACAGGGACCTCGTCCATGTTTCGAATGTGTTGCAAACTTATGTCGAATTTGATTTTGTCGACATATTGTTTGAAAACTGGGCATTTTTTCTCCCAGTCTTCGGGCAAATTCTGTCCAACCAAAGTTACAGCTCTTATAGAAAGTCTGTGTCTTCTCATAAATCTAAAACACAACGTGGCACTGGACTTAAAATTTTCGATATTCACTGAGTTTTGAAATAAATTTTTGGCCAATTCTTGAGCTTTTAAACATATTTTAACAGCCGAGACATGTGATCCATTTCGGCGTTCAGAAAGAACACAATCCTTCAAGACTGATTCGAGTTTGGGCCAAAATTCTTTACAAAATCTTCTAGCTCTTTTGATTGGTTTCATTGCTAAAAGTATCGATTTATTTCTTATACAATTGCGAACATTTTTCTCATCTGTTTCGAAGACCTTTCCGTAGGTCTTTTCCCATATTTTTCTGCATATTCTATGATCTTGAGTTTTTTATCCCGAGTGTGTCACTTTCTTGTTTTTGACATTTAGATGAATAAATAAGATATTTGAAAAATCTAATTTAATTTAAATTCAATTGAAACACAATTTAATGATTTCACATGTTTTGGAAAACTTTTGAATTTAAATATATAAACAACCCTTTAATAGATTTTTTAAAAAATTACGAGTTTTATTTGTGCAGACTATCTATGAAACATTAAGGTACGTTTAAAAAAGATCAAAAATCAAGGTAATGTATAAAAACAAGAAATCGTTTATTGATTAAGGAAAACCTTGATTTGGGTAAACAAGAAAGTAAACAAATGGGAATTTTAAAAGCCATTATCAAAACAGTGTGATTGATAGGAAGATGTGGACGAAGATTATTCTAAGGAAAGTGCGGGGTAGAGTAATTAATTATATTCTTAAACAACAAGATCAATAAAGAAAGCCGCAGAGGGAGAATTGTCAAACAGAAACGATTTTGGTTGAAAATCTTCAATCAATCGGATTATACTACTAAATAATGCAGGTTGAAAATAGAAACATTTAGCATTCTGGCTCATATAGGAATGAAAAAATCGAGAATAGGATAAATACAGTATATTAAAATTAGGAAAACAGAAAAGTTAAGAGAAATTAGAGTGGTCTTAAGGTATATTGTTTCTTGCTGTAATAATTTTGGTGTAACTTGTAATAATGACAAATATACATTGTGAGTGGTGTTTTATTTTATAGAGCATGTAGAGTCAAAACTAAAGACTATTATTATTATTATTCAAGACTTCAAATGCACCTTCAAAAAGATAACTGAACTCTTAATAAACTTGTTTTCTGTTTGATGACAGATAAGCATTTAGATTGTGATGTTAGAAAACTTGCGAAATTATTTGGTCCTCAGAATACTCACAAAACAGACATTACAATGCTCCTAGTTCTTTCTGTGGTAGGTTGAGCACAGTATATGATTCCTAAGGAATAATTCTAAGGAATATGAGCAGCAGAATTCATTTGATTTTGTTGATTTTTTAGCAAAACATGCTATTGATCTTTCTGATGATATGAAATATATATGAAGCCAGGAGACACAGACCTATACACTACTTCCAATAGCTTTTGTGGCTTTCAATGTAATAAAAATATTGTTAAAGGTTCGAATTTTAGATATTGGTGATTATTTTCTAGGTTTGAAAAATCTATGAAAAGTATACACAAACTCATTTCTCTTTAGAATAAAAATGAATATTCAAAAGCTTTTGTAGAAAGACTGTCAAAGAAAACCATTGATCGTCTTTCGATTGTGCTTTATAGAAAATAAAAATTAAAGTTCATTTAGAAATAGTGAATCTATAAAATCTCATATTTTATTTATTCCATATTCGGAAGAGTTTAAAATTTTTATATGTTGTCACAAAATTATTAGCGTGAAATGCCACATACATTAGAGTGAATTCACGGAACATAGCCGATTGAAAAGTGTGAAGAACATTATTGAGCAGAAAAGTATCACTTGACACAGATTATGATGGCAGATTGATAATAAGAATAATTCCCTTGAAATATATTTCGTTTATTTGGCGTTATAGTGTTATTAAAATGAGCCATCATTTTTTCGTTATTGTAATTTTTTATTTAAAAAATTTGGTTTATTAATTCAATTTTGTATGTTCATTAAATTCATTCTATACATTCAAGACTGCCAAAGAGAAATTGCCAAAAATAAACTGTAGAATTTCATTTTATAAAAACTGGAAGTTATGCATGAAAATGTATTTTAAACATTGCAATTCAAGTTTTAGTGTAAGTCCATATGATTTTTCAGATATTAAAGACCCATACAAAGTTAGAAACACAAATTCGCAGCTTCGTCGTCAAATAAGAGCAAGCAATTGACTACTATTTTCATAAAACATGAATATACGATAGCTGATAACAATTATGTTCTGATTGCCATGTTGTAATGAGTCTTTTAGTTCCACTGATTGCATGAACAAATTAATTCCTATTCTATTGCAACATATTCGGCTAGTATAACATAAACGTCAAAAATTATAACAAAGTTCTTCAGTCGTATACATTTAATTTTGAAAGAATTGTCAATTTGTTCTTTTATATGGAATTATTATGGATGTCAGTAACCAAAAAGCCGAAAAAAATGTATCATAATACTGATAACGTTGTCAACGATTACCGGGTACACGGATGGTCATTATTTACGAAGGAAATATAATTTGCGGGTGGGTACCTGTTGGAGTCACAAAATAATGTGCTTAAATCTCCTTTTCCCACAATAACTTACTCAGCTGAACCCGAGACAGATATATCTGCTCGTAAATGAAATAATAATCCAGATCCATTGGTTTCAACAAAAACGCAGTAAAATAAATACTTGAAACGTGTATTAAATCATGCTGTTAACGGTTATTCGGGTACCCGATAACATGCTTTCCAAATTTTTGGCAGCCTTATTTGTTAAATAATATTTAAATAAAAGTGGAATTCAAGTCAAATATGGAAATTAGGTAGTTTAAAGGGTGAAAAATTAATTCAAGTTTTGTATTCAGGAATTAAAATGCCAGAAATTTGATTTTAAAATGTGTCACATTTAGAAGGGGCAATTGGGGTCGATTCGGGGTTTTTATAAGGGATATACATAATTACCAGCTGTATAACAAGGGCAAAACAGTTGTTACACTCAAAAAAAAAAATTCTAAATGTTTTGCATCACAGTAGCATCGTTTGTTTTATGCATACAATTATTGAACGAAACTGTAGTGGCTGTTTTAACACCTAAATCCAGGAATTTAGACAATTTAGATCTCATAATGTAAAAATCTTCTGGAGTCCCGGTATTAGATGCTAGACTTAGAAATATAAATTAAAAATAATAAAACTTTCACGCAAATTTTGTCAGGAACCTTGATTGTATCAAAGATTAAAGTTTCAGATAGAAAATGTGTATAGCAATCGATGTCAATGGCATTATTCTGTAGAAGTCTAATATCATACAAGTATTCGCCATCATCTTCTAGTTATTTCAACGCTTAAATATAATATATCGTTTCCTGTGTTTACCAAAAGGCTTCAAAAAAACTGAAATAGATTTCAAATTCGTTAAATTGGTGACGATAAACCAGCAATAAATACTATCAGACCGAAAATGGAGATGGAATTGATAGATCAATTTCAAATTACATTGTCTAATTGAGCATGTAGGGTTTTCATATTGCTTGCATTTTGATTTAATTTTATATTAATTACCAGGATTTTGCACTAAATTAATATTTTCAAAAACAAAAAGTTAATA
>CM039679.1:303877013-304077013 GCA_022537955.1 Schmidtea mediterranea | reverse complement strand
TTGTAAATCTTTAAAAAATTAGAAAAATTGTTTGAAAAACTAACTAAATTTTAATTATTTAAATATGCTAAAATATATTTTGATCTCATAATCACAAACAAATAAACAACTTCTGATTCTGACCACCTTAACAATAAGCTAAAATGACCAAAAATCAAAAGTGTAAAAGAACCGGTAAACCAATAATAGAATATGAAATATTTTAATTCTTTGTGATATAATTATTTTATTTAATAAACTGTTTTAATTTAACCTGAGAAAGAAGCATGATTCAAGTAAAAAATTACAAATATTTGAAAAATAATTACATGCTAAAATTATTTCATATTTCATTTTGGTTATTTTTATCCGGTAATTACATATTTTTTTTAGAATATTATAGCAAGCTAGAAGAAAGAAACAACGGTGGAATGATTTTACACGCATAAAAGACGACAATCCAACCTTATGAAATATGTATAATACATGACGCAGGCACTATTATTATAAGAGAAGAAGAAGACCTGGACGAAATAAATGAAGAAATTGAACATTTTGAAGAGGAAAGTGAAACATCACCTACGGATATGTCAATTTCAGTTAAACACGAATATTTAGTCCCACAGCATGCAGACTATTTGAAATTAACATTTACTATAAAAGACTTGTTTTACATAAATATCTGAACTCTATAGTAAAGTGTTGAGACTTTTATCGCTTTACATTATATGTTACTTAAATAAATGTTTTCTATTAGAAGGTGCCAACACTAAATTCTTTAGCTTCCATAAGAAAATTAATATTTAATAAATTTAATAAAAAAATTAAAAAATTCAGTTTTTGCGAAAAATAATTTTTTGTTCTTTTTCGAATAAAAACATGACTGAAATTCCAGAACGTAAACTATGAAAATATATTATTACTAAATGAAGTTACACATATCATGAAGAGGGTAAGACACTAAATTGTACAGTATGAAGCAAAAAACCGTTTTAATTATGTATACGTTTTTCTGTAGTAAAATACCAACCTGCAAATGGAATTCTTATTTAATTTGGATTTGGGAAGTTGTCAGTTTTTTAAACGCATCTATTAATATTTTCGTCTGCATTTTGTATAAATGTAAAATATTATATATTTAGTTTTGAATGCTTGATTCGGAAGTTTGTTTTAACTGAAAACAATACTAGTAATGACCCTGATGTGTTGGAATAGTTTATTTCGAAATTCACGAGAACAAAATTCTTTCTCTGTAATGAAAGAGATTCATATCAAAACTCTTCAATTGAAATATCATGTTGTTTTCTATACAGTAATATTAAAAAAAATATTAATTTGCTTGAATAATTTTAAAAATTGAACAATTGAGCAAAATATCATATACACAAAGATACATATATTTATAACACTTCACTCCAATAATTATAATAAATTAACTTTTTTTCTCAATTGTATTTTTTATCTTCCATTTATGTTTTGTAAAGCTTTTTTCGTTACAATAAATAAAACTCAAACATTTGAATTTTAAAAATTTCAAAAATTATTTTATCAAATATTGTTTGTTTTAATTATTGTAACATTAAATTGTAAATACATGAAATAAGATTAAATTTATCGTAACAGCATCAATTTTGTTAATGATTCATTAAAATTTTCATGAAATCCGATTAGAAATGAATGGGGGGAATTTATTGAAATAGAAAACTGGGAAATAAAACAGATTTTGCAATTTCTAAAACAATTCCCAAGTAAAAATAAAAATTAATCTCCAATATGGAATTCTAAACGTACAATTAATGGTGATCGTACAAAAGCATATATTAGCAATATAATAATGCACAAAACGTTTTTTTTAAAACAATTTTCTACCCTATCTAAGATAATCTTTTATTGTTTTTATTTTAGATTACTCAATAAAAGATTGAAACTTTTAGCATAATTGTAAAACAAAAATTATAATCACCAATTACAAGTAATTGTTTGCTATTATAATTTTTTATATATATATATATATATATAATTTAATTAATGTGATATATCGAATTATTAAATTCCTTTATCATTGAAAATAATAAATTTATTATATTTTTACAGCTATCAATTTGTTTAAATATTTGCTTGTTATAAGAAATTATAGTAATAATTAATCTTACAGAAAACAATATTATGAGTGAAAAAAAAAGTATTTGGTACTCTTCAGTAAATGACAGATCAAAATCACTGAAAAAAAACATATTTCGATAATTCAACGTCGAGATTATCAAAAAATTGATCAACTTGAACAATTTGGAAATCCTCAAATATAAGGGCAAAACAAATGCAATTTTCGTTAGTTGGAAAAATATTGCAAAACAAAAACAAAAGTTCCATAAATTAAGAAAAAGAATCCAATTACGCTTCAGAAATTAGGAAAGAGAATTAAAACATTCATGATTAAAGTAATCAAACATGAGTGCTTCTTAATTCCAATTTTGCACATACTCGAAAGAGACAAGGACAACCATAATATATACTGTAAAATCCTGAGTATAAGCTGCAGCTAATACGTACAAAAAGGCAACATTTTTGAATTGCAGCTAATATGATGTGCAGCTTATACAACTAAAAAACAATTCAAATTGAAGATAAGATTATTTATTTAAATTTTCAACATCACACTCCTCAAAACCATCACACTTTTCATTGTCAATAAAAGTGAAATTTTCTAGTAATTCTACAATTTTGGATCAGACTCGTTCACATTCATTTCATTTTCTTCAATTTCAAGAACATCGTCGTCTTCACCGAATGCAACACGAAAACCATTCAAAATCGTGGAAAAGTTAAGATCTTCCCAAGACGAAACAATCCATTCGAAAATAGTATTCCAGTCAGCTGCTTTCATATTTCAGACTTAGTATGTTTGATGTTTTCATAATCTTTAATGATCCAATCTTCCCACTTCTTGCGCAATTTTGACTTGAACGAACGGTTAACAGTAAGATCTAATGGCTGCACCTTTGATGTCAATCCGGCAGGTATGAAAGCTACTTTGGATTCCTTCTTAATTTTATTAAGTGTAGTACTGACAAGATGTGAGCGATGCATATCAAATAAAAGCAATGATGGTACTTTTGGATACTGGTTCCATGGTGTCTTTGGAGGCAATGTAATTCAACTCTTCCATACTGTCTTGAGCCATATCTCAAGAGTTTCATGATTCATCCAACCAGTTCCATTGGCTGCAATAACAAGCTTTGATTCAGGAATGAAAGTCTTTGAATGTTTCTTTGTGCCCAAAATAACAAAAGACGGAAGTTTAGTACCATCTTTGAGAACACACGGATTGACGGTAAATCGTTTTTTCTCATGTCCTGTAGTTTTAATTCGGACCTCATTGGCACCTTTTGTCTCAACTGTGTACCCTAAAGGCATGTCACATTGAAAGGACACTTCATCAAAATTACCGATTTGATTATCGGGCAAATCCTTCTTTAAATCTGCGATGGTGCTTCTAAACTTGGCCATCTGAAATTCCCAATCTTTCGGTAATCGTTGCTTCGTGGTAGTCCGTCGAACACAAATATTCTTGCGTTTCATGAAATTATCAGTCCATTGAGACCTCGTGGCAAATCCTTCAATTTTCATCTCTTTGGCAATTACTTGTGCCTGTAAACGAATTCGAACAACCGACACTTGAAGTTCTCGTTCACGTTGAATTAGGATCAATTCGTGTAATTTCGTTTCCAATTCCGGATATCTAGCGTTACCACCACACAAAGATCTTCGATTTGGATTCATTACTTTGATAACAGACTCTTGAGCGATCCATCGTCGAATAACAGTTTCATTAATATCATATCGTCTTGCAACCTCCAGTGTGTTTCCTAACTGACGAGCTAATTCAATAATTTCTTTTTTCTTTGCTGAACTAAAAGATCTTCGTTGTTTCTTTTGTTTTTGTTCAGAATCGTTATCCATTTTACTCAAGGATTCAAAACAGTGCAATAAAAAATGTAAACAATATAAACTTGTACTTGTCAAATTATACTTGCTCGTTTATGATAATATAGTTCTAGTATAGTGCTAATATCTGTACATACATACTTTTTTGTCACAAACATCATTTTTTGACAAAAAAAATCAAACTCAATTCATATATGCAAAGTAGAAAACATTAAAAAAAAGCTACGCAGTAGAAAAAGAATGGTAAAATTTCAGTCATAAAGATAAATTCAAATTATGAAGCATTGAATTAAAATTGAAAACTAAAACAAGGACAGCACAAAACACTGAAAAAGAAATATGAAAATTTAATAAATGGAAAATCCTAAATTCCAGTAAAGGGCTTCGTGTATAGCAAAACACTAATATTGAATTGAAAACACTAAAAGGCGAAAAAGAAATCCATCATTGAATTAAAAATGCAGTGTTGGGTTTTCATATAAAGATGTTAATTCAACAATAATTGAGAATGCAGTTTATATCTAAATCCACGAGTTGAAGCTATGCAATCAAGATTTCCCAACAGTATATATTAGTTTATTATCAATATCGCAATTTACAAACTCCGATTAATTACAATTACAACAGCGTTGCAACATTATAAAGACAAATATATCGGATGCTTATTTCAACCTGATAAGGCATTACTATTATTTACTAAGAGAGACTTTGATAAAATAAGTTGCTCGGCTAAATTAATTCTCTATATTCACAATAGACTATTAAAATAAAAGTATATGTTTTTCTTATTTCTTTAAATAGTTTCACATGACCTGCGTTTCAATTTCATTTGAACCAAAATAAATGTCCCTCATCGTGCCAGAGATAATATCAATTTGAATAATCCTCGACTCTGTGTGGCTGCCACCATTTCAATTTTTGTTTTTCTTTGTCTAAATCTGAAAATGTGCATTAATTTATTGATTTGTTTTTATTTTTAATTGATTGTTTTGCTTTATTTTTTTTTCAGTTTTTCTCCACCTTCCATCTTTTGCTTCAAACTCAACTTTGAGCCATGAATAAGAACATTTTATTTTCTTTCCCCGTGTTCACCGCAAATTATTTAAATTTATTTAATAACAATTTTATTTTATTATTTTAAATATATTTTCAACTAAAGTTGAATAAATTTTGGATAGTTGAAGCTGATCCAAATGCAATCTTTGAAGAATTACGAAAGAAGTTAGATAAGAAAAACTGCAAATGAAGATAATATTAAAATTACACAAGTAAGCTGAAAGGAAGTAAATCGCATTAGTAAAGTGAAATTGACCGTTGCAATTAGAACGGTCATATATACATTATATGATACAAGATGTTTTACCCACACTTTTATAGTGAGAGTAGGAACAAGAACAAGTTTGGGTTGAATGTGAATACATCGAAACACTCCAATGAAATTCAGAAATCAAAGTCCTAATTTAATCAAACTAATTTAAAAATAAATTGTTAATTTTATTCAGTGATATTTTAAAATTAATAATTAAATAAAAATTGTAATGATTTAATTATAAAAAGGGCCATTCAAAAATATATTTCGACAGTTTTAATGTCATTATCAGGTAGGATAGATTACAAAATTTAGATTATTTAAACAAATTATACAATTTTTTATTAATTTAATTTAAATAAATAGATCATTTTTCATCTTCTAAATCAATTTTTTAAAACTGAATTTTAAATTTTTTTAAGATTTTAAAATACTAATTTAAACAAGTAATCTGTAAAATCAATTTTTAAGAAAATTAAAAATTATGTAACTTAAGAATTTAGTATATACACGAAAACAATAAGAAAATCATTCTACAAATCGCAAATTTACCAAGCAAACTAATTAAAAACATTAGAAACATACGTGATCACCGCATTTGACATATTAATGATCGGATTAAATAATATTAAAATTAATGTACAAACTTAATAAACTGTTTATTGTACATTCAAGTTTTTCAAAGTCGTATTTTAACATTCCTAAAAAAATATTTCTTTTCCTAAACGTACTTTATTTAATATAAAATTCTATAATTTCATATAATAATTGTTATCCTAGCCTACTTAAAAACATTTTTTGTAATTTTCAGTGATGTCGTTTTGTTTTATTAAATAAAAAAATTTATTCAAATTATACATAGCCGTCATTAAGAATTCATAATTAACGAAATTCTCTACTAGCATCTTAGCTCTATCAAAATTTCAATTGGATAATTATTGTCGGATAAATTAATGTAATTTATTTCTAAGATTTTATATTTTTTTATCGATTTTGCGCTTTTAGTAATAAAATTTTTTATAATTTTAATTATCGAAAATTTTTTTCATGAAAGGCACAATCAACGCGCAGCGGAATGACATAATCATATTATCAAACGACAACTAAAAATTTATTATAATAACAAATATTAAAATTTCATTTATTTTCATTAGGACTATAGATCAATAATTAATTTCCTTTTATATAGTTTTATTATAACAATAAAGTTGCAATGAAAATAAATGGAATATCAAAAGTGAATGAATCCGTTTTGAACAAAAAATAAAAATTTTACTAATAGTACAAATATTTAAACTATCATAGCCTAAATCGTTAATTAATCCGACATAAGAAATTCATTATTCAATAACTTTTTAAATTCATTAAAAAGTAAAAATTAATTTTGAAAAATTAGTATGAAATTTTTTGTATAATGATAATTTGATAAAATATAAGGCATTAAATTACAGCTTGTTTTAATATTCAAATAACAACAGAAATGATAATAAAATAATGCCCTGAGAGAAAAAACGATGCCAACCAAAAAATACGATATTATCACTATTACTATTTTTATTATAAAATTTGTTAGTACAACGATAAAAATAAAGTACAAAAGTTGGTTATTAAATAAATGAGAATATTAAAAATAATATAATTGAAATATATAAACTTGAACTATTATACGTTTGTTTAAATATGTTCATTAAAATTTAATAAAAACTATAATAAAAACTAGATTTGGATCTTAATCCTCATACCAAGTGATTTGAAGCTCTCCAAACACAAGGAAACTTTTGACAATACAGATAATATGTGAAAAAAAGAAACATTTCATCTAATAATATTCTATCGGTAAAAACTTTCATCTTTTTGTTCATATTTGATCTGTATTTTAAAAATATTTCATTTATTTTTTTAAGGATTTTAGATCACATGTAACAGAATTTCCCATCGCACTTGAAAAAATATAAATAATATATAGAAATATAATTTACATGAATTGATAGCACTGTTTTATTGAAATATGATTTATCTGTGGTTTTTTATTTCTACTTTGATGGGATATGTAAATTTATTTTAGGTTAGATTTTTTATTTCAATATATATATATATATATATAAATAATTAAATAAATTTGGCAACGATTTAATTAAACGATAACGCCAATAAAAAACCTTTCGTACGATATATTTCGATAGCACAGCTATCATCTTCAGGTACTCAAAACCAACTAAAAATATTACGAATTAACATTTAATTTAAACAAATTATTTTTTATTAATTTAATTTTTTAATAAATAAATATTTTTAAAAATATATTTTAAATTAATTTTAAATTTTAAATGTTTTACTTATATTCTAATTTTTAAAAATTAATGTAATTTAAAATTTTCAATTATTTTAATAATATTAATCTTTGGATCCAATGACCTTATCAGCAAAGATTAATGTGCAGAGTGCTGTGACTACGAATGTTTTGAATGTTTTTAAATAGTTTACGTATGTTAAATCATGTTTGTTTTTTTAATATTATTAAAATAATTGAAAATTTTAAATTACATTAATTTTTAAAAATTAGAATATAAGTAAAAAATTTAAAATTTAAAATTAATTTAAAATATATTTTTAAAAATATTTATTTATTAAAAAATTAAATTAATAAAAAATAATTTGTTTAAATTAAATGTTAATTCATAATATTTTTAGTTGGTTTTGAGTACCTGAAGATGATAGCTGTGCTATCGAAATATATCGTACGAAAGGTTTTTTATTGGCGTTATCGTTTAATATATATATATATATATATATATATTATAAATATCGATGAAAAATGTTTTTGTTATTTTTCAATTAATTTTTCATTTTAATAATAATCTTTTATTATTAAAATAATGACTAGGATAATGAGATCTGCCATTCAAACAGACATATAGACCTAAACTCAAAGGGATAGAGGGATATGTTTTATAATTTAAAATTCTTCAGAATATTTATTGGTGTTGGTGAATTAATGTCAAATTTTTAACAATGTTTTTACATTTTAGGAATTCCTGTTTTATCTAGTGAAAATTGTTTAAACAAATGAGAAACACACACACACACACACACACACACATATATATATATATATATATATATATATAAACGTTTTTATGATTTTCAATAGAAATTTTTCTGTTGAATTTAATATCAGTTGAAATAAATGATACAAGTAAATGCTGAAGCAGTCATTATAAGATTGTAATTCTCCATTTAACAAAATGCCTTATCCTAAACAAGTTGATTCTATAAATCGAAAACCCTTAACCTAAATGAGTGAATATATATGATGTGGAACCCGATAACCATCAAGGGCTGGTGGGAAGTTGAATCATATTAATAAATTTCTTCTAATTTTAAATATTTTCATGGTAATAATAGCTGCAAAATTTAATTATATGACTCTTTTTATCAGTGTTCAATAATAATCGAATTAAAATATTCATAGAATTAAAACTTATATTGTTTTAATGATTATCAAAAAGTATTTGACTAATAAGTTTAATATTATTTAAATTTTAAAATATTTTTAATATTCACAAAGACAGAAGTAAGTGCTGACCATAGTCTTTAGAACATTCTTCGTCAAATACTTATATTCTCGTGCATAACTTCATCAAAGGAAGGAAATGATTTCTATATTAATATCTAATATTGTATATTTATAAAAATCAAATATATTTTTTTCCGGCTCACTTATTTCAATAACGTTGAAATTGTAAACTGCATATTTTATTTTATTGTATTTAATTTAGTATTTAATTTATATTTAATAATACAGCAGACTCCAGCATATTAAGGTGGCAGGCCAGGCCGAATTAACCAAATTAAAATTTTCAAAATTTAAAACACATTTTTTTAAAAATAAGAAATGAAATGATTCCCAATTGTTTTTTGGTTGACTTGCTTGATCTGTTGCATAATTGTATTAACATATGCTGCATTGTCTTGTTGCATTATCAGCTTAATAGAATCCGAATGTTTAATCTTCATTAATTGGTTAATATTTGCGCTTTCATTCTCACTTGCGGATGAATCTTTTTTATGTCCAATTATTTTTATTTTGAATAATTTCCTCGTCTGTAAAAATTTCATTATCCAAAACATCATCGATTTTTATTCCATAATTTACATATTTACAAATTTAAATCCGAAAAAATGACGAGAATTCGAACAATAATTAATAATATCTGTGCTATTAAAGCTTTTTGATTAGGATGTATAAAATCCATCAATGCTACTCCGTTGCGTCCACTGGTGATTATGTAAAGGTAGCATTTTCGATACCATTAAAATTCTGCTAGGGGTATTCACACTATGCGCCGCGGCACATAGGTCTGCCACAAGAAAATTAAGACTCGACTTCTTCGACTTCTTTTATTTAAGTAATAATAAAAATTATTTCAAAATTTGTCAAGTACCCTTTAATATATTATTACAGCTAAGTTCCACGAATTTTGCAACAGCGTGAGATTCAAATTTGCTTTGATTTATTTTTAATTTTAGATTATCACTTTATTTTTGCCGTGACCTTTTTTCAAAAGGAATTGTGCCGCGAGCAAAATTGTTTGCGTACCATTGATATAGGTTATGTGTTTTATGATGATTTCTTTTAATGACGGAAAGAGGTCAGAGTCACCATTAAGATCAAATAAACAATGTTTTACATTAGGGATAAACCCTTTTACAACAATTCTTCACAATGATTAAATGCGCCATCAATGCGTTAGTTTGAGGTTTATCATATACTGACGAAGCAGCCTTGTTAATATTCGTAAACGCATAAGAATTTTCAAACTTTCCAATTATAAATGGTAAAACTCTATGTATATAATTGGCATACGTATATTCGTACACAAGTATTTCTTTAGTTTGTTTTGTTCCAGATAATGTTTCTTCATTTGGGACAAAAATTTTTTATTTGAAAATATCCTTTCATTCACTTTTTCGTAAATTGTTGTGCTGCTTTGTTGTCATTAAATACTTTATCTGCATAAATTGACACAAAATTTATGACATGACGAGCTTTCCAACAACTTCACTCACTTCACACTTTTTCCCGATTTACCATAAGTATTTATCACCGTTAATATTAATTATATTAATAACTATTTAATATAATAAAATACTAAAAAATCCTTTCCATTTCAAGTGAAAAACTGATAATCACTTCATTAAATATTCCAAAATCAAAATAATAAAAGAATATTATCAAGTTATTTTATTTTTTTAAATTAGTTTCAGATAAACAAAAAAAATTATCATAGAGAAATTTTATTTTTTTATCAGTAATTAAATTCAATTACTGTATTTGACAAATATTTCTAATAATAAACATTTATTGAAAGAGTAAATCAAATGAATTTAAAGTCAAAGGAAGCGTGAAAAATTAAAACATTTATTGTGCTGATTTGTCGATTACTTATTATTTGTGAGTAGTGAATTTATTTCATCAAATCAAAATTAAAAAGAAAATTGCGTATTTTCTTAACACAGTTTTTCCGTAAGTATAACATCAGAAATGAGCATCATGTATACATTTTTATTTATTCCGTACTAAATTGAAATTTGCCATAATTTCGTCTTTTTATAAAAGAATTTTTACATGTTCATTGCATGTTGAAACCTAAAAGCCCAAACCGGGAGCCAGGAAATAATAAATTTAATTTTTCGATATCATACCGTAAAGAAATTACACAATCATAAAATTTTTTGGTTGTCAAATTTATATATTAACAGTCTTGTGATTTTATTTTTTTGTCTGTAATTGTTCAGTTGAAAAGCAAAATTTTTTTAAATAAACGTGTTTTAAAAATAATTCAATTTAGTTTGTTTAAAAACTTAGTTAATTTACGCTTTTTCAACTGCATCAAAATTTTACACAAATGAAAAACATAACCATCATGCACAAATTTCTCATTAAAAACCGAATGTTTGCATTTAATTCTGACTTCCACTTTCTATAACTCTTTAAATTATTTAAAATTTCAAAATTTCTTTTGTCACATTTACACAAAATTTTAGAAAAAAAATCAAAAAAAAATACCATTCCTGTCTTTGAAGGTAAAAATGTATAAATAATTTTACAAAAATACATTTCATTGGTAAAAGATGATTTTGTTACAAACAGTTAAAAAATATATATCATTTAGTTAAAGTCAGGCCCCGATGATTGGGGGCCGTATTTTATTATGATAATGTTTTAATGATAAATTTGAGACCAAATTAATATTACAGTAAACTAAAAACTTGGCATTTAATATTTTTGTTGAGTTATAATTATTATTTGTCAGAATAGAGCTATAAATCTAATCTTATGAGTTCTCGACCAGAATTAGAACTCAACAATATTACTTTTTATTTTTTACCACAAATTGCAATGGTTCAAATTTACACTGATACAATCGACCTTTGCTTGATAGAAAGACAGATGAGAACCTACGAAAAACCGTCTTAAGAAAGAAATCGAATCTGATTAAACTTTAATCATCTAGTTTCCTTAAGAACGTTTCAATTATCTCATGCTCTTTCTTTGACTATGTTGATTTTTTTTTGATAGTTTTTAGTTTCTTTTAAAACAATCTTTCTCGTCAATTTTTTTTCAAAATCGAATGAGCGAAACAACTTTCTAAATTGAATTGTTTTGGTTTTTGCTTGACAAGCTTACATTTTGACTATTAATCTCGGGATTTCGTTTAAGTAAATTTATTTGTTTTCCGCAAAAAATTAATAAATTAGTTTGTATTTCTTAAATAATTTTGCTTAGTGATCTAATATCGATTTTATTTTACTTTATTCGTATATCTCTCCTCATTCATCATCAGATATTCTCTGATCTCCACTCCCAAAAATATTAACTTTTACTTTTTAATTTTTAAGTTAATTTTGGGGTTTGATTTTATTATTCTATGTTTCAGTTAAATTTATATTTTAATTACTATGAAAATAATTCTTTATCTCCACATCATTTAACAAAACCCAAACATATTATTTATTATTCATTATTTATATATCGATTATTTATATTACTTTATATAACTTTATCCGTATTTGTCTCATCATTCGCCATCTGCTTATCACTGTTCCGCATCCCCAAAATTATTAATTTTTACTTTTTAATTTTTTAAAATAATTTTCGCATTATATTTTAATTTTTTTGCGTTCCAGTTAAATTTATATTTTAATTATGTTAAAAACAATTTTTTGTTTGTACTTTAATTTTACATAACCCCTACATTTTGTTATTATTCATTATTTATATGGAACTTTTAGAAAAAATTATATGACATTGCTATAGATTTAAACTTTTTAAAAATAAAAAATAATGAAAAATAACTAATATAGTGAAATTTAACTCTAAACCCGATCAAAAAACCTATAAAAATTTAATGGAATCCACGCTATTAAACTAATAACAATCCATTATGGCATACATAAAGGCAAAGTTCTGAGACAATAATCAAGCTTATCAAGTTTATCTACAAACCAGGAAAATGTCAGCTCATATTAATTACTGCAATCATTTTATGAGTTGAAATTTTATTGAAAACTATCAAAAATATAAGCAGTCATCAAGAATTAGTATGAGATTGATGATTCCCCCCTCCCCAGGGACACGATTTTATCTGCAGATCATTGACATCATATCTATCCGTCACAAAGCTGATGTTTACAATAACAATATGCTTGATACAATTACCAAGCGCCGCATCCAAGCAAAGTCTGTTTTATAACCGCATCAAACAAATAAAAAAAGAAAGTAAATTTACAGAATCTTGAAATAATTTTCTCATTGAATATTAAAATTAATATTATTATTATTATTATTATTATTATTATTATTATTATTATTATTGTTATTATTATTATTATTATTATTATTATTATTATTATTATTATTATTATTATTATTATTATTATTATTATTATTATTATTATTATTATTATTATTATTATTATTATTATTATTATTATTATTATTATTATTATTATTATTATCATCATTAATATTAAAAAATTAACGAAGTTTGCCAACGATTTTATTAATAGAAAATGCCAAACAAACACTCTTTGTACTATATAATTCGACAGTTTAACTGACATCCTCCGGAACCAAAAACCAACTCAATTTTATGGATTATTTATGTTTATTTAAACAAATTATTTATTTTATTAATTAAATATTCTAATTAAATTAAATATTTTTATTAAACATTTTTATAAATAAATATTTAAAAATTATTTTCTAAAAATTAAACTTTTTTAATTTTTATTATAATTATAATTATAATTATAATAATTATTATAATAATTATAATTATTATTATTATTATTATTATTATTATTATTATTATTATTATTATTATTATTATTATTATTATTATTATTATTATTATTATTATTATTATTATTATTATTATTAAATTACTTTTCTTGTTTGGAATACACGTCAAAGTAACAGAAGAGCCTGTCATCAATTTTCCAGCAGGGATGGCGGAAATAGTTGGCTTTTGTGGAATGTCTAAATGTTAAACATCGAATATTTTAATAATTAAATAGTAAATAAAAAATATAAGAATTACATTTCATTAAATCCTTATTTAAGTTGAATAGATATGTATAATTTTATTTGATTTTATACTTTAAATTTACTAAATTACAGTTCTAATTTGCTTTGTAAAACGATATAAACATTTGTGAGATGAAAAAGTTCGTACTTCTTAAATCTAATATTTACTTTTCTTATGGGATTTAAGGTTAAATTATGTCGGTGCAAAAGGTCTTGCAGTTTTGGAACTGTTGAATTCGGTAGTCTGAAATTGAAACAAATGTAGTCATAATATATATTAATGAAAAGTTCATTTTTCACCCTATATTTTATTGTAATGAATTAATAGTTATTTTTGTATATCAACTTAATATCAACAATATTTTAGACTATTAAATTGATGGTTGACAAAAAGCAGTTTCCATGTTTGAGTTAAAAGAGGCGATAAAGCAGAAGAGAGAGTTCGCAATATCAACGATGCATTTATTTTTGTATTTATTATTAGAGAAGATCCAATTTTCCTTCATGAAAACGCCCGGTTATACATAACTTAATAAAACGCTCTAACAATAAAAGGAATTGAGCAACGAAGTACTATTTCATTCGCCTTCTTCACCAGATTTCTTGCCAGCCGAAAATGCTTAAATAATCAAGAAAACATCTTCCAAAATTCATAAACTCCAGAAATCCGGCATTTTCTTTTATCAAAATTAATAAAATTATTGTTAGTAATGATTGCAATTATTATTGTTTCGATTAATAAACTTGCGTTTGTGCTGAGTAGTATTTATTTCAAGCTTGTGGTTATATATAAATAATAAATTGAAATAATTAACTATTATTTAAACAAGGAGTGGACAATCTTTTTTATGTCGTGACCTGTACGATAATTTTCAAGGAATATAGAGAAATTATAAACACAATATTTGTCTAAATACAGTTGTAACACAGATAGAAATATTTATAATCACATAATGACCTTATTGATAATAACCTAGTTAATACACTAGTCACATGCTGCTAGTTACAATATTTAACCAATAATGACGATTTAGAAACCGCTGTAACGGCACGCAATTTTGCCTGGTTTCCTTTATGTTGTGAGTGTCAAAAATACAAATTGGCGAAATTGAGAGTAAACCAAACCAGATAGCGGAGCAGAAAACATTCGAAATATTTAGGATTAAAATTTATATAAAGAAATAAGTGAAAACTAACGTTTGTTTTAAATTTGCGTACAGTTTTAAAAAAAAGCCTAATGTTGTCCATCAACTATGTGTACCAAAATATAAAATTATACCATAGAAATTGACTAAATCTACAAAATAAAATTAATTTTTGTCATTCTATATTTATATTGGTATCAAAAACAATTACAGTAAAAGAAAAAATTTGGGTTTAATTCTAAATTCTATAAAAATGGTGAAATTAAATTACTAAATTATTATTATTAAGTTTATATATCAGATAAGTGAGTAAGTGAGTTTATAATCAGATAAGTCCCTACTGCAATATAATTATTACATTGCAGCAAGGGCTTATTTTATTATTCACTTATCTGATATCTTAATTTATGCTGCTACCAAGGAAACATCGTTTCATACTGTTGAGGATACCTAAATAACAGAATAAAATAATTAAAAAACATTTAAAATGATTGGGGGAAACAATGATAAGTGATTAAGATGTGGTTCTGGAGCTTAAAAAAGGAATGAAAAAGAAATGTCGAATAACGAGAAAGGAATAAGAGAAAATCAATTTAAACAGACAATTGAATAAAAGAAGGTCATTTATAATTAATTTTCTGAAAACAAAAACAAAAGCAAATTTTGCACGTTATCTCGAAAATCCTTTCAAGATAAAGGAAGGAATGTTGTTTGGGAATACGGGAAATGGCATCTCTAAAACAATTATTTATCTGGACAGCTGTCAGTGATTATAGAGGCCCAAATGAAATTAGCGGTAAAAGGTATTGGAAATTCTATTTGACATCAGTAAGTATTATTGGGTGACGGAGTATAAAAAGGAAGCGCAACTGGAATCAGAGAGAGAAAAATTGGACTAAGAATTAAAATGAGAAAATTACAGAAAATTATTGAAGAAAGGTATTAAAGAGAAATTTGGAGAAAACTAGAAGTTGAAATCAAGGAAAAGAGAAATTCGAAACAGAAATTAAGCGAAAAAATAATAAAGAAAGTTGAAAAGAGACAAAGCCGAAATTATGAAAAGGAATAAAGTAAAGTCAAAGCAAAGCAACTAAATCAGAATTACCGATCTCAGAAACCCGTCGTAATAAGCATCAAGCTGTGACTAATAGATAATTATTTGTGTTATTTTAAAGTGGAGATAAAGTGTTTTAATAATTAAAGTTTATATGGTTTGGAGTTCATAACTGTTGTTTAAAAGCACGCTTGGAGTTAGATTGACAATACATCCTATTTATATTCACAGACTACCCAAACAATACTATAAAGTTAATAATAATTTATTATTTTTATTTCACCGTTTTCATAAAAATCAGAATTAATATAAGCATATTTTTATAATATAAACTGATTTTTATATTTTGTTATATTAGAATAAAATTTAAAGCACAGTTTAAAATTTAAACAATTAAGTCATAAGCTTCCTAAACAACTCAAAGTTATACATCAATAAAAATAAATTGTTTACTCATTTAGATAAAAAAAATTTATACAAACTGAATTGTTTACAAAACAATGAATTATAAATTATTTTTTTCACCATTTTTTCATTAAGTTTAATACAATTTTTAAAAAGAAACTTAAATGAAAACTTCAATATATTGGGTTGTTGTGCTTGAACATTAAAATACTTCGTTTCTTTGATCTTATAGTATCTCAAAAAAAAATTGAAAAAAAAAATCAGAAATGATTCAATCAAAGGAAATCTAAGGAAAAGCATTCCATCCGGGTTCACGTGGTGACATGAAGCAATAGAGCGACTGATCCAGTAGCTTGAGGGGTGATCTGTAATCTTAAGGAATACTGTGATCCAAAACTTTAGGAGAGTTGATATAAATAATTTAACTTTTTAACAAAAGATATTTTTAATATATCGGATTTAAAATTTAAAAATTAAATTAATTACATCAACTGTCCTAAAGTTTTGGATTTGAGTTAACTAGTGATTTGCAATGCATTGCTAATCATAACGATGTTGGGAGTAACAGATTATTTTCGAGAAATTTATATTTTCTGGAATTAATTTAATGACTCCCCCCGCAAATGCCATTATTATTCCGACTCGTTTGAAATTCGTTTCTCTGAGAATTTTATGTTCTATTCAGCTTTTTTGAGTTTTTTGAATTCAATTAATTATTGTTTTTTTTCTCATTTCATTCAAACAGTTTGCCGGATCGAGGATCTTTAAAAGATTAAAGTTAGGATGTAAGCCACCTACGAATGTTTGGATAGCTCATTTTAATAAAAAAATTCCTTTTAATAAAATATCTGCAAATGCAAGAATTCTATCGGTCAACAATTAAAAACTCTCTATTGAAAACAATATTGAAATGTTTGTCAACTAATATTATATTTATAAATTTATAAAAAAATACTTCCCTTATCATTCAATATTTATATTCCTAGCAAGGATAAAGTTTCAGTTCATCAAGAAAAGTGTTACCTTTTTCTCCTACGTGGAAATCACACAAAATGTTTATTATTTTTAAGATAGAAAAACGAATCTCGTTTCGGACTACCCCTAGGTTAGCAGCGTTTTTTATTGAGAACTTAGGGGGAAATGATCGACTTGAAATGTGTTATTTAAAATTTAACTTTTCGAACTTTCATAGACGCAAATTCTTCAATTAAATCAGAACAGTCCAATGAACGACTTACATGCATATATATATATATATATATATATATATATATATATATTATATATATATATATATATATATATATTATATATATATATTTTAAAATAGTGCAGTAGGCATAGAAAAATGTATTTATACATGTATTTTTTTACTAGTGTACGTATATATATTAAAAGATAACGCCAATAAAAAACTTTTCGTACGATATATTTTGATAGCAAAACTATTATCTTCAGGTACTCAAAACCAACTAAAAATATTATGAATTAACATTTAATTTAAACAAATTATTTTTTATTAATTTAATTTTGTAATAAATAAATATTTATAAAATATATTCAAATAACTTTTAATTAATTTAAAATTTCATTTATATTATAACTTTTTAAAAAAATTGATGTAATTTAAAATTTAAAATATTTTAATAATATTAAACAAAAAAGTTTTTTTTTAAAATCCAATACATAAACATGATTTAACATACGTAAACTATTTAAAAATATTCAAAACATTCGTAGTCACAGCACTTTGCACATTAATCTTTGGATCCAATATATATATTGGATTTCAATATTCTCTTTGTTGACAAATAAAAGTAAATATGAAATCATGTTTCTTTTTGTACCTTGTACTAAGCAGAACAAAGCAAACCTTTAATTGTTAACTGTTTTTCCAATATTCTAACATAAAATGTTTTTCTAGGCCTTTTCGTTTGTTTTGAGAAAAAAACGGGAGCTCTTTTAAAAATAATAATAGTCGTTTTAAAATCCTTAAAAATTTTTAAAAAGTATTTATTTTTTAAATTTAAAACTTTTTTTGAAACGTTTTAAACGTAAAATTTTCAACAACACGTATATTTCAAAACACATTTCCATATATTTTTTATTACATTCAGCATTGACCATTTCGTTGAGTTTTTCTGCTTCAAGTTTAACATTTTTTTAATTTCTGAGAAAATTTGTTTGAAACATTGGATATTAATATTATTTTTTTAAAATTTTAAATCGATTAATAAATATATTTATTGACTACACTTATTATCATTCGTTGCAATTTATTACAAATATTACTTTGCTCAAAACATATTATTTTAAAATAAATTATATATAAATTATTTAATAAATTTATAATTTATAATATAAATATATAAAATAAATAATTTCAGAAAAGACGCTGACATAGTACAGAAATAATATAATCAAATAATTATAATCTTATAATTATTTATAATGAAAAAAACAAAATGGGCAAGAATTACGTGATTGCAAAATTTTATTAATTTGAATAAAAACGTTTTGAAACTTAAAAACTAAAGAAATCTCTCTAATTCAAACAAATTAGAACAATTTCAAAAATCACTCTTTTAAAATATTTCAATATCATAAAGTATTTTTAAAAGAACTTTGAAATATTACAAGTACATAACTCTCCTCTTCTTTAGGAATATTACTACTTTTTTAGCCATACAATTCTTCTCTGTTTGACTGTCGTCCCAGTTTGGAGTTTTACTTGGTGTGGTGAAATAAACTTCATGATCTTGTATGGCCTCCATATTGGATTCCATTTTTTCCTATTTTGTGGACCTTTTCTTACCAAAACATCCTCTCCTACTTCAAAAGGTCTACTACCTTTATTGTTTCTATCCATATTCTTCATTCTAATCGCTGCTTTTTCCTCTTAGAATTTCACCTTCATGTTTTCCTCATCTCTCGGGTTTCCCATTGCCTCGGACTTCCCATTAGTAATTAAATTTTTAATTAATTTCTTTTTTTGTCTTATATTATTTTCTAGTGAGCCCTCACTAAATTTTTATTATTATTTCTGGACTCGTCTCTCAATTTGGCGTTCAACAATACCAATTTCCCCCGATCAATACTACTTTCGAATTTTTGTAAATTTTTTAATTAATGTTGCACTTTTATCATTTTGGTATTTTATTGATTTTACTGTGTTTTTCTCGTAATACCCTAACAATATGTTACTAATATAATGTGATAACTTTTTTATTCCGACATGGCATAGTTCGACGTGAATCTGTTACACTAATTCCTCGAGATAGTTTTCTGGAATCAAAACTAAATGACTTCCATCTCTTTCCATAATTAACAGTCTTTCTTCATACCGTATGTAATCTATCTGTTTAAATGAAAATTTTATTCTTACTAAAAATAAATATTATACTAATATTTTATTTAATTTACTAACTTTAACTTTTATTTTATACAAAATTTCTAGTGACCTTCACATCATTGAATATAAAATTTTTAATTAAAAAAAAAACATTTAAAAGTTGTAAATTTTGGCTTTTGCATTGATCAAGAAAAAAGATATTATCTGTTTATTGACAGTTATTGTTTGATTGAAACGGTAAAAGTTTCTCATGGAAATTTTTTCAACGCAAAAAATAAAACAATTAATTTAACTTTTTCGATCTCAATTGAAAAGGGAACTGTTTTGCGATGAGCCATTTTTTGCGGGAATTTGTTTTCGGAAAAATTAGGAAAAAGAATTATTAATACAGAAAAATTGAAATAAATTTTAATCGAATTTTCAAAAAATATAAATATATGTTTGAAAATGGAAATAGAATTTACTGTAATTGTCATTTTATAACCCGATATGTCAATATGTTCGTTTTCAATTTGTTCTCGTCAATTGCATTGGAATATTTCATTAAATTTATGTTTTATTAATGTTTGAAACAATTTTTCATTTATATCCCATAAAGGTTTATTTTCCACTTTAAATTGTAGATGAGCAATTCTATAACATGACATTTACCAATGAAACTTAGCTTTTTAGTTCTAGATTAATTAGCTCATGTTTGTTTTATTAAATTACATTTTAATTTTATACTTCTAACAATATCAATAAAAACTTTAATTTAATTTGTTTTAATTTGTTTTTAAGTAAAACACGCTATATAAAATTATTTTTATATTATTATCAAACAAAAAAAGAAAGTAATTTTAAATTATATTTTACCGGTTTTTTTTTGCTAATTATGTTACTTTTTTATGAAAGCTTTGTAAGTAGTAGAGTATTCCCCGCAAAACTTCCTACCTTTATATGCTATGAATTTTAATCTTGTAACAGTATGAAAATAATAGTGATTGGTTGAATAAAATTATTATTAACTTCACTTTCTTTTAAAAAAAATTCTAACATTTCTAATGTTAAACATTGTTTCTACTACAGTTTCTCGCATCGAATTTACAATGAACGATGACCAAAAATAGTAAAGGGGAAGATTTCATGTCATTTTAGGATCTTTCTGGAAAGAATAATAATTTAATAATTATGAGATGTGTGAAACAATATTTCGAAATTTTAACAAAATTAATTAACTATGAAAAAATGCCTTTATTTTGAGTAATTTAAATATTATCCAGAAATCTTCTCACATTAAATTTTCATCTTTAGATGCATCTAAATGTTTAATTATAGTTTGAATGAGTTTTTACTAATAAAATATGTTTTGAGGTTTACAAAGATTCAATAAGGACTTATAGACATATCAAATATTACAATGAAAAAACAAATCACTAAATCTTTAGACTACAGTGAAATAATATTAAACTTTATAAGACAAATAAAAAAATGTAAAAGACTATTAAAAATAAATAATCACATAATCACATATTGTCTTCTGATTAAAAACATTTTATTCTATGTTTATCTTTTATATTGCGATTAAGAAATAAAAACATTAAAGTTGGTACAACTGCGTGAACAATAATTAGGCCTAGAGACCCCTTAACTGTAAGTCCAGTCATGAGTATTATTATATATAATTGAATTTTATAAAATACGTATGCATCAGAAATAATTAAAAATGAAAATCCATGAATGATAAAACAAATAGAAAATATATAAACTAATAGAAAAAGTACTAAGTTTAATTTTAGATTAATTATATTAAAAGTAATATAATATAATATAATATTAATAATGAAAAAAAGATTTCAAATAACCAAAATAATTATTTTATTTATAAATTATATTATCAATTAAAAATATATTATTTTTCATTGCTAGAAACCAAGATTGTTTATAAGGAAATTCTACCTTAATGATCGTAAAATTTGATAACGAATAAAATTTTCTCGTTGATAAACTGTTAGAATTATCTTTTAATAATATCTTAAGACATTTAAAAAAATAATTATAAATAAAAAAAATCCAAATCAAATATTGACATTTTTAATAACAAACATTAAAGTTTGTTATTTGCAACTATATCTTCATAAATAAGAAAATAATAATAAACTGTAAACAAATTTTTTTGTCAAGATAGTAAGAAAAGCAGACGTATTTTAGGTTGAAATAAACTGCGAAATTGGCTTATGTAGTTATTTTTAATAATATTAATAATAATAGTAATAATAATATTAATATTAATAATATTAATATTAATATTAATAATTAATAATAATAATAATAATAATATAATAATAATAATAATAATAATAATAATAATAATAATAATAATAATAATAATAATAATAATAATAATAATAATAATAATAATAATAATAATAATAATAAAACTCACAATGTACAATTACTTTAACTTTTCTTTTACTAGTTGTTATAATGGAATATTGCAAGTGCCTTTTTGTGAATACATATGCCCTGCATTCAATTTCGAAAGAATTGTGCCCCACAACATTGTGTACAAGATTCTTCAAATTCGATAATACTTTGTCTTTCAACAACCATGTAACATTTGAAGTTTTTGGAATGACATCGCAGGTCAAATTTAAAGTTTCCCATTCATTAATGACAACGGCTTCTGGAATACTGATTTTCGGTTCAGCTGCAATAATACAAAAATGAATTATTAGAAAGTTAAAAATAAAATCGAACAGACAAAAATATATTTTCCAAATACTATTATAAATGGCATCGGAAAAAAAAGCTTAACAGTTCAATACCTACTGATTTCGATTAGTACTCAAACGCGGCTTTTGAAACCGATTGAAACTGTTTGAATATTTTATGCTAATCTTTCCCTAGAGTAAATGAGACTTGTAGAATTGCGGATTAAAATTATGACGCCTGCTTGCGGGTTCTATCATAACCTGACTGCATTCCCAAACGTTTCTATTTACTCAAGAAATAAATACAGTAATCAACTTACATAACACTTTTATATCCAAACTGGCTGAAGAAGTCCCGTAGGAGTTTTTGACAACACAACTATACGAGCCTTTGTCGCTGGTCCTCAGTGGTTTGATAATTAAATACGAGCCATCTAGAAATAGTGATAACGATATAGGGATAGTAATTACAAGATTACTAGCATATCATACTCTAATATTATCTATTCATACTTCATTCAAAAGCTCATTTGCTGCCAGAGGTTTTCTGGTCAATTATGAGAGTTTGTTTGTTGACAGAGCATCGTACGTTACTTAATTCAATTTTATGTCGTTGATAGATTTGTAAAAAAAGAATTAATCTTCCTCCTTTGCAAATGGAAAATATTTACGACAAAAAATATATATTGGCAAAAGTTGATTTTATTTTTGCTATATATATATATATATATATTAATCAAAAGATATTGGCGAAATTACAGAATTAAAAAAGAAAAAAAAATATTTTTAATAAACAGATGAATAAAATTTATTATTTTTCTTCAATTTTTAAAACCTGTTGGGAAAAATGAAGTGAACGTTTGTTTAAATTGTAACCAATAAATGATATATCATTCCCGGTTACGTTTTGAGTATTTTGTAAAGTAGCATCTTCAGATTCGAGTTTATATTATCTTTCATTTTAATTATGAATTTATTTTTATTGAAAATAAAACTATATATAATATATATATATTTTTTAAATTTACTAAACAAGAAAATAATTAAATAGAATAGTAAATTAGACTATAAATAATAACAGTAAGATTCAAATCAGGTTTTATTTGTTTTAATTGTAAGAAATGAAATATCTATGAATGTTATTTTTATAATTGACATTTGGGTTTCTACACATTATTTAAACTCCGACAATAAATTTTAAAAAAGAAATTTCACGAAAACTGCTGTTTTATTAGAAAGTTAAAGTTATTTTTAACTAATATTTTTATGAAAATGCAAAATTATGAAAAAAAATTATTAAATAATGAAATAAAATTAATTTTACAATCGGTTTACTGATCGGTTTTCTGAATTTTATAAAAAAGGTTTTGAAATATTTAAATGATTCGAAAAAAAAAGATTATAACAGAAGAATAAACTTATGATATAAAAAAAATTCAGAAATATAAAAAGTATTTTAAACTTAAAAGTTTCAAAAGATCGTAAAAATTACCATTGAACAACAAAAATAGACATTGAACCAAGTTAGAATATCACAATTGAAGGATTTTTCTGTTTTTTAGAAATTTCTCAGCAAATATTTTACGCTATTCACATTCCATCAGATTGCAACTTTACGCCTATGTGAAAAAGAAAAGCTGATTAAGTATCATTTCTTCACAAAAATCCCACAAAATAGGATAATGAAAATAAACGTTCTCCAGTGACGTTATTACGGTCATTATTACCATTTTAATCTGCTATTTACTTTAAATATATATAATATACATATTTTAAATAATAAAAAAAATTTTAAAAATGAAAAAATAAAATTACAAGAGGTAATTATTAAAAGGTTTAACTGTTTTAGTTGTTATAACCAACTTTAAAAATGGACAGTAAATCCCAATGGAAAGCCACTGGGTCAATGAACTGTGAATGAAATAATAATTTTAAAAGTTATTTATTAAAACATGAATTTTCGGTATAATTTTAACAGTTAATTTATAAAAAAAGAATAAAAGACAAATTAATAAATGTTTAATTCAGTACTTTATAATGTATGTACTAGCGTATAATTTTGCAGGAGTATGTGTTGGACGCAAATAATATGCAAAATTAGGGGGTAAAGTCGGAGGTAAATAATTCATTTTAATAATGATTATAATTATGTAGATTATTATTAATACTATATAATAGTATTAATTAGGAACAATAATTAGAAGATAGTAATATACTATAATCGTATATAGCATGTTACATACAGTATATACTAGGACACGTATTTAGTGGTTTATAGGTGAATGAGTTGAAAACCTTATAAAGATTTTGAGTCTGATATTTAGTAGTAAACTTTCCTTATACTTTTTATCATCGTAATCATAAAATTTCCCAGCAAATATTTTACGCTATTCACATTCAAACGAGTTAATACTAAGCAGAGTCTCGACTGACGAGCGTATCACGCTTGAAAAATTTAGCCGTCCGTGGTTAGTGCGGTCAAAATATTTTTGTATTCACTATATTTACTTAAATATCTATTCAAAAGTACTATAATAACTTCCTCAATGAAATCTGTAAAAATAATATAAAGGTAAATGACAAAATCCTACACCTCCTGACGTGGATTCCGCTATAAGTAGTGAGCCAAAGATAGAAAGGTGAGTGCGAATTTTAAATTATTGTAAATAAATAAAGTATATTGTATTTAGGTAAATTTAATCTATTTTGTTGAGGTTTGCCATTGTTTGTTGACCAACTACATTTTTGCTTTGAAAATGTCATAGGAAAATGTGAAACACCTCAGTATGACTTGCTTTTGTAATTTGAAGGGAAAAGATCAACATAATGTTCATATGCTATTTACGACAAAAATAAAATGCTAAATCTAAAGAAGAGTGAATCTGAAAAAGTCATGAAAACACTATGCGATCAGAAGAAATTAAAGAAGAATTACAAGTATAGGGCATAAATAGTATTTTTATGTCAGGAAATGCGCTCATCAGACATTGCTAGCATCAAGTAGAATCATAAAATTATTTTCACGCTTTATAATACGTCTGCTAACCCTTGATATGAAATTAAGGCGATTGAAGTATTGTAGAGATATTTTAAAAATTTTATAATTTTGAAACATCACTCTCTACTTCTATACCCCAAAAATGAGAATTACGGTCTGAACTCTGTCCGGAGAGACTAATTAAAAAAATATGAAAGCAACAAGGTCATACGAGTAGCCTTCATGCAAATGACAAGTGACATGATTCTCAAGGATTTCATTGAATTTTAGGTACACCAACTTTCTACAAAAAATCTGGAAATTGAGAAGAAAGATTCAAGTCTGTAACTTGTATTACATGCATAACTATGCACAAAATTATAGAAGTGATTTGTTACCAGCAGCAGGTTTGTAACCTTACAGTGATCCCATGTCTCTTTTACAGCTTTGACTCAGATCTCTCTAATTTGCGCTTATTAATTTATTTTTAAAACATGTTATATAGAAATTGATTTAATTATATTAATTTATACTCAAAAATCTTAAAATCCCACCAACACCGGCACTCCGACAAAATAGCCCAAGACAAAACAGCTCAATGTAACTAATGCCGACAAAAGAGCCCTGTCAAAAACGCCCAATGTGTATGTCATAAATTTTTATTATTGATAACTGTAATCAAAATAAAGAACATAGACTTGTCAAAATAAATTATACTCGCTAATGTTGTTTTAAAATATTTATGATGGTTTCGACACGTGTTTATGTTTGCTAAACTAAGTTACGTTTTCGCCTAATTAGCACAAAATTAAATTATTTATTTTTATTAAAGCGCGTCATTTTAGCAATGACTGTTCATATTCAATATCTATGCACAATCGCACATAATTATGATTGTATTTAATTTATTTTTTATTTTTTGTGCTGAACAATATTATAATTTAAATTAAACTGTTTGTTATAGCGATCTCCTGAAGCCTTGACGGTTGAAAAATAATATAAAAATTATTAATTATCAACGGTCAGATGAATCAACGTCTTCGTACACTCGTTCCCAACTACGATGATATAGAATGTTTCGATCATCTTCGTAGAATTACTTACAGCCTGACTATTTAAACTAAAGAACTTTTACTATGTTTTTAACAATTATATTAGTTGGTTACTTTTTTGGTTATTTTTTGTTAATTTTTATTTTTTGCTAATTTGTCCGGGCTATTTTGATGGGTTACCACCAACACCATGACATTATAACTAGGAAGAATATTACAAAGTACTATACCATCTCACTCACCCAGTGGCCACCCCCTTTAAAAGGCAATCTATGCCAAATAATATTAGCTGGCCATCAATAAAATTAGCAATAAAGTAATTTCGCTCACAGTAAATAAATATTTAATATTAATTTTTAAAAAATATATTTCAATTATTGAAATTTGACAAGCTAGTAATTTTCACTACAATATTCCATCATAACAATTAGTTATTCACTCCTAAATGTGGGACACGGGGGCAACATATTTTAGGCAATGAATTTAATACATATTTCAAAACCACTTTCTAGGAATCTAATTCCGTGAGAAATTGAATTCATAAAGCCAATTTTATGAAAGTTTTATTGCGAAAAAACATATTCTTTTCTGTCAAAAAATTAAGTTTAATTTTAAATATTTTTAGATGAACTATTTTGACTGAAATGTTTTGTTTAAAATATTTACAATAAACAATATTTGATCTAAATTCCATTCTGAATTGTTGGACACAAAAGAAAAACGGTTATATTTTTTTTAATATAAAACATGTAATATTTTACTCTCTGAATAACTTATTAAAACAAAATAACCCATTTGTAAAAATACAAATAAAACGATACTTGTTTTTGTCCTGTGAGCTATTTTTATATTTATTTAAATATTTTAATCGATGATATTTATATTGTTTTAATTATTTAATAAAAAAGTAGTTGCTTAATTCTCGCGTATGGTCACCATGACCCAACCGGCATGATAGTCAGCATACTAATAATGATAACTAGTTGTAAATCCTAATAATTTGATAAATACATGTAAAACCTCGATATAACGGACTAATTGAGGAGAGGGTGTCCGCTAAAGCTGAAAGTCCGTTGCATAAAAATAGGTTTAAAATAAATCAAAAAGCTTTTTTTGAAAATATATACACTGTATAAAGATATAAATAAAAAATACAAAATTCTATTTAATTGTCTTGAAGTGACGTTGCTGTTTCATATCGATAGGCTTTAGGTAATACTGCTTTGAAAAAGGAATCAAGTTTTGTTTGCAATTTTGAAGTTTTCTGTTATAATCAACTCTCTAAAATTACGGAAATGCATATCATATAGTTGAACTTCGTCATCTTACGAATAATTAATAAATGTTATTAGATCGTCGAGATGTGATTTTACTACTGATAACTACATTTTGGCAGTGTTGTTTCTCTTTCTTTGCTACCTTCACTTCCATTCTAAATTTTTCGGTTCATGACTTCACTTTCAGTCTCGATATTTTACCCAATGTCATTTTAACCTACTTTTAGCCAGTGTTAAACATCTTCCTCAGCTACTTCTTCGGCATTGTGAACTTCTTACCCTTCTAAATATATGCGAGACGCAAACATTCCAGACTTCCACTTTTGTTTGATTTCTAATTTTTGATTGAACGCTAGATTGATTCGTTTCCGTTTGTCCATAATTAAACGGGTAGGATTGCAAAAAGTTTAATTTATTTACTGGAGTACACTATATGAGTTCATTCACTTCGAGTAAACAAGTTAAACTGTTGTAAAGTAGCATGAATTCCTAGTCAGCGTGACAATCACCAATGTACTGAGTCGAAACCAACGCATCATTATATCAGGGAATCCTCAAATATACTATCGCTCCAGCCATATGCAGTCTACGACCAGGACGGCATTATGTGTCAAATTCTGGTGCTAGACAAATGAAGGGATTATCATGGCCGCTAAACCTGTTTACACTTGAATATAAGCATATATAATATCAAGAGAACGGTTTTAATTTTTTTTCATTTGACTGGATGTTTTGGTCCGTTATATCCAAAATTCGTTAAATAGAGGTCCGTTATATCGAGGTTTTACTGTACTTATTTTATATTTATTGGAGAGAAAACAATGTTTTCAGGTTTTGTTAATAGCTCAGATGTGCAAACAAAAATTGTAATAAAATAATCATGTAATTAATTAAATTTCAGAAGGATTATATTTATTCAATAAATAAATCATTTGCTTAATACAAATGGCTTGGTTAAAATTGTTTGTTTTTAATGGAAATACAAGTAGAATATCTTTTATAACGAGATTTATTAACCACAAAATTTTATGAAAATAAATGCAAGTTATATTTTATTAATAAAAAACAAAGTTTTTTTGTAAACCAATTTTGGCATTTATTCAGAATTTCGTTGACGCCTCTTAATTTTGTTCGACTGGAGTTTAGTCTTAACGATATCCGTAGATTATTGTTATTGGGATGGATGCACGATATAAACTATAATAGTGCCATTACTCAAAGAATATTGCAAAATATATTCAAATTTAAACCACAAAAAAATATAAATGATTTCAAAACAGCTTTCATAAATTATCCATAGTAGTGAAAAATATTATAAAGAAGGTAAGTTATATTTTTAAAGGTTTATCTTCTTATTTTATATCTTTTTAATGTTGATGATAAGGCTATGCAAATAAATATCCCATATTATCATATTACAAAATCCACTAGAAGTTGTTGCCAGAGTGGCTAAGTCAAGAAATTTATAATAATAAAAAATAAAAAATAATAATAATAATAATAATAATAATAATAATAATAAAAATAATAATAATAATAATAATAATAATAATAATAATAATAATAATAATAATAATAATAATAATAATAATAATAATAACAAAAATAATAATAATAATAATAATAATAATAATAATAATAATAAAAAAAAAAAAAAAATAATAATAATATAATAATAAAAAAAAAAAAAAAAAAAAAAAATAATAATAATAATAATAATAAAAATAATAATAATAATAATAATAATAATAATAATAATAATAATAAAAATAATAATAATAAAAAAAAAAAAAAAAAAAAAAAAAAAAAAAAAAAAAAAAAATAATAATAATAATAATAATAATAATAATAATAATAATAATAATAATAATAATAATAATAATAATAATAACAATAATAATAATAATAATAATAATAATAATAATAATAATAAAGTACTTATGAGGAAATAATTATCATATTCTAAATAAATGTGTATCCTTAGCTGGTCGGTGATTAGTTTATCTTATATAATTTATTGGTAAATGATAATTAAAACGGCGATAATTTGAAGATCCAGTGTCCTGGAGACGGGAAATAATTGGTATCAATTATGGAATTGCCGTCTATATAACAGAGTGCTACTGTTAGCAGTAGCTGTTGAACTTGCATAAATTTAATGATATTTATTTCTTGATCTATTTTAAAACAAAAGATAAAAAAAGATAAACTGATAAACATTAGATCTAGTAATTTTACTACAAACTTACCAACTTAAGATGTTTGTTGTTTGTAGAAACAAATTTGCATTACTTCAGAAGTTTTTCATGATATATTTAATCTCAAATCCTCGATTTCAATTATATTTCTAAATTTCAATGATTATATTTTCGGCATTTATAAAGGGGTTTGGTGTATAGTATCATCATTAAGTTTGTTAAAATATAAAAACATCGAATTTAACGTATTGTTTAATGAGTACATAATTCCTAAATTCAAAATTTTCTTCAGTATTTCTGAATATTTATAAAAGAAATCATCATTATACGAAATTGTTTATTCATTCATTTAATAACTAACACTAATAAAAAAAAGTATACACATAGCTTTTGACTTTTTTGTCTAGAAAAGCATCAAATAAATCGGAAAAAATTTATATTTAATCAAAAATCTTTTTTTTTTACTGTTTTCTATTTTCAAAACCTGTTTTTACGCCATTTCATAATAATAATTCGTGAGGCGTAATTTCTTATTCTATTTATATATCAAATACTCCCAACTCACATCGTAAATTTCATAAATTTTGCATTGCGGTGCATGTTAAATATGAAAAAAAAACATTTCAATCTTATAATTGAAAATTGTTTCATTTAATACACACTTTGCAGCATCTTATCATTTATTTGTTTGATAGTATAAGAATAATTATAACGAAATAAAAAATTTTATTCAAATATTGAATGTTAGTAATAATATTTTTAATGTTAAATTTTTATTCAATAATTGTATAATTATTGTTAACAGATTTAAAATAAAATATTAAGTGTTCAATTTCAGGAGGAATCCTTTCACCATGAACAAATAAATTGATGTTATTCAAATTCTAATAAATTTTTCAATTCTCTAATTCTTATAATTTAATTAAGTTTTATGATTAAAAAAATGACCAGTCCTAAAATAAGGATTCAAACGTTGGATATATATTAATTGCAATTTTTAATTGAAAAGATTCCGAGGAAGTATTTATTTCATAAATATAAATGCAACTATTTTTAAAAAAAATAATTTTCATTAAAATAAAAAAATATTTTTAAGTTTAAACAATCAATCAAATACAATTTATAACAATAGAAATGATAATCAGCCAATAAATTTTAAATTGTTTTTTGATTTGATGTAAATATAGCACTTTTATAATAATAATAATAATAATAATAATAATAAATAATAATAATAATAATTATAATAATAATTATAATAATAATTATAATAATAATAATAATAATAATAATAATAATAATAATAATAATAATAATAATAATAATAATAATAATAATAATAATAATAATAATAATAATAATAATAAATTAAAACTAGAATGATCTACTAAAATATTTTTATCCAAAGATTTTTACATAAACTTCAAATACTTTCTAATTACATATCTATATAAATACTATTTATTTTCCATATATAGATTAAAATTAGTTTTATTTCAATATGCTTTTATGTTTTTCGATTTATTTTCCTCATTATTCCTTATTGGAAAAATTTTTTTTTGACTTATTTATCTCTCGTTTCGAGATATTACAAAGTTTATTGATTGGTTTTAGTCCTAAACGATGTGCAACAGTCAAAATTAATTATTTGTTTTAATTACTTATTGCAAAGTTTATAAATTCAAACGAACTGTTTTTCACTGGCATTTTATTAAAATTCCTCCAACAGATAAAGAATTAATTAAAATAAGTTAAAATAAATAATATTAATTTATTATTAGTACCAGAATCAATATTTATTTCAATATTACTCTGTACACGACAACACACATATTTATTCTTTACAAATCATTTATTTGTTATTATTTTTTCTTCGAAATTTTATTTTAAAAACATCTTTTGTTAAATTTTTTTATTAGATTTTTTGAATATTTTAAAAAATTAAGAGCTACAATTTCAAAGCAAGGTGGTATAAATTGAAACAAAAACCAAAAACTAAATGAAATAAATCAGAAATGAACATTGAAAAATGATGAAAATCGAAGTGTAAAACAAATATATGATTTTTTTGCTAAAAACTAATAATAAAGATATAAAATTGAATAATCATCGATATATTTTATTTCTATCCTTTTCATCCTTTTTTTTATCTTTTTCAACTTTTACAAACAATAAAATATTCACAAAAATTAAAAACAAGCAGGATTAATTTATCACATTTCAAATATCAAAGTTATTCATGTAACAGTATTAGTTTGATCGTAACTCAATATTCAATTTAGATTTTATAATATAGATTTTTAATTATTTAATTAGTAATAAGAAACTGTGAATATACTTAAAACCAGTAAATTTCTATGTCATGCCCTTGATATTATGGGATTAACTTAATTTGGATTGTAACACAAATTTATTTTAATACATAATATACAATTAATTCTGATATTCAATAATAACAATTTGTCTAATGATAATTTCTAATATCAAAATTAATTAAAATGTTCACAATATGTATACTAAATTATGTAAAATTATATTGTAATAAATAAACATTCTGAAAAAATAATAATTTACTTTACAATTATTCTTTTCAATAACTAGTAGTGCGTTCGTAACTTTTGATGATATTAGCATAGTTACAGATCTAAAACTTGTATAGTTAAGTTGCGAACCTAAATTCTCATGAAAACTGTTATTATAAATTGTATCAGTACATCACGTGATTTTCCAAGTGTTAAAGGATACATTAAAGTGTACATATATTTATTATTATTTGAATTTTTCAAATTTAATTTAGGACAATTTTAAATGTCGCAATAAATACAAAAAGGGCAATAAATACAATAGAAAATATATAACCGAAAAATTATGGTACCAAATCTATCAGAAATGTTATATAATTAAAATTGTTTTTAAAATAATAACAAAAACAATTTATTTGCTAAATTGCTCTATAATTGTTTGTAAGTTTTATCTGAGTCATAAATAAAAACAATTATTTTAGCTTCCAGAATCATATGAGATGAAATAATTTTCTATCAGGATTTACTGTCGTCATCATCATCTTCCCCAACACCACCACCAACATCAACATAATCCTCACAATCATTTATTCATCCCAATCAACAACACCAGTAAAACCAAGGGATAATTTTCAACATGTTTACTTACCTGAATAGACGGTGCCTTTATCAGAGATCCATTTATATGTCGCTGCTGACTTGCTCGTAGCTTTGCATTCAATATTAATTTCATCACCTTCTAGTCCATAATAGGTCTTTTGAGGAAATTCATAAATTATTGGAGCATCTTAATTAAAACAAATACAATTAATTTAATGGTTTTGTTTATATTAATAGCAAAAACGTACATATGCATCATAAATAACCACATTGAGGCTATCCTAATTAACACAATTGACCAGTGATAAAGGCCTTACTTATCAGCTATTTTTCAAGCGATTTATCAAATAGGAAACAGACATTGGAATTAAATCATAGATCTGACAAATGATTGAAACAATAACAAACGCAAAATAATTCATTGTTTCAATGCGGAAATATTTCCGGGCACAATGAAAAAGTCTGATAAATGAAAGCAAAATCCGAATCCATAACTCATGGTTTTCAATTTACGTAATTCATTCTTTTAATTAAACAGCCCATCCGGTTACTATTAGAACAATGGTTTTTGGGGGAATTGAAATATTTATAATACTTTACAATATAAAAATTTATTCACATAATACTTAAATACAGTTATAAAATAAAATAAGGAAAATAAGTTAAATGAGACTTTATTTATAGAAAAGGTTTATTTATTTGTTTTATTGCACGCCTAGTGAAAATAATTTTTAAATTATATTTAAATTTTATTTAAATTATATTTGAATTATATTTAAATTATATTTAAATGCGCAAAAGAACATTTTATAATATGTCTTGTGGAAAAATTAATAAAAATTTGAAAAATCAAAAAAATCAATATTTTTCGAGAAAAAGGGTTTGAGCTGGTGGTAAATCAAAAGATAAGTACGAATATAATAATTTTAATTGAATTTGCGATGTAAATCAATTTAATTATATTGGAGTAAATCAGGTCTGACCAACACGTGGTTCATGAAACCGTTTACAAATATTTTGAAATATACTATAAACCAAAAAAATGTTTTTAATTAAACCAAGATGTATTTAATTCGTCATTGTTTTCAACGTAAATGAAAATGTTATTTTATTTTCCCTACATTTAACTTATCCAAAGGCAATATCAAACTCTGTTTTAGTAAACTTGACATGTATTGATTTTTCGAATAATTTTTTATAAATTAAAAATTGATTGTAATGTAGAATAATAAAAAAATGTATTCAATTTTGTGGATTTTTTGCGGCTCATGAAATTTTAGACGTTTTTTTTTTGGGTCTTTATTTGATGTAGGTTGTCCAGGTTTGGTTTGAAGTTGCTAGAATGTTTAAGAAAATTTAAATTTTAAGATTCATTTAGTGTATTGCAAGCAAAAATATATTGAAAATCATTGTTATAGACAATTCATAATATTCTTTTTTTCATTAATTTTCTTCATTGATTTTTGATTTCTTTAGTAAAACATTTACTACCAAGAGGTTCTCTTTTTCACCTTTCTAGCACACAAGGCACAAATAAAAAATAATAAAAATGACATGTAATTGCATGTAATTTGATGTTGTTTCATCCTTACACAAGCAACGGTAATGTCAATCAAAGTTGGTGAAACGAAAATTGACAAAAAGAGCAATAGTGATTTTAAATAATTATTGTAAAATGTCTAATAATTGATGGAAGTGAAAAATATTATTAAATATGAACTTCTTTGTATCATGTATTGTTTGCAAATTGTTCGAGACAGCTTTTCTTCGGGCTATGAAGAGAAGATTTAAGTTGCAATTGTAGTAATAATAAAATGAGAAATTAAACATTTTTTAAAATTTTCTGTTGGGTTTTGTTGTTTTAATATTCAAAAAACGAATAGATCCAAGCCCACATTCAACCGAAGGCATTGAACATTTTATATGCTCATAAGTATGTCAGTTTTAAATTGTATTGAAAAGTTTAATAATTGTTATGAACCTGTAATAGGAAAAGCTTTGTTGTTGAGATCAATGGATCCGCGAGTTAATGTGCAAAATGCTATAATTTTAAATATTTTAAAATAGTTTTGGTGGTAAATTGTTAGTATGTGAATCGTTGTCTTTAAATGTATTAAATTATTAAGTTAAATAATATTTCATTTCTATTTTAAAATTTATTTAAATTAACAGATTAATAAAATTGAAATTATAAAATTATAAAAATATGTAATAAATTTTTAAATATATTTATTGAAAAATAACCGATTACTTAAATAACTTTTTAAATTAATAAAGTTTGTTATAAGTAAATGGACAAAAATTATAATTGTTAACATTCATGAAAAAACCGAGTGTTGGATTTGATTTTTCCATTCCTTATTCTCTTGATTCCACTCAAGAAATTCTTTTAATGTTTCATCATTGCTTTGTAAAAAGAGAGATAATTGTCTTAAATATAATTTATATATTCGTTCCTTTTTTGTTCATTACTAACATCATCTAAAAAAAGTGACTTTTCATAAATAACATAAGTCCCCCATATTAAGTATCCTTTGGTTAAATGAGTTCCAACTTGAGCAATAGCAACTTCAAAACATTGTCTAATTTCGTCTTTATCAGTTAAATATCCTAACATAAATTGGCAATATTCAACCATACATAGACACTTCTATAATCTTCAATTGCACGAATGAATAGAGCACGCATGAAATCTTTGTCTGAATTTTTCAATTTATAAAATTTTCTTCAAGTAGTGTGTATTTAAGCATTTTCGGCACAGTTGCTTGAAAATTTAAAGTAAAAATGCAAGTAGTGTGGTTTTAAGATTTCCCAGCACAAAGGCTACTTACTAATTTTGCAATTGACAAAGTGAGATTTTTTTCCCCCGTTAGTGGGGTTCTGGAGTAGTCGGGTAGCCTTTCTGCTGAGAAATCTTAAAACCACACTACTTTGAACCAGGTAGCTTCCCATACTATTTACAGAGTTGCTGCGTATATAAACATTACCGTATATAGTTTTTTTATATCCTACTAGAAGATCACAGAAATGTTTTCGAAGTATATCGTAAAACGTGTGTTTCAGCGTCACTTTCTTATTACGAATTTATTATCGGATTTAAAATTTGGAAAAGGATTCATTGAATGAATTGATAAAACAAATAATGGAATCGAATTGGATTTTTGTTAAAACGCACAAATGACAAAATCAAGAAAAGTTTTATATGTCAAGAAATGCTAAAATAAAAATATGATGAATGGCTATCTGATGCAAGATCATATAAAAAGAACATAAATTATATTGAAAAAAGGTTATTA
Organism: Schmidtea mediterranea; assembly: GCA_022537955.1. Classification (NCBI taxonomy): domain Eukaryota; kingdom Metazoa; phylum Platyhelminthes; order Tricladida; family Dugesiidae; genus Schmidtea; species Schmidtea mediterranea. Next base: position 304,040,616 of record CM039679.1, on the reverse strand, counting down.
TTGCTGAAGATGCTGCTGAAATAGCTTTTACAATTTCCATACTTTATGCACTATCATGACAGAAAGAGACTGTCAATTTTAAACCACCTTATGTGGAAGCTGTAATAAATTTCTAAATTTTTTGATAAACCTCTTACAAATTTTGCTCACACCTTTTGTAACTTATTCTTTATTTTATATATATTTCAACAAAATCATTTTTCTACTTACAATTAACGCTGATATATACCCAATTAGAGGAAACGGTTGCCAAAGAATTTTCAGCAACACAATTAAGAGAATCACCGTCTTCATTAGATTTAGGAAGCCAAGTTGTTGAAAGCGTTATTAATCCGTATTTTATAGTTGATGAAGTTATAGTTGTTTTGATTCGGCGTTCTTTAGAAATTAAATTATTGGAAAAATCTTTCCATACCCATTTTAATGTAGGTGGCGGATACCCGCCCTCGGAAGTGCATTTTAAATGTGCCGTGACATTTTCAGTTAAACCTGCATTTGTATATATTTGAGGCTTTCCAGGAGGAGCTAAATAAATATATAAAAATAAAAAACATATTTTTTTATTAATTTACTTAAAATACTGACATCGTAATGGTGTCTTTCATATTTTGGATATGAAAGATGCACGCATTTGTATAAACCAGAATTTTTAGAATTGGCATTTCTTATTGTAATTATGTGTGATGTCACTTCAACTATATTTTCAAATATTTCTTCTTTGGATCTTCGACAGTCCTCTTTGTTTGGAAGCTTAGTACAAATTAACCGATCTTTATCATCATAATAGGGCTGAAAAAACCATTGGAACATATCTTCAGTCAGAACTTCTTTAAATGGACACTCAAGACTAAATTTCTGACCTTGAATGATACGATCAACCTGTTGAATCTTATCTGAAATTAATAATAATAATAATAATAATAATAATAATAATAATAATAATAATAATAATAATAATAATAAATAATAATAATAATAATAATAATAATAATAATAATAATAATAATAATAATAATAATAATAATATTAATAATAATATTAATAATAATAATATTAATATTAATAATAATAATATTAATATTAATAATAATAATAATAATAATAATAATAATATTAATAATAATATTAATATTAAAATAATAATAATAATAATTAATAATAATAATAATAACAATAATAATAATAATAATAATAATAATAATAATAATAATAATAAATAATAATAATAATAATAATAATAATAATAATAATAATAATAATAATAATAATAATAATAATAATATAATAATAATATAATAATAATAATAATAATAATAATAATAATAATAATAATAGTAATAATAATAATAATAAAATTAATACATTTCATAAAACATCATGACAAAGATCATATCGCATGCAAAACCGAGCATTTGTTATATAATTAATAGACATCGCACGAATCAAAATTTCACGATTCCTATCAGTGGAAAGCAATTATGTTCTGCGTAAAATTAGAAATCGAGAACAATTTTTTAATAATCGTCTTCATATCTAATAAAAACGTATAAATTCGATATGCTAGAAATGTCAATAAAGATGATTTTTCTAAAATATTTATTTAATATTTTTTACTCAAAATATGGAACAAATTAATATTATTTTAATACTTTTAATTTATCTTCTACACACCATTTGATACTATTTTATTAAATTTATATTTGGTCCTTTATAAATCTTTTAGGTAGTATCAAAAATTGAATTTATTGTATAATAGAGAAATTTATTATTAAAAAAATTGTTCATAAAAATTCCGAAAATAAATATTATTTATTTGTAATTTAATTTGAAATCAATACTTACATTATAAAAAATTAACAATCGAAATTTTCAAGAGCCATAAAATAGCAATTATTGGACTTTATAACTAAGGATTTGTTAAAAAAATAAAAGGATTTTTACCTTTCATAAACTATCAGTAATAGTTGGTTGAGTTGAGTGAGAAAGTGACAGGAGTCAGATTAAATGCCGGGCATAGAGTGACTTATATTGGAGTATCAAATATTATTTTCATTGTCATTTCATTTGGTAATCATATAATCAGAACTTATTTTGACGAAAAATTTAGTTAGTCATTATTTTATGGTTCTTTCAACTAATTATTTTATTGGTAAGTTAATAACTTGAATTGGAATTGTTGGCATTGTTTCAAAAACAGTAAAATCATAAAATATTTTATCGCGTAATTTTGATGAAATTTTGTTACGAAGAGCAAAATTTAATATTAATAATAATGGGAATTAAAATTTTATATTCTGATATTAACTGTAAAATTATTTGAGGCGGATAAAATTTCCCATAGAGTATTTAAAATGAGAAATTAAATAAACTGCTAGACAAACATAAATGATATTTTTTATTCAGCTTTTATGAATTTCCTTAATTATAACTATATTTCATTTTTAATTATAGTTTTAAATAATTATTTTTTTAAAAAAATAATTTTTAAAAATTAAAATCAACCATTTAAAACAAAATAATTTTAAATAAATTATAATTTTTAACAAGATAAATCGTATAAATGTACAAACTTTCATGGATGAGGAGATAGTGTGATACTAAACACTTCATTTTATTTTGAACGATACAATAAAGGTTTTCTCTAGAATTTAAATTATTTATGTATGGCGTTCAGCACACTAGGACTAGTATCGTCACACAAAAAGAAACTGAACAAATATATATAATCTTTATTTTTAATGAAATAAAATTCATTTTTTCTTTTATATATTTGCTAAAGAACTTACATCTGAAAATTTTACTTTTATTAGTAAAATATTTTATTTGCTTTATTTCTTTAATCTGGGCCTTGACCCTGAAATCATCATGTTATTTCTCAAATTTAAAATTTGGAGATACTAAAACTTTCAAAAATCCAAAAAAGTATGTCAAATTAAATTATATCCAATCAATTTTATAAATTTTTCACTAAATATAAATTTAGTTAAAAATGAATTAATATTATTTATATTTTGTGTTTTGAAACAATTATTGTTTATCTAATCTAATAACTTGGATATTGATTTCAAAATATGAGCAGTGAGTATTTTTTTTAAAATATGGCAAAAGAAAAAATGAATTGATCTTTAAAAAATAGTTTTGATCCATAAACATTAACATTAAAAATTTCGACAGTTTAACTGTCACCTTCAGGTACAAAAAACCAACTCAAATAGTATGGATTTATATATATTTAAACAAATTATTTATTAATAAAATGTTTTAATAAATTTTTTATATTAATATTGAATATAACATTTGTCATTTAGTAAAATAAACCTTTTTTTTAAAATATTAATAAAAAACATATATTTGGAAAGATATTTTTATAAATACAAAAATTGGTTTTTAATGGTTACTATTATTAAAAGATCATTAATAAAATTTTAAAATATCTAAACTTATTTTTAAAAAATCATTTATATATTTATAAATAAAGTTTAAATGCATGCAAAATAAATTTACACAAGGTTTATTTTATATTATTAAACTTCTACTAACTTATAAACAGTCATATATAAATCATAATCCAAAAGATAACTCACAACAAATTCAAATATAATTAATAAAAAATTATACCCAATACCAAAGCATGGTCGCGATAATAAACATGATAAAAAATTCCAATTACCAAATAAATTAGTATTTTAAAAAAAAAAAATTTCTTTTAAATTGTTATTTTCTCCCTTTAACACCTCGAAACAATCTTATTCAAATAAGAAAAACGTAAAATATCTAAAAATTGTAATAAAAGTTTATTTTACCGAAATACAACGACCGAGAAATAATTTTATGAGACAACATTTAAATTATATTTACCTGTATTTTTTTTTATAAATTCTTTTAAAAAGTTATTGTTTTTAGAATAATTTTGGTCACTAACCAAGATTTCATTCGATTATACGTGTTAAAAAAAGGAAATTTAAAAAAATTTTAAAAAAATATATTTTTCTCTATTCACTGAAGAAAAGATAGTATAATTATTATACAAAATATCATTAAAATTATAGATAATCACAATTTTGATTGATCTATTGTCATTTAATAACAAAAAAATGTTTAAATATATTTAATAATTCCAGTAAAAATTTTTTTTATAATAAATTTTTTTAATATTTTATTTTTTGTTATTCTTAATTATTTATCTTTTCAAATTAAAGCATATATAATTTAATTTAATTGTAAAATTTAATAAATAAATCTATAAAATAAAATCCCGTACCTTAAATAAGAAGCACTAAATTTTATAAAATCTACTTTAACTTCCACTGAATTATTAATTAGTGAATTAAATTTAATCTACAATCAATTCATAATTAATAAAGAATAATTGAACTTCTATTAGGCAATAATTGCGAGGTAATAAATAATAGCAATCACATAAATAATTCGTCACTCTGTCATAGATAATTTATGGGCCCACATTAATATTGTGGCAAATCAACTGATTAATACACCAGTTCAAACATCAAATATAATAATAAATTTAATTACAAACTTGTTTTATTTTATTATTTTTTTGAAAAATCTAGTTTCAATTTCCATTCGAATTTTGTTGCGTGAGAAAAATGAATTTAATATTGGCCAATTTAGTTGAGAACAGAAAAAAAACTTTGATTAAATAAATTGAAAATAAAGATCAAATTTGCTCGCTTCGAATTATTTCGATGGGTCCACCATTTGGATTTTTATTCGGTAGACTTTCGCCATTAAGGTAAAGATTGAATTTCAAACTGATCACGAAAGACGTGAAACAAGTTGAGATTGAACGTTATTAATAAGGGCAATCACGTAATTTCTCATGGTGTTGCTTTACTTACAAAATCTAGAAGCACTATTTTTTTATACATTAAATAATAATAATAATAATTATTATTATTATTATCATTATTATTTCATTTAAATAAATAACTATGTAAGACAATTTTCAGTGTTTATTAATTAAACGAAAAATGAAATATTTCAATGTAAAATAGTTCATGGTTAGTCAAAAATAAATTTAAAAGTTTTATCAAGAAGTAGAAAGCAAAAAGCTTGTTAAATTTTATTATTATTATTATTATTATTATTGTTGAAAAAAAAATAAGTCGTTGCTGCAAAGTAATAATAGTATAGAAAAAATTTTCGATTATTAAATAATGCTCTTCAGTTTCAATATAATTATTACTTTGCAGCAAGGGCTTATTTTATTATTCACTATCTGATATCTTAATTTTTGCTGCTACCTAGGAATCACAGTTTTATATTATTATTATTATTATTATTATTATTATTATTATTATTATTATTATTATTATTATTATTATTATTATTATTATTATTATTATTATTATTATCATTATTATTATTTTTATTATTATTATTATTTTTTTTTTTTTTTTTTTTTTTTTTTTTTTTTTTTTTTTTTTTTTTATTTTTTATTATTATTATTATTATTATTATTATTATTATTATTATTATTATTATTATTATTATTATTATTATTATTATTATTATTATTATTATTATTATTATTATTATTATTATTATTATTATTATTATTATTATTATTATTATTATTATTATTATTATTATTATTATTATTATTATTATTATTATTATTATTATTATTATTATTATTATTATTATTATTATTATTATTATTATTATTATTATTATTATTATTATTATTATTATTATTATTATTATTATTATTATTATTATTATCCTTACCAGTATCATCGAATCCCTTTAAGATGCACGAAAAATCCGTGATAAATATAAAAAATTTTGATGTCACTAAATCTGAATTGTTGTGATAAATTGAATATAATGTAATTACGTATTATATTAAAGTGATACATCAATTAACTAAATTGTAATTAACTAAATTGATCTTAATAAATTCAGAGATTTTTATTAGAAAAAACTGCATGTAGTAAGGTAAAAAATATTATTTTCTGACCGATACTGATATGCATTTGCATAGGCAAAAAGATGAATAATTTTATAATTTAACAATAGATTTTTTATTTCTGTTTCTGTAAAACAAAATGAAATTGGAAAAAGAAAAGCCAAACATTATTATAAAATGAAATGACAGGAAGTCTGAAATATTTTGAAATTTATTTACATGTCGTCAAAACTACAACTGTCTTTAAAAATTCTTGTATAATTTCTTCATTTTATAAATCTAAAACTTGAAAATTATATTATTTAACTTTTTGAGCACAATTCGGACAATATGACCCAAAAAGAGAATAAAAAAGCATTACCATTTCCGGTTTGATTAACAGTAGGGATATATAATCCCATTGAACATTCCATATATTTCACTCAATTTTACTGTTGAACAAGTTTGTACATCTTACCGTCTTTTTTTATCAGGAGTGCCTTATCTGTATTTGCTTTATGTTTCAATAGTTTTTTTGTGAGAATCAAGTGAAAGAAATCAGTTACTTTCAACTTCTAATTAATTTATAGATATATGATCCCACTATAAAATACCAACGGGATTGTATATCAGAAAATATATTTAGTCGAAATTCTGAAAATTAATGAGTGAGATTTATTTCGGCACTTTTTCCTGTTATATATAATATATATTGCTAAGATAATATCTAATAAGTGAAATAAACCGATCTGAGAAAAAATAATCTGGTACCTTAAGAATTAAAAATATATTTAATTTTTTCAAAATAAATAGCGTTTTTAGTCTCAAGAATTTGAGTTTTCATTTTTTCTGTCATAATTTTAATTGGTATGATATACACTATTAAAGTATCCCATAAATTTCTATCCGTCACACTTTATTTGAAGTACTTTAACTCTTTCACGGCGGCTTTATAATCAGAAATTTAATAAATAAATGGTTTTTTAAACAAAAACTATTAGTGGGAAAGATACATCACATTCGTCTTTTAAGATGATTCACATATGTCCCCCATCAGCTGGTTTATTTGTTTGATATAATTGCTTTCGGCATCTTCCAAATTTCATGTCCAATCTAGATTGCTTCCATTACATCCGTTATTACTTATTTCCTCTTCACTTTACACTGATTTTACACCTGATTTCTTTTAGACTTTTCCAATATATCAAAAGGTTTGCCGTCAAATTAAGAGTATAATATCTACTCTAATAATTTGTTCTTGAACTGAAGATAAAGTTCTCAGTTAATTTTATTTTTAAAACTTTTGTCATTCTTTATTTATAATTTTACACGCATTTTTGGTTTTGGTTTGTGATGATACAATAATTTTCTCATACGCCTAGTTTGTAAGATGTTAAATGTTTTTATGCATTTTATAAGAATAATACAATTGTGAATAAGACAGAGTGACAAATAGATGAAATTCTCAGGTGATATTGCAAATTTAGTGAGTTTAATTCGGAGTTTGATTGAGTTTCGTATATAGTTTCAAATATTAACCCAGTTATTCCTGATATATTTTTTTCAATATCTGATAATATTCTTTCAAACGTACTATCGGTACAAAAGCCTAATGGTAACTAATAAAAAAATATGCATTATCATTGCCATATCATCTAGTGTTGACATAATCAAAAAATTGTATCAAAAATAATTTTCTCATATGATGAAATATTTTAATTTGTAACAGATAACCTACTGTCCTTTTAAAAGGACAGTAGGTTTAACTGGGCTAAAAGATAAAATGAAAATCTGGATGTGAAAGAGAATTTGTAGAACCTAGAACTGTAAAATATTTCTAGGTAGATCTAGGTAGCGTAAATGTTTGTGAGAATATAATCTATATAATAAATAAAACTAAATAATTAAATAAATTTGGCAACGATTTAATTAAAAGATAACGCCAATAAAAAACTTTTCGTTAGATATATTTCGATAGCATAGCTATAATCTTCAGGTACTCAAAACCAACTAAAAATATTATGAATTAACATTTAATTTAAACAAATTATTTTTTTATTAATTTAATTTTGTAATAAATAAATATTTACAAAATATATTCAATTCACTTTTAATAAATTTAAAATTTTTAAAATTTTCACTTATATTCTAAAAATATATTCTAATTTTTAAAAAATTAATGTTATTTAAAATTTTCAATTATTTTAATAATATTAAAAAAAACAAACATGATTTAACATACGTAAACTATTTAAAAACATTCAAAACATTCGTAGTCACAGCACTCTGCACATTAATCTTTGGATCCAATGACCTTATCAGCAATGCTTCACATATCACGCTTTCCCAATAATTATTAAAACTTCTCAACAAAATTCTAAAATCAGACATTCCTATTTCACTTTTACAGACTCTATTGTGTTCACTAATATTGGTCAAACCCTTCAATCGACAATGCTCTAGAACTCGAGTACAGAGATGACGGGAAGTCTCTCCAATGTATGTGGCATTACACCCATTGCATGTAAATTGATAAACGATATCAGAATACAATCCAACCGGAGTTTTTGATTTATTAATAAACATATTGCGTACTTTACACGAATTAGAGACGATCTTATACTCTAAATTTCCCATCTGTTTACTTAACTTCCTTTTGGTGTTATCTTTTAAATAAATATAACAATAATAACTTTTAACAATTTTAAAATTCTACACAATTTTATTTATATGTCACCGCTAAAAGAAGCGGAAACAAAGAAACATTAAAATAAATAGAAATTACAACATACATGGTGCCATGAAGGTTGAATTGCATGAAACTAGTTTGCTATTAGAAAAATCGAACGAATATTATATTAGAACTTTCTTCTCGCATAATATATTTTAATCAGCCTTATGAAATTACTCAATATTTAAAAAAATTTATATCTTTTTTCGTTTTTAATGTTTTACATCTAAATTTTTCATTAAAATTGCGTTGGCTAAGTGTTAAACGCCATTAATTATTTTTCAATTTCAATATTCCAATAAATTTAAACAAATGTAACATCAACATTCAATTGTGATAAAAAGAATTTCTCTGTATCATTTGAAATTTAATAATTACTGGCTGCGTTTTCGACAAACATAACAGACATTTGAAAAAAAAAAGAAAATTGTTTTTTTCATTATAAAAATCACAGATTTTTGGGGATGATAACGGAATTAGTTATGGTGTTTAAATTTTATTTGATCTACGCTGGTAAATGAGGCATGAATTGATTAGATTTTTTTTCTCCAATTCTTTTTTCCAACCTCATGGAAATAAAAGTAAAAAAAAAAATATATCATCATCATCATCATCATCACAAGTGAATATTTTTATTTCTCCGCAAATAAGTCGTCATTTGGTAAAAACTAAATCATGTGAATTTTTCCCAGCTAAATATCGGCTTCTCCAGAAGCGTCATGTCAAATTGTAAAAATTAATTACAATACTAATTTTTCATCTTTACTTAACAGATTTTGGCCGATTCTTGATTTTTCGGCCAGTTTCCGGATTCATAACCCAATGAAATATTTAAACAAACGAACTGATTTTACTGTTATTAAATGTTTATTAAATGTTCATACTCTATGATTTTTTATAAATTCATTAATTAATGTGTGTTTATGTGTATTTTATTATTTATGTATTTAGTTAAGATAAAAATACAATAGATCAACAGATTATTTAAGGATAATGAAAACTATAATCACAGACAGTTGGGTTATGAAAATGAACAAAAGAATTTAACAAAAGTTTAAAATATAATTTTTTTTATTAAACAACTATATATATATACACATTATAAATAGATTATCAATTTATAGTGCTAATCTGTAGTAATATTTATTAAATGGAGTTTCTTAAATTTTATTGAGAGATTAATATATTTTACAAAATGTGCCGAATTTTTATAATATTAAATATATAATTATTTATTTCAAATTTGAATTACATATGGTACCCCTATATTAAAAAGGATATTAGTAAAAATTTTAAAACTATTTAAGTGAAAAGTTTAATTTCTAAATAAATTGTTAATCAAACCAAAATGATTTGAAATTTATGGGTGAATGATTCTAAATTGTAAATTTGTACAGCACTAGTAATTGATTTTTCTAAATTCCAAAACCTTTCATAATAATAATAATAATAATAATAATAATAATAATAATAATAAAAATAATAATAAAAATAATAATAATAATTATTATAATTATTATCATTATTATTATCATTATTATTATTATTATTATTATTATTATTATTATTATTATTATTATTATTATTATTATTATTATTATTATTAGAAGAATAAATGTAATTGAAATTTTATAATTCAATAATATTCTGTATATCTAAAAAATAATTTATGGATTTATAATAATCTGTTAAAAAAAAGCACGTTTAGAAATAGTCCAAATTCTGCGCCAACTGTTACAGATGACATTATGCAATTTAAACGAAAATTAGATTGGTCGATGAACTGCGAATATAAACAAAAATTTATAAACATGTTGTAAATGGAAAGAAATATTAATATAATTTATCAATTAATAAATCAGTTTATGTCGCGTGTTAAGCAAAAAGCATTAAAACATGTTTTAATAAAATAGTAATATGAATAACATTTTAAAATTAATAAATTTTATGATAATTTATGTATTAATATTAAATCATTGTTTAATAATAATTGTAATAATGATAATGATAATAATAATGATGATGGTAATGATGATAATAATAATAATAATAATAATAATAATAATAATAATAATAATAATAATAATAATAATAATAATAATAATAATAATAATAATAATAATAATAATAATAATAATAACAATAATAATAATAACAATAATAATAATAATAATAATAATAATAATAATAATAATAATAATAATAATAATAATAATAAAGAAAAAAGAAGAACATCATAAACAAGAAAAATTAATAAACAAGAGCATCTACAGCACCATTAAAACCTTTAAAAATGCTAATTTTGTGAAAATTGTATTACAAACATATCTAAAAATCTTTGTTGGTAAAATCCAGTGATATATTTAAATCGTATTTGTGAGTTGTATAAATATAAAAAGTGAATTATTACTATTTAAAATGATATAAAGACAAAAGTTTCTGAATTCTTCAGTAACTTTGCAGTTAATAAATCAGCGACCAAAATGACAATATTTTCCATTGGGTCACATCATATTTTAAAACTCATCGGAAAATTGGTCCATTGAAAGAACAAACTAAAGCCTTATATTAATTATGGGACTTACTCTATTGTTAGGATATAATAATAGAATTCCCAAAATACTCTTGGCTCATATAATTCAAAATATTCGAGAAACATTTATATTTTTCAATAACGCACCACTTAAAAAGAAATTACCTTAAAAATTTGCGAAGATTAATATACAAAGTATTGTATATAAAATATTGTAATTTATTTATATTTAAAGAAATGATACCAATCTCATTTAAATAAGAACTTTGGAATCTTTATTTATGACGCTTTTGCAATTAATTCGACGTTGGGCTACACCAAATAATTTTGATCAATTTTTCACTGTTTCTCGTGGTTCTAAGGTTTAGCAGATATATGAGACAACATATGGTTTGATATTGTTGGGTCATGTAATAATAATTTACTTTTTATTTTCTTATACATTTTGATAATCACCCCTTTAATTTTCCAAGACAATCGAAGTTTGTCATCCAAAATAATAGCTTACTTAATAATTTAAATTGAATATAAGTAGTGGGATGTGTCACCGCTAACTCACCCCCTCCTTATTTTTGAAAATTTTGAATGACCTTGAGAAATTTGTTGGTGATTCATGGTCTTTGTTTGAATGACCTTGATAAATTATTATGACCCATCCAATGGTCTTTGTCTTAAATTTTTTTGTACTTTTAGACTTAGAAAAAACGTTTTACACATAATTTACAATTGAAATACTAAATTTAAAACTAATTACTTTTAGGTTTTTTTGAAATTGAGAAAACGAGATTGATCAAAGTTAAGAACAGAAAGAAAATTATATTTTAGAAGAGCTTTAAAAATCTTTATTTAAATAAAAATTTAATAAATCTTATGATTTTTGAAAATTAATCAAAATATTCTGAAATTCATAATGAATACGAAAGTTTAATTTATATAAAAATATTATTAACATTAAAAATTTAAAATGTAAATTTTATAAAAAATTTAACTTTTCACATGCCAATAATATGTGTCCTTGACTCATATAATTTTTTCGCTCCGACGGATTAGTTTGAAGTTTAAGAAAATTGCTACTCAAGAAAAATAAGAACTTCTTTTGGTTTTCACCTCTGATTTTTTTTACTATAAATCAGTAATGATATTGATGTTTTATTGATATTCACAAAAGCTGTTCCGAAAATTTCTGAATATCAAAAAAACATCGATATCATTACTGATTCAGTCAAACAAAAATTGTTAATGACAATAAAAACATTTCATATGTAATCTATTGATATAAAATTGCAGCCTTTATTTCGAATATATACTTCTTTCAGGACAAACCTTATTAGGCAGCACTTCCCCATTATCCAAACCGTTTCAAATAAGATATTTTTACTTTCGTTCAATCAAATGTCTGATTTGTCTTTGGTACATGTACATTATTCTGTTGAAATGTCAGCTACATCTACTTTGTGTAAGTTATAACTCCCCAAATGTTTACCACTCAAGGATATAGATTAAAGACAATTTTTTTCATTTAAAAAAAATTCAAAGTAAAATCCCTTTTGTTATTGAAAATAAATTCAATCAAAATTCAGAATTTTGAATAAACGTTTCGGAAAAATTGAATCGTGCTGCTCGTTATCGTTCGTGCTATTACAAGGAATATAACATTTCCATACAGAAATATGATTTATTCTATGATTTAATCGAGGTTTATAGGCGCGATTCTGGTCCATCTGCCGCAAGGTTTCAACATTTTGTATAATAGCAAATGTTGTATATATATATACATATATATTTTAACGGTCAGATAAGCATTTTTATTTTTCAAAACAAAAATCATTAAGAATTATTTTCCTTTTTCATTTAGACAACCTTTTAGCATACTTAGGGCTGCCAGATTTTCACCACTGCAAACCGGGACAAAGAATTTTTAAAATAAAAAATTAAACCATTACTTCAGCAGGTTAAGTAAATAATTAAGAAATAAATTAAAATTAATAACACAAATAAAGAACTTTAAAATAAAAAATATTCATTTCACATTTTAAAAACAAAAATCAAAAATAAATAAATTCTTTAACATAAGAAAAAACATAAAAACCGGGACAATCCCGGTTTTCCGGGACGTCTGAGAGCCCTAAGCATACTGAATTACAGTGCTAAATACAAGCAGGACTGCAGATTATCAAAAATGGAAACATTAATTAAAAACGCCAAAAGAAAATACAAGCGTAAAAAACTTATTTAACATCAATGATAATAAAATTATTTACAAAAAAACACTGATTTAAAAATAATTTTAAACGCTACTAAGATTTGTAATAATTAAAAGAATTCAAACCGTTCATTTATATATTATTATTAAATTATTATTAAAACAAAATTAATTTTATCGTTCTGTGTGTTAACATAAACTAACAAATAGCCATTAAAATTTATTATGACTATTATATACAAGGGATATACTTTATATAGTTGTTTATGCAGCAGAATATATAGTTGAAAATCAAAATCAAATTTTATTATTAATTAATTAAATTTTCACAAGACATTTTATTTCAAATGAATTAATACTAATAACAACATATTTACTAGAAAAGTCACTAGGACCTCAAACTTCAGGCACCCAAGAGCTGTATACATTTACTGTGTGTGTCTGATAAATAACTAATTTTGTCATAAACAGCATAAAGGTTGAGGATCCCAAAGATCAATCAAATTATGTATAAGTTAAATGTCAAAAAAAAAATAAAAAACAGATCAAATGGGATCAAAAAACTAAATTTAAACCGAAAGGAAAGCGTGATAGTCAATATTTAATTTTGCAGATATTTTTTAAATTTATCATAATTCTATCTATTACTAAATATAATTATTTGTAAACTATTACTTCCCGGTGATATTCAATATATGATCATACAAAATTTATTAATATAAATAATATCTTCTTGATAAAATTAATAAAATTATTAGAACTCGACATAGAAAAGCGGTTTCAACATGTATACCGACTGGATTTATTTAAACAAATTACACTATGAAAAATATAGAAAAGAAAATTATTTTCTTTCAAAAACAAAATAAAAATCCGAACCGAAAATTTAAAATTTTATAATTAGGCCAAATTTTATTTCGCAAAACTTAAACTAAAATTTAAATTGCCTCTTCTTTGAGTCCAGTCTTGGCTAGAGCTCCCACAGCTAATAAAGACTTATTTCCGTATTTAATGAATTCAATTTGATTTTGTGTTTAATATTTCTATTTTAAATCGTTTACTCGCTGTTGAAAAACGCTATCAAAGCCGAGTAATGATGGGGTAACGGAAACAAGGTACAGAGAGTTTCCTTTCTTGATTTTTTCGCGTTGAAAAAAAAATATAATTTGAACCTGAATTTTTTCTCTGGAAAAATCTGATATTATTCTATTTGGTTTGTCGACGAAAATAATTTTAGATCCGATTTTCTTTTGTTTTAATCAAGGTGAAAATTAATTATAGAAAACCGATTTTTGCACATTTTTAATTATTGATTTAACCGTGATATAAATGTATACTTATATTTGTCTGTAGACGATAATAATGGCGTTTTCGTGATAATTAGAGCATGCGAAAATCATAATTTGCATATTTAATCAGTACAGATTAGTACATTTAATTAAAGCTAATATTTTTAAGGAAAAGAATTAATTTTCTAAGTTGAACATTTGTAGACAAATTGTCGGTATGAAACAAGATTAATAAAATGACATAATTTAATTTATAAATAATTTTTTTTAAATTAACCAATCTTACATGTCGAAAATATATTTAAACTGACAGTAGGAGTTAAAAAAAATATTAGTTCATTAAAATTAAGTTTTAAATTATTTATATAAATAAGAAGATTATTATTCATTTAATTAATATTAATTTAATTAATCATTATTTATTTATATTTTTATTATATTGTCTCTTGGAGAGTTCTGGAAATATATATAAAATTTGCGATTTAGGCAACCAATAAAACACTTTTTTTTGCAACTATGCAAAATAATAAATTATCAATTTTATGCGAATGATCCTAATTCTCATTAAAAAAAGTTTCACTGGTAAATTAATTTTTAAAATTGCAAAACTAAGGCTCCTATATATTTTTTTATTCAATGTAATATTTCTACATAAAATTACAGCATCAAATAAACAATAACTATTAAGACTTCAATCTTTTATTCCTTTGCCGCCTTAGTCAATAAAATCCGACAGTTCAGCATAAATTCGTCAGATAATTGGTGAAATGGGAGCCATCATAATTTGACAGTCAGCCCTCAGTGATAACCGAGAGACCAAGGTCAAAGAGTAATGAAATGAGAGTTTGACTGAATTTTTCAAGGAGCCTTGAATAACGTTTTGTATTTCACCTTATTGCATATGCAGCAACCGACAAAGAAAGAAGTGAAAATGAATTTTAATGATTCGGTACCGCATTAATTATAAACATCGGTACCTTAGATTGTGAAATTTTTGGACATTTTATTTGCCAGTTTATACGATTTCATAATGAAAAGATTTGATAAATAATGGAAAAGATATTAATAATTATTTATTATTAAAAGACTTTAAAATTTGAAAAAAATAAAAAGTATGTAATAAAAATAATAATAACAAGTTTTCTAAAGTAACATATTTTTTCTCGTTAATAGTTGAATAATTCGGACAACTGTAGAGAAATAATGTCCTTAGAAATAAATTTATTTTAAATGGCAAATATAATGAGAATGATTAAGGTAAATTATGCGAATTGTTTAAATCCGTTATTTCTTACTCCATATTTTCAATTGTTGAAATAATATTTGAAAATAATAATAATTTTAATTAATTTTTAATAAAATATTAAAAATATTCATCTAAATTATTATTAAATCAGTAAAGAATTGACCGAAATTGTTAAGTCTATTGCTTCATTATTAATTTCCACATATTATAGTAATAATATTTATAGTAATGACAGATTGCATTTATGTGACTTGTACGACGTTTAAGCTTTTCTTTAAAAACGCATTTAAATATAAATTTAAAATATAAAAATTTATTTAAATATTTTTTCAATTTTAAAACATTTATTA
Source organism: Schmidtea mediterranea (assembly GCA_022537955.1). Taxonomy (NCBI): domain Eukaryota; kingdom Metazoa; phylum Platyhelminthes; order Tricladida; family Dugesiidae; genus Schmidtea; species Schmidtea mediterranea. Next base: position 304,024,353 of record CM039679.1, on the reverse strand, counting down.
ATTATAAAAATTAATATCATAGAGTTATTTTAAATCATATAATTAAAAATTTTAAATCGTATGACAAAAATTGGCTTAAAATAAAATGGCTCTTTTCAGACCAAAAATACCAGAAATATGCCTCGTGTAATATATAATAAGACAAATAGACAGAAAATCTATTCATACTTGAGGCTATTATTTATGATTATTTTAAGTAAAATCCCTGTAAAAATAAGTTTTTTTCTAAAACTTTCCTATTGAAGAAGAAAAATACAAATGAAAAAATATATATAAAATGGAAACTAAATGTAAATTGTAAGGAGGTCTAAAACTCTTATTTAAAAATAATATAGTTGAAACAACTATTTGTGCTAAATGTGAATATTAAAATTTATGTTAAATTATATCATATTATATTAAAGTATTTTAAATAAAATTAATTATATTTGTGACCGATATCTATATCAATATTAAGAATTACCACGCCTCAGTTGTTTTAATTTTCAGATTTGGATAGATGAATTTGAATTTATATTTTGTAATTAAATAATAAATGTTAGAAGATTTAAATTTAATTGCATCTAACAGGCATAATTTTTAATAATTCACAGTGAAGATTAATTTTAATTTTAAAGATTATTTATAAAAAATACTACAAATTAAATTGGGTTATAGTATAAAAAATTTAGATATTCTTTTTTTATCTATATTTGTAGAATTTTGTATTTTTAAAAAAATATTTTATTTTATTACTTGTTAATATTTTCAATATAGAATTCAATTTAAATATTAAATAAAAATGAGTTATTTTATCATATAGGCTAAAATGAAACAATGTTTATATAAGTATAATTTAAAACTTTTATGAGAACAAATATTAATTTGAAAGAATTCAATATGTTAGAAAAGTTCGGAGTCTTGGAATAAAATAGCACATATGCAGTTGCATAAATTTACATTTATTTTACAATTTAAAATTATTATTATTATTACGAATAAAAGCTTATTTAAAAGAATTCGATATGTTAGCGAAAATATGATTTTAAAAAGTCACTTTAGTAGATAAATTTGTAAAATTTGACAATTTTGGCGGTAGAATTTAATTTCAAAATTTAATTATTTATACAGTAATATAATCATCTCTTGATATTAAATAAAATAAAGGACATTGGAGTGGCTAATAAAAATAATTTTTTTATTTCAACATTTTTTCCTATAAAAGTAGGAAGCCGGCTATCTTACAAGAGTTTTGATTGTCTCTGATCAGATGAAAGAAATTCGATTTTCCTACAATTTTGCTTTGCAGCAAAAAGAGAAACGTAGTAAAAAACACATTTGACACTGTATAGTTTTGTATAAAAACTGGAATATTCAAAGATCCTTTAACTGATAACTTAAAAATTAATGATAAAATAAAACTTTAATGTATTATCAATTGAAAATAATTAAGGAGGATCTCAACAAAAAATAATAAACTTGATTTTAGGTCCAAAATTAAAAAAATACATTTTTAATACTATTAATAATTGAAAAATATGGGAATGTTATTAGAAATTTATTTAATCAAAATTTGCATTACAAATTATTTAAATATAAACTCAACATTAATTTTATACCCAAAAATTCGCAAAATATTCATATGTAACTAAAAACATCTTAATTAATTTAAAAATAAATTTATACTGTTTGTTTTGTTGGGGTTGTCGGTGAATTTGAATAGAATGTATTATCAATCTGACTCCAAGCGTGCTTTTAACCAACAGTAATGAAATCCAAACGATAAAAAATTTATTGATTAATCAACACTTTATCTCTACTTTAAAATGACACAACTAATTATCTATCAATCACAATTTGGTGCTTATTACGACCCTTCGGGAAGAATAGCACTTTTCAGATCAATTGGATTTCACAATCACTTGACTACTGTGACGGGTTTCTGAGATCGATAACTCTGATTTAGTTGCTTTGCTTTGCTTTGACCTTGCTTAATTTCTGTTTCAAATTTATCTTTAATTTCTTTCTGTCTTTCTTTGTCTTTTGCAATTTTGTTGTTATGATTCCAATTGCGCATCCTTTTTATACTCCATCATCCAATAATACTTACTGATGTCAAATAGAATTTCTGATATATTTTAAATCTAATTTCCTTTGGGCCTCTATAATCATTGACAGCTGCCCAGATAAATCATTTTTTAGAGGTGCCCTTTCCCGGATTCCCAAACAATATTTCTTCCCTTATCTTGAAAGAGCTTTCGAAATAACGTGCAAATTTTGCTTTTGTTTTCTTAAATTTGCACTTGTTAATTATAAATGACCTTTTATTTAATTGTCTGTTTTTATTGATTTTCTCTTATTCCCTTCTCGTTATTCGACATTTCTTTTTCATTCCTTTTTATTAAGCTCCAGAACCACATCTTAATCACTTGTTTCCCCCAATCGTTTTACATGTTTATTAATTATTTTACTCTATTATTTAGGGATCCTCAACAGTTTGAATCAGTGCGTTCATGCGTTGCTGGCCGCTCAGGTGCAAAAACAATATTGCCGACCCTATTAATTTAATTTTTTAATTAGAATTTGCTGATGGAGGATTATTACTTTGTAAAAATTAACCTTTATGAAATTGAATGCAGAATATGAAAACGTAATAAAAATGAGTGATGAAAAAGTTTTTATTTATTTTATTTTAAGAAATGAAACTAAAATTTGTAAATCAAAAAAAATGGTTTTATATTTTTATCAAATAAACACAAAAGAAATTATTAGTTTCATATAAAACAAAGTATTACGATTAAGTACCAAAAAAGATTTCACAATTTTACCCTTCTTGCTTTTGCTGAAGCAAAATCATCAGCTACTTGGGATAAATTAAATTCTCACAAATATCTTTTTCTATCGATAACAAAGCAAGATTGGCTAGCCTTTCTTGTGACACCGACGACCTAAGGTAATTTTTTATTAATTTTAATTTAGATAAACTTCTTTTTCTATATGCTACAGTTACATGTAGTGTTAAAAAAAATTCTTAACACCATAGAAAAATTGGGAAATGAAGATATTAAGTCGTTCTTATACTTAATTCGACCAAGTTTAATTTTTTTTTTACAGCTTAGTACTCCAAATTAAAATCAATTTTTTAAATATAATAATAGTTGGTCCGAGGCCGCCATTCGACTTGGTAGCTCACTTTTGATTGCACCTTCTGCACCCGAGACAGGAACGGGCCTGGTTTAAATAAATGATTATTATGGTGCCAAAATTTTTACAATAGTTCAGAAATCTCATTAAATATGGCAATTATAAATAAACATTTGAAAATTATATTTAAATCCAACAAAATGTAATACAAAAATCTTAACTTTATTCATATTTGAAAACCACAAAAAAATTAAGTGTGAAAAATGACAAAATAAAATTTTGTTTATCATAATATGTTTACATTGTCAATAATTAATGCATTACCCAGGCTAATTAGTTATCAATATATTTCCCCTGAATATTTAATATTATAAATCGGACAATTTCATACATTAATAATAAATTAATTATAAATTTCATATTATTGATTTCTAATAAAATATAATTCGGAAACCTTTTTTGACGACATTAAGAAGCTTTTAGTCAGATCAATTTTAATTTTTAATAACAAAATCCGGTTTTATAAAGCAATTAACGTTGTTTAAAGAATAAATAAAGATTTGCATTTCAAGATGTATTCCTAATGTTCGTTTCAGATGAGATAAACAAACAATGTGTTTTAAAGAACAAAAAAAAATTCTTTTTGTTTTTTAGATTCGTAAATGTCGTTTAGGGAAATGTAAATAAATCAAGTTTTATTGGTTAAAGATATTGAATAATATATTTTTATTTGTGTATTTTATATTTTTTATATAGTTATAATAATAATTGGGGATTAATTAAACTGTCAGTATTTAATTATAATTGGTCAGTATATATATATTTTTTTAAATGTTCAGTATTATCAATATTATTGTTATTATTAATATTATTATTATTATTACAATTTTTTAATAATAAACTCCTATCACACATGTCCTAGTTACTCATGCGCTCCTATTGATCATTTCTTTATAAGTCATGTGCGTGTAATGTTTAATAATATTATTGATGTATAACAAAGACATTGAAAACACACACATATATATATAAGTTGAGTCGGAGATCGAGAAGAGAAAACCTAAATTAACAGTGAGTCTTTTCAAGTTTCTGAAAAATCCAGAAGTTCTTATTGAGGATCAGGAATATCCATTTACATTGTCCAAAAAAGAGGAAATTTTTAAAGAAGGAATCCGACTTTAGCGAAAGCATTATTTTATCAACGACAGAGATGGTGGTGATGACAATGATGTCAAAGTCGAAAAAGTCTCAATTGTCTCAACTGAAATCCAACAACAAAAAAACGATGATGTTGATGATACCAAATCACGATTACTTGCCTCGCTGAAACGACGGACGACATCGAATTTCGTTCCAAAACTGACTAAACGGAAGAAGCCAAGTCCAAACGCTATTGATCCTAATGACCTTACTGTTGAGGACTTCAACAAATACATTTCAACAGTAATCAAATCGTAAAATCTCTCCAAACTAGAAGAAGCATTGAAACTTATCGGGGGAACGTCGATCCGAAGCGAACAGAATTTCTCAACTGCTGGCAACCACCGTAGCAAGAGACGAGAGCGAATGACCTGCGTAACTATGAATGATTTGAGTGTCCTTTAAAGTTACTTTCGAAAGAAACGTTAATTTGTCGATTTAGCATGTATATGTGTGAAAAATATAAAAATAAAATTAAAAAATCTGTTTATTTAAAAACAATTAATCATTTAATGAAAAATCTCTTTTAATTCTCGGTCTCGTACGAGATCTCGTCTCGGAAAACCGAGATTATAAAACGACTAAGATCCTGGAAGTATAGATATGATCTTAACACAATTTTTCTAATATGGCGAGGCTTATTTTTTGGTCCATTTTTTTCATTTCTTAGTTGAGTTAAATAATTCGCCAATAGAAACTTGTTTTTAATATTAAATTTTTTTCCTTAGTTGCTCGAGAATTTTTTTCGGCTTTATATTTAATTCAAAGTTTTTTTATTTTTTGTTTGATTTCATCTGAAAGGTGATCACTTTTAACAACATTGGCATGTTTGTGTTCTTCAGTTCGATAAACAACAATTTCCTCACGATCATTTGGAACATAAATGTGTATGCCAGCTGGAAATTGTTCGTCTCTTCTCTGAGATTTGTTACATCTAAAATATATTTTTTATCAACGTTTTTTTTGTTTTGATAATGAAAGCTCCATGTATCCTCTTTATTAATTAAAATCATGGCTTCAACTTTACTGGAACAACTCTTTTCTTCTTCCCAATTTCGTTGTCTTTTCGTTCTTGGTAGGTTGGGAATGTTTGGTATAATCGGTTCAATTTCTGAATCGGAGAAATAGGGTGCAAATGTGTTTTCTGCCATATTTGATTAACAATTCAATTTTATTTAGATATATTTATATTTTTACGTATTTTAAACAGTTCAATTAAAAAAAAGGTAATTTAATTTAAGTCTAAAAAAAATAAATCTAAAATTTAAAATACTTACCCATTAAATAGTAGCCATAATATTATTTAATAATTAAATAAACATTGACAATAATAATCTTTTTAATAATAATTATTGTCAACTGCTTAAAATAATTAATAAAATTAATTAAAGTCATTTGACAAGGATCCATTTAAAACAATGTCTCACTGTAATTTTAATAATGAGTGTAAATCGGATGTTGTTGCAAATAATATCAATGTAAGAATGATGAACCTAAATTGGTGTTGGTATTGCTGTGCTCCGAAGGTTTTACAAATTATAAGAGGAAGATAAGTAATCATTATGGAAATATAGATTATAAGATCGTTTCTAATTAGTGTAAGGTACGCAATATGTTTGTTAATAAGTAAAACAAACTCTGGTTGGATTGTGTTCTGATCTAGTATATCGATTTACTTGTAACGGGTATTATGCCACATACGTTGGAGAGACTTCTTATCATCTCTGTACTCGAGTTTTTAAAAATTGTCAATTGGTGGGATTGACCAACATTAGTGACCACAGCGGGGATGTATGAATAAAACAAGCATGTCTGATTTTATATTTTATTAAAAAATCATAGCATTTATCAAGAACGTGTAAAGTGTCGTTGATGTTTGGAAATAGTTTGGTTGGTAAATTTGAGATAAGTAAAAATGTTATTTAACCTTAAAATTTTATTTTTGGAATTTTATTTTAAAAATATTATTAAATATTATTAAATTTATTTAGCAAATAAAATATAATTTTAAAAGTTAATTTAAATGTTTTGCAAAAATATTAAAATATTCAAAAACTAATAATTTGTTTGAATATATAAATAAATCATTATTTTTTGGTTTATTTTTACTTGATTATGACAGTGAATCTGCCACAATATATGGTAAAACGTGGTACTATTTTGTAATTATTATTATTTTTTGTAATTTATTATTATTATTATTATTATTATTATTATTATTATTATTATTATTATTATAGTTATGAAAATATTTCTTTTTAATATTATGCATTATTTAAATGCACTTTTAAAAGTAACAAATATATTTCAATTTCAAATCTTTTAAGCAAATTATTGTTTTCTAAAAATTCGTTTGCAATTTTTATATTTTAAACAGAGTTTGTAATCAAACAATATTTATTTTAAATTCATTTGAAGTTTCAAATTCTTATTATATTAAAAATAAAAATTGTAATAAATCTTTTTATCTTTCTTTTAATTTTAATATGGAATAAATAGTTTATTGAGATATTAATTAATATATATTTGAATACAGCATCTTATTAAATAAATAAAATAATTATTTTTACTGTAATATTGGAATTTTTTTAAGTAATTAAGAATAAAGAAATTATTTCTAATAATAAATTAAGTATTTAAAAACTCCATAAATATCAAAATAGAGCTAGTATAGGATAGAATAGCTTGGACTTTATGTTAATTATTGTGTTAAAAACTTTATTCTAGATCCTCGATTTTCGAATCTCAGATTTTGTAATAACATATAATTCTTCGTTTCTCACTAAAAGAATTAAATCTAAGTTTTCGGTGAGTATTTTTTACCTTACCACTTACTAACAAAAGTGTTTTAAACAAATAAATAAATATATATTTACATCCTATGGCATTGTTGTCATGATCAGTCTCACAATTTTTCAAAAATTATATATATATATTTTATTCCTATTTATGTCATGCAGCCAAAGTGTCAAATAAATATGATTTTGATATACTAGTATTTTTGAGAAGTAAAATACTTGCAAAAAAAGGTACTGTGGAAAGCTTTAATAATCTTATTTATTGAATGTTGGTTGTTTTAAACAGAATGTTATGTTCCAATTATTATCACAATTAGTATATGTTTTTTGTAAATAAAACACTCAAAACTAAGCTTCCAACCATTGTCATACTTTTTTCTCTCACCCTGAATGGTAAATTCTAAGCTTTGGTTAAATGGCTAACTCATAATTTATCCAGAAAAAAAGGTTTAATTTATTCCACGCTTACTGACTATTTTAAAAAATCTGATAGAAAGTTTCGGAAACAATAATAACTTAATTAAGAATAAATTTAAAATTTATTTTGTAAACATGAAATTCAATGCTGGAATGATCTGAAATTGAAATTTGAACTAATTAATATGGAAAAACTAATATCTAGAGGACATATTTCAAACGCCATATACCCAGCAACATGAAATGAATCGTATAAAATGATAATTGCTTTCTATGAAAACATATACTTAGTTGAATGAATTCCCAAATTTACAAGCAAATCTATCCTTTTACCCCATTGATAATGAATATCATGGAAAATAAGTGTTATTCTTAGTGAACTCTATAAATGTGAATGAAAAAGAGAGATTTTTATAAACAATTGTCTGACTTTTTGACAAAGTTTTAGAATTAATATAACTTTAAAGACAATTTATATTTATATATTAAATTATCAGAAAATTTCTCGATAGCAAATTTGTGAATATATATATATATATATTTAAAATTTAAAAATGATAACATTATTTTAAAAAACTTTATTAATTAATTACAAAATTGAAAAATAAAACAAAATTTACAATTTTTCTATATTTTTATTATATTACTTGACATTTAATTATTAAATTAAAAAGAATTTTAAGGAAAAAGAAATTTTTTTTTATTTGATCAATTGTAAATTGTATATTAGATTTTATTGAAAATATAAATATTTTAGAATTTAATTTATTGATCTAAGAGCATTGTTAAACTGGTATTAAAATATTGAAAGTTTTGTTTTAAATGAAAATCATGATTAACTTTCACATTTTGAATTTCCAATTTTTTAAAATAATTTGAATTACTTTATTATAATATAGTTACCAGTAGACTCAGAACATTCAAAAATGTTCGAGTATTTTTTTTCAAAAGTTAAAGATGACAAGAAGTAAAACATTTGTCAAGGTGAGAATTCTAAGAATAAATTTATTAATTTAAATATAAAACGGTAATTCTTTGGTAGCAGCATAAATTAATATAAAATTATTAATAAATATATAATTATTACTTCGCAGCTATTCACTTATCTGATAAATTCATTAATAATTAATAAAAAATGTGCATTTGAGAATCTAAAAATCTTGCAACAATCACTAAATAATAATGATCAAGATAAATAAAGAAATTTTCCCAACAATATTTTGATTAAAAATATTTTCAAAATTGAGATCTTTGAACTAATGGAAGTGTATGTTTGGTGATTCTTTCTTTGAAAAAAAGTTAAAATTACTAAAAATGCTAGAAGACAAAATTCTACTTGAGTTGACATGTAACTTTAACGAAATAAGTCAGTTGCAAAATGGCTCATCTTCACATTAAAATATAAATATAAAATAAATTTTAAAATCTTTTTAGATAAATGGAGTGAGATAAAAAGTATAGCTGATTTCACACTATTTTTTGAATTGTTCAAAGCCGAAATTTAATAAACAACGGTTGAAAGTCTTCAAGAATTTAAAGAAAGAAAAACACCAGATATAAAAAACAGCACAAAAAAATTAATGTAATTTGAGAAAAGAAATTTACCCCTTTGTATATAAAAGCTGTCAACTTTGTTAATTAATAATTGAAATTTAATTTGATTAAAACATTATTTAGAACATGAATAAAATAATATTACGGCAAAATAATTTCGGGTTTTCAAACTAGTGTATAATTCCGATTAATATAATTGAGATTATAAGAATAATATCACGATAAAAGCATGAAAATTATGATTTTTTGAGATTAGTGATAATATTTGGTGGTTTCAAAAATAATTGTAAATTCATTTTTAAAAAAGTATACTATATATATATAGTATCCAAATACTATATATATATATATATATATATCCAAATACTACTTATTTATAAGAAATGTTTTTTATGAAAAAAATAATTAGTTACCATTATAAAAAATAATAATCTTGAAAAGTAGTATTTTTATCCTGAAAACGACCAGTTATTTTCATTAAAAAAGAAAGATTTTAGCATAAATTATAATTTTATATCAATTCTTTTTGTGTGATTGACTTTCGCTTGATTAGTTTTATTAAATCATAAACATTTGACAGCTCCTAAATAAAATCTAGAAATATTTTGTTTTAGGTTGGGAACTTACAAAAATATCAAAATTGAATTAAATTGTAAAACCATTTGTTAAATTTTAAAAACATTGTGTTTTCCATTTATATTTGTTTTTTTTTTGAAATTTTACCATTTCAGCTTAGAAAACCAAACCACTGAATTTAATAATTAATTTTTCTAATGTAAAAATCATTGAAAATAACGAAACATTAATTCAGTCTAATGTATTAATTTACAATTATTAATATCTAATAAAACAAACAGTTGCGTAATTTGATATATCTTTAAAATACCAAAGGTTTTTATTTCAGTTCTAAATACAGTCATGATTGATAACAAATCCACAAAAACGTTTAATATATATAAAACTTGGAATAATAATAATAAAATAATAATAATAATAATAATAATAATAATAATAATAATAATAATAATAATAATAGTATTAATAATAATAATATTAATAATAATAATAATAATAATAAAAATAATAATAATAATAATAATAATTATAATAATAATAATAATAATAATAATAATAATAATTATAATAATAATAATAATAATAATAATAATAATAATAATAATAATAATAATAATAAAACATTTATTCAATTTATGAATAAACCTTGTGAAAATATTTTCCTAGTTATTTATATATTAAAACATTTTATAAAAATTATTGTAACAACCATTTCTCAAAAGAACATTTACGGCTTACAAAGCCACTATTTGCTGCTTAAAAAAAAAATTACAAAAACAAGAAACTATTCTTTCAATATGAGATTCGTTAAATGAATTTTTTAAAAAAACATTTTTATTACATTTTTTGTCATCTTCTATTCAAAAATTAATATTATTTTTATTACACCGAAACGTAATGAATAATTTTTATTTATAAAAAACAATAAATTTGAAATCTTGCGCAAACCAACTGATTTCGATTATTTATTAATGAATTTTTCTAAAGATTTTAGCAATTGCAATTCAATCTGTCTGTAATTGGAATATTTAAAAATTTTCAGACTTCAATTCTTTATTGGAGAATTTACAATAAGCAAAATGTTTTATATTCTAACAGAAAAACCGAATTAAACATTATTAAAATTTTGTTCCACCAATAATTTATTTTTAAATATTTCTTTTAAAAATAACCAATAAAATATTAGATTTTTTAATTTATAACAGCTTATTTCTTTTGCTTATTCGAAAATTAACTTACTTTGTAATTAATTATTCTAAAATTATTATTATTATTATTATTACTATTATTATTATTATTATTATTATTATTATTATTATTATTATTATTATTATTACTATTATTATTATTATTATTATTATTATTATTATTATTAATTTTATTATTATTATTATTATTATTATTATTATTATTATTTTTATTATTTCACAAGTAACCTTTGCGGAAAATTACACTTTACTTTAAAATGCGATTCAGAAAACTTTAGCAGTCGGCTGCCTGTGAATATTATTACTCAAAAAACACTAAAATATCTATTTTTTAAAAGTTAGGTAAAATTTTTGAGTTGTCAGCTAAACAAATCAACTTAGACTATTAGTAAAATCTTTTAATTTACTTATTACCTTTATGTATTTTCTTTTATGATATTTTATTTATTTTTATTCTGTAAGTCTTACGGTGTTATAGACCAAAATTATTCAAATTAAAATAGAAAATTTATGTCGTATTAATTTTTGATATTTTGTCAGAATGCAAATCAATCATTGATCGTCACAAAAAGCTTTTATTTAAGAAAAAAACGATATTTTACTTCAAATTTTCGAATTTTTGCTATTTTGTACATTAAAAAAACAAAATTAAAATTAAAATCGCTTACTATTAAGAAATTTTTTTTACAAATAGTGCTAATAATTACACAAACTTAATTATTGACCTGTTTTTTCATATATAAAATAAAAATTATATTTGTGTGGCAATTCCTAATAATTGGGAGTTTTATATTTTATAGGTTACTTAAAATTATTGGCCGCTCAATGACTATTTTGAGTAAACTTGGACTGAAATAAATTTATTGGAACGATCTTTTCAAACCTTTTTGGGATTTTTTTATCTTGCACGATAAGTAAATTAAATTGAATATATTGTTTAAATTTGATTGGAGGAATATCTTGTTTAGCGTTCTGGTTGCGTTCCTCCAAATTAGAGCGTTAATAGAGTAAGCGTTAAAACATTGTTTACACTAAGAATGTAAGTTGGATGATTTCAATATTTCAACATTTAAAACAAAACATTTGACATTAAAATTGAATTTTGTTTGATAATACAATTTTTAAATAAATAAAATTATAATTCATTAAGTATTTAAAAAAAAAAATAATCATTAATTTAATAAAACAAAATTTTTCTTAAACTATTTACGTTCGATTATATACATTGCCTAAAAGGTTTCAGAAATTTTTCTTCTCTTAATAATCTAGTGTACGTTGATAAATTATTAATTATTCAATGTTTGTTTTCTGCCAAAAAAGCCTTTTGAAATTTGAATTATTTTAAATTAAATTGTCCAATTTGTTTAAGATAATTCCTAGATTATCAACTATGACTATCAGTAAAATCTTAAAGAAGATTTTCCACAATATCTTCATGATTTGGTTTAGACTATTTAGTCTATACAATTTTTTGTGTCAAAGTTTCGAAAAGATTTTAAATCTAATTCAAATTTGCCAGTTTAAGTGCAATAGAACGCATAAATCATTGGATTGGGAATTGAATAATGTTATTACCATATGAATTTGTAATTATTCTCTCTGATATAGAGGTTCTCCACCTGGGATACGCCAAAATAATTCCAAAAATTCCAAAGTTGTGTTCACCCAAGCAAACTCAAACAACCATCTCATTTAAAAGCTTTTGTTATACTTTTGTTTTTTTTTTGTAAATATATATTTCAAGATTTTTTCTTTGTTGGGAATCTTTTTATTTTTAAATAGACAGTTTTAATACTTATTTCCAGGAACGGCACAGTTTTTTTCTAGGTTAGTGATTTGGGGGTAAGCATGTTTAAAAAGGTTGATAACCTCTGGTCTTGTAAATTTTGCAAATAATCACAGTAATAGGAGTGAGAATAAATATAACAAAATAATTATAAATAAAGAAGTTATGGAGTTGAATATCCACGCATAAAGTTTTACTTTGGACCCGTTTTATATATTCTTCAGGATTATGCTAATATTGGCTAGGTTTTATCAACTGATATGCAACATAATTGCTCCGAAATAGGTATGAATATGATTCAAATATTTACTGATGTATATATTTTGATGCCAATCTTGAATCAGACTTTTAATGCGCATGAAAAAGTTTGAGACAAAATCAAACTTTACACTTTGGAACACAGAAAGATTATTTCTACATAATTTAAGACTTTCAAATTTGAGTAATGCACGGTGGAATTTTCCTTTAATCTATTATATTTTGACTTTTATTCTGTTGGATTTTATGCCGCCTGGTCTGAAACCATGAAAAGGTTAGCATGCATACAATTTTGCGATTTCACTGCCTTCGCCTTTCATTAACATTGATTTTTCAATATTTTTGTTGTATTCTATAGCTGTAATAATGCCAGATTTAACAGTTTCATCGAAGTCTTCTTTGATAATAGCTCCCATTAGTTTCATTTTTGTAACATAATCAAATCGCAAATTATCAGTACAAGGAATATTATCAAGACACATTGCATAATCTTTTAATGGCATATTAAGAGTTGATTCATTCCAGAATTCAAGAAGATTATTGTTCATAAAGTATAATAGAAACTCCAAAGTTATAACTGTAAAGCGAGAAATTTTTAACTTCATTGATGCATCATCTTCTGAAGTATACTTTTAGAAGCAGAGACGTTCAGAATTGCAAGCCTGTGGTGCACCTTTAGGATTTTCTACTCCAACGATAGCTGTAGCAGCTAATTGTAATATTTCACATATTTCATCTAAATTTAAATTATGGTTCTCTGCTTTATTTCTGTCAAAAACATATTGGTCCATTTGAAAAGAATTGTTGTTGACACTCATATAAAGACCAGCTTTGATCATCACTAATTGATCATTTTCATAAAATAAACACATCATTTTGATCAATTTTACGACATTGAATAGAAAATAAGACATTTTTAAACGCTAATCAATTATATTTTAAGAAATCTAATTATCCAAATTAAAAAAGAGAAAGACTTAAACAAAACGATTTTTAAGGACTTAATTATAATTCTAGAAAGTTAATAAATTGATCGTTTCTTTTTATTTTATTTTCTAATTATTGTTGTTACTTGAAGAAAAGACTAAAATTTCGAATCCATTCTCCAAGCTACTAAATTACATGGGGACTAAAGGAACATCAAATTCTCAACAATTCTATTGACACAAATAAGAAACTGATTGCGGAATACTTGTTTAAATTCATTACTTAAGTGTGTCTTGAAATTTGGTTTTCTGATCACCGTTTTAAAGAAAATTCCTACGTTTAGTTGAAAGAAAGCGTTGAAAGTTACTCTTTGAAACTAAATTAACATTAACGCATTTTTACCAGTGAAATCAATTTATTTATGTTTTAATTTTCATAAGATATTTACAAAAAAATCTAGGCACTAACAAAAAATAAACAGCCTTATATAGAAAAACAAACAACATTTATTTAACAGATAAAAACTCCGATCTCTTCACTAACGCAAAACAAGTATGTCCAGTTAACAAATATTTCTTCATTTTTAACTATTATATGTCCACAGGCAGCGATCCTAGAAATGCGATTGAGGGTATTCTCTATAATAGTTGATCAGAAATAGATTTCAACCCTGACTAAAATACTAAATGACCTCTGCTATAAAAGTTGCTTGAATAGTCAAAGCCAAAGTCATTGTCACTAAGCATCATGATAAGATGACGAATAATACTGTAATAACCCTGAAAAGTTAATATTCTCAATTTTCAGTAATCCGTTTGAGTATAAATGAGTAATGTGACATAATACGCAGACAGTTGATAAAAAGTGATCTTCCTACATTGGAAAGATAAAAAATATTTATTGATACTATTTATATTTCACTGGTGGTATATTTTTTTCTCAAAGAACTTTCACAGGAAAATATATTAACCTCCAAATTTTTTATTCGCCATTTAAAGTTTATAACAAGATTTAACTGAAACAAAAAAAATTAAACATGCATTGCATAAGCTATACAAACGATATTCACCGAACAACATTTATCTATGAATTATACCAAAATTTCCCAAATAAAAGATATTTTGATCAAAATCGGTTTTGCATTCAGATTTTCTAAATCTTAATAATCCTTCCTTAACAAATAGTTGTGTTTTTTCTATATAAATTTCAGTAAAAAAAAATTACTTTTAATAGTTTCAATAATATACCCCCTTAATAATCTCCACAAATATAAATAATTTTGAAATCGTCTTTAAAAATTATTTTTATTATAATTTCTATTTTAATAAATTTTTGGTAATTTAAAAATATTTTTAATTGAATTTTTATTTACAATTTCATTATCGATAATTAAAATAAATTGATTTATGAAAACCCTTTAAAAAAACCCATGCAATGCAAAATATTTTATTGTTTTTTTCACGCAAAATAATTTTTATTACAAATCTAAAAAGTTACATCCTTAAAGAGATTAACTTATTAATATTCTTTTTCCAGGACTTTCTTCAAAAGATTTTAATGAAATATGATAAATTTTTTTTGGTTGCCAGATGCTTGATAACTCGGCATAATTGAATTTGTGTTACAGAGCTAATTAAGAAAGAAATTTACAGAATTTTTAATATTTTCTCGAGTTTTGCAGACTCGGAAATCAGCTTCATGAATAGTATCAATATGAGAATTGACACTACCATTTTTAAATTACATTTGTTCCGAAATCGGGTTGTTGAGAACTGAAATTTTTCAATATTTGTCATTAATTAAAAATGTTTTAAGGGAACATTTACAAAAGATTTAAAAGTAAACAATTGCCGTTATTTGTAAAATATAGACCTTAAACATTTACCGCAACATCTGTATATGTCTCTACACCGTGTAGGATTGAAATAATTTCTTGTCAAACAAATTAATTAATGATTAATTATAACTAATTTTAATTAAATAAATAACAATGGTAATTATTTTTAACACCATTTTTAAAATAGATTTTCGAAATATATTTTAGATGTCACTATGAGGCATTAAGGAAATTCAATGAAAACGATATTACTTATAGGTTTATTAGTAATTACATAATTATATGTACAGAATTCAAAGTTATTAAACACTCAAAATGCATGTGATAATATATTTTGTAAGTTTATTTTTGGGTTAAATGACTTTATTATCAAGGCTTCATGTATTCGTTGATGTTTTTTGTTGTTATTGTTCGGAGTGCTTTTTTTGTTGTTATTATTATTATTACTATTAATTAAAATTTTCGATAAAAGTCAATTCCGCATAATAAGTGGTCAACCTGCTTACAATGAATAGAATTAAAAATAATGATTTAAATAATTATTAAATGAAGAAAGTTATTTTTGAGGAACATACAAATGTTTGAAATTAAAAGATAGGATATTTTTTTCTCACGGGACAAAATTACTAATACCCGTTAATTTACAAGAAGACATTCAATTGCAATCCCGTCTTTTGTAATTCCGACTTATCAGTGTTGAAAATATATTTTGTAAAAAATATTTATAATATATTTATAAACTTATAAATCATTATTTACACCACATATATTAACCCAACTGTCACAAACATATTTTTACGGAGACTGCTGGGTTCTACATTTTCTCCAAATAAACAAATTAAAAATCATAACTCGTTACAATAGTTTTTGGTATTATATATAATACTCTAAAATTGGAAATGTCTTATAATGCACAATAACATTACTGCATCCACTTAATCTGACAGTCTCTCAAATGTGTGTAGCATTGCACCCATTACAAGCTAAACCGTATACGAGTTCAGAACAAAGATCATAAGGTGTCACAGATTTATTACAGAACGTATCATGAATTTTGCAAGACTTTAAAATAATTTTAACCTTAACACTCAAAATTTTTTGCAATTTTCTGTAAACTATAACAGGAGCAATTAGACAAATCACTTTAATTTATTTTTATCAAATTTGTCATTAATCCGATCAGCGCATTTAAATTGAGTATTACCATCCATGTTCATTTTATTACTAGGGAATCAAGCGCATTTACAGAAGGTAAGATTATGTGTAATCAATCCAATTCAGTTTATTAACACACTTATCAACAGTTTCATATATAAAGTTTTGTGGAATAATTCACTCAGTCGATCTCTATTATTATTAAATTTATAATAAATATAGTAATTTCCAAGAACAATAGACATATTCACTTATCATATCTTTTTTGTTTTTAGATTCATAATACCTATCAGGGAATGTATATAAACCAATATCGGTTGCTTTTCTATATATTTCTGTTTCAAAATACATTTCTTTATTTTAAATTAATATATCAAGAAAGTGAAATTTATATTTCTATGTAGTATTCATACAACTAAAATTAATAGCACTCAATACAACTGTGAGAAACTAATTACAAGAACAAGTAGGAATGTAAATGACAACAGTCAAACTAAGAAAGGATCAAAAGGTGAAAGGTAAAAACATCGCTGAAAACGGATTTTCTACTATTAAGCAATTGGTAAAAATAAAATATAGAATTCAATTCGTTACTCACAATTAAACAGACTTCAACGGAAATGGGAGGCGTTTTTAAAATTACAAACAGAGCAAAAATAAGAACTAATTTTTATTTTGAAACTTATAATCTAACTATCATTTTAATGAGCATCTTTTTCGAAATGAAATAAATACTAAATTTCCATGATTACTGTATAATATACTGTATAATATACTTCAATTCAATTAGGCTGCCCGGCATTTTAAAGGATTTATCTGAAAAAATGAATTAAATTAAAAAAGTACAATAAAACCTGAAATTTTGTTTATTAATTTATAATAGTATATTTTATTAAATTATTAAATTATTTATTTATTAATTATTAACTGGATAACTTGAAATTTTAGGCAGTCGATTCCGGATAATAATTTTATAGGATAAATGGAAACCCTAATAGTGAGCACGTGGAGTCAGGATTAAAGTTTATCCTTCCAAAATTTGAATAAACTTAACAAATGTATGTCAATAGTTTATGAAGTGATTAAAATAAAAACTGATAATAAAAATTTATCGGATTGAATTTCTAGAAATAATTTCTTATTTTTTTATTTTAATTTAAGAAATTAAAAATAAAAATAATACTATATTTTTTTATTATTTTAGGTTATTATAGGTTAATATATAGGTTATATTATTATAGGTTAATTTTATTCAGAGGAAATTTATTATTTTTTATTTTGATAAATAGAAGAAAATTAATGGTGCTTGAAATATGAAGTAAATGGAAAAATATATAGATAAATCGCAAATTTTATTTTGTTATTTTCGGAGACTTTTATGGTGTCAAAGAAAAGAATAGTCAATTTTCAATTTGTAAAAAAATTTGTTTATTCACTTGAAAAGGCTGTGCCGAAAATTCGTGAATTACTTAAAAAAATTTGATTCATAATCAAATTGTGTAGAAAATATTATGTCACTTATAAAGAAATCAGAGGTGAAACACGAAAAAGTCCTTATAAAATGTTAATATTATTATTTTTGAAATTAATAATTTTTTTAAATTTTTTTAAAATATTTTTATTTTAATTTTATAATTTTACAATCTGACTGTTTGTGTTAGTGTCTCATTACACAACTTTGCCTTATTAATAATTTCATAATAAACAGTTAAAACCAGGTTACCTTAGCTTAAGTAATATACTGTGGCTAAAAACTTTTAGTTTGCTTTAAAATTTCTTTAGATATTATCTAACTTATTTTTTGATTCACGATTTAGTATTAACCATTTTCCAATATAATTTTTATTAAAATAAATTATTTTTTTGGCCACAGATAAAAACTGTGATGCAATTGTATTGGGATAATTGACTTCTCTGTCCCCTAAATGTAAAGCCTTATAATTAATTTATATGATTGCCTTCATTTTTGTTTGATTATTTTGATTGTCTTGGTCCTCGGATTATATCATTGATTATCATTTATCCTAACGATGCATGTACTATAGACACACATGTATATATATATATATATATATATATTGTCTGCCTGTCATTAATAAATTCTTCAGACATATTGTTATTTTAATTTTCTAAGAAAAATGATACAATTTTTCAAGTTACAAGGCTTTGATTGACGAATAAATAATCTTTCAAGTTTTAAACAATTTTTAAAAATCTTTTTTCACTATATATAGATTTTAACATCAATGAAATGCATAGTTGCTTACTGGAAAAATTTAATTTTGTATAGCTAAACTGATATTTCGTATGATCCAATCCAATGATTTCAGTAAAACGTAACATGAAAAATAGTTAGTAAACCATGCAAAAAATATACTTAAAATTTTATGAGTCTTATCTTACCATCATGGACGGGCTTAGTTTATTATTTTTTTGGGTCAATGTTAACTCAAATATGGTAGTAATTTTTTGAGGGTTTTCTTAAGTGATAGAATTCTAGGAAACATGTTAACGCTCAACAAATTTCCCAATAGTAGATTTTGTATGGAATGTGTTTTCGATTGTTTAAATAAAAAGAAAAAGAAGTTTCATCGGTAAAATGAAAGATTGTTTGGAAATTTCTATAAATTGCAAACAATGTTAATTTGAATATTTCGAATTTTAGAAAATTGAAAACAAAATTTAAAAAAAACTTTACTTAATGAATTCTTTATATATCTCAAATTATTAAACTCTGATATTTTGACAACCATTTTCAGTTTATGTAATGTCTAAAATAAATAACTATCTCCATATTTTATTTCAAAAACAATAGATTTTTTACTCATTTTTTAAGCAAACTTTTTTGAGAATATTTAAACGATTTCTTGTGAAGTCACCGATTTATTGAAAGATCTGAAACTACTAATTTGAGGATTTGTTTGTAGTTAAAAACAAAAGCAAATAATGTAATTTAACACTGGACGTAAAATTGAAGTACTCTGAAAAACATTGAAATTATAAATGGAAACAAAATAACATTAAAAAATATAAAAATATTTAAATCTATTTTTAACTGTTTTTGATTGAATAAATATAATTTTAAAGATTCTAATTTCAGCAGATTAAATTAATATATATTTTATACAATTATAATTGATGGAAAATGAATGTGTATATTTATATATAACTATTTCTCAAAATTTTTCGAGACTTTTTTTCAATTTAAAGTCAATGAAATTAATTGCTCCTAAAACAGCAGTATTTGCCATGTAAAGGAAAAGTTTAAAGTTATTCAATATGCAAAAAGAACAACAACTCAAATTTGTTAATGTGAAATTACAATAATTCTACGATGACGTTATGCGTAAATAATGAGATTTTCTATATAAATTAATTTCTAAATTTGTAAATTTCAACAAAATAGACGTAATTAAAAGATATCAGATCAGTCATTATTCATGGCGCGTAATGTGTGATAGTTTTTAATTGTAAAGCTAAATCTATTAATGAAATCATCAATCCTTCCAAATTTAGTTTTTATTTCCCATTTTTAAACATTAGATTTCATATTATAGATTAGAGAAATAAAAATACAAAAATAAAATACAAAAATTTAAACAAAAATTACAAAAACAAAAAATCGATATATTTTAGAATTGATGAAATTGAATTCATTCATTTATTTCATTTAAATTTTTTTATTATTTCTTTTATTATTTAAAATGTTTAAGGAAATTATTTCATATTCAATATTACTAAAAATACGATATTTTTAAGAAAGAAAAAAATGTTGATATTGGACACAAAAATAAATATTATAATGGTCAAAAGTGACAATTAATTAAAATTAATTTATTCCGCGACATAAAATTTGAAATTTTATTGTTTTATTAATACTGTTTAACACTGCAATAGTATTCCGGTCAATATAAAATCTAATCATATATGTTCCACATAAAATCTTTATTATGTATGTAAACTAAAATCATTTAAATAGTTTTTTTCATATTCAGGATTAAATCACTATCGCTTATGAAAAAAAAATTTAAAGCCTATTACTTTGTATTACTTCAAAATAATTAACAAAAATATTTACCAGTGACGATATTATAAGAAAAAAACAATATTAACTTACATAAATACATTACATTGTAAGAGGTATGGGTAAATCAATCAATAATTAATTAATTAATTAATCAAGATCAGGGCTTCTTAAACCATGGGTCGCGATCCCATTTGGGGTCGCGTAGCAAAATTCTGGGGTCGCGAGAGATAAAAATACAATTTAACAGAAAATGTTTTTTAACTTGTAAAATTATTGTTATAAAGATAAAATAACAATTATCGTAGATAAATATATCATAAAATGTTCTAGTTCGGAAAGATTGTTTGTACCTGCATTTCTATTAAGAGTATTGTAATAACTTGAATAACATTTACTATGAATTAGAAGATGTTATAGGAATTTTAAAAAAATATAAATTTATTTTTCTTTTATATTTGTATGGCGTCGTCAAGAAACTCGCAATCATAAATGGGGTTGTGAATTACAAAAGTTTAAGAAGCTCTGATCTAGATAAAACCGATGGCGAAAAATCGAGAAAATTATTTTGCAAAAAATGACATAAAAAAGAATGAATGTACCAAAGCTAAAAGAAATTAATTAATTAATCAATTCAAAGAACATATCAATATGTAAACAAACTGAAAATCAAATATATTTTTTCAAAAACCACTAAAACTTTAAAAAATAACAAAAATATAAAATTATTATATTATTATATCATTTATGATCTATGGTTATAATGTCCTCCGAATTGCAGATGAAATCGTTCACCTAAATGGTGAGTGCCCCACTGATTGTATTAATTTACCGTAAGTGTGTGAATGTGTTTTATAAATATGTCTATTGCATAGCTTATTTCATTCATTTTCTGATTCCATCAAAGTCACTGATAAAAAATTTATAATATTCCTGTCATTCACGGACAACATCAAATTCCAAATTTCTATTAAATTTTAAACTATTACAATTAATATCTTATTTACAGAATTTTTCCTTGGAATTCTATTAGCGACCAATATGGCCGTTTATAAGAATCATGTCGGTTGGATTCTAGGGATTAGTCGATTGAAAAAATTTATTAAATACAATAGATTTCGGGCCTTTGGAAACCCTAAATAAACACCTTAACTTACCCAAATCCAAGGCTAAAATATTAGATATTTTAGCACATTGAAGACGGTATGTAATAAAAAGTATGTAGCTTGAATTCCCGCATGTTTTTTGTAACTATTTGATAGAATTTTATAACAATAGATATAACAGAGCTTATGTTTTTTTATTCTTTCTTTAATAATCATGGGCATACGTAGCCTTGGAACCTTTTGAAACAAAATTTTCGCACAATACCGTTTAGAAAACCCTACTCATATACCCATGTATCCTCAGTAATGCACGTGCGCTTGCGCATGGTGGTTGTGTCCAGTCGTATTGTGTATACTTTGTGCTATAACAGTAATGACAGGGTCATGTTCGATCACTTCGGTATATGAAAATTAATGGTTTTAATGTAAATTGTATTCTACAGTGTAAAACAATAGTTATTATAAGAGATTTTTATACTCCATTTTAGCATAGGTTGTTGCTGTATTTTGGTTAGTTTTATTTTTCAATTTGGGTTTGTCTTTGCCACAGTTATGGGTAATAGAACTATGCTTACTGACGAGGAGATTGTGAATGCTTTGCTTGATAATGGTTTTGAAGAGAAGTATTTTTCCGCAAGTTTAGGCGCTTCTACAGCAGTGATATAGATTCTAGTGATGAAAAAATATTTAGTGATCACGATAGTTCGACTGATATTGAAGAAGAGTTAGAGGAAGATCAAATTTTATAATGAAACAAAAATCAAAGACCAAAAGTGTGTCAACTTCTCGTTTACCAGGGTGACCAGTAAAATTGTTTATGATGCAATATCTGGAATGTCAGTAAATCAACCAAACTACCTTGGTGGGCTTGTTATATAATCATGCATACCACACGCTCGACAGCGAGTTTATAATGAAAAGATACTCCGGCAATGGCGCTTGATAACATCAATGGTGTCTAGGGTGTCAATGCCTGAAAGATCTGTTACAGCTGTCACTAATGTTGTATCTAAAAGGAAGTGTTGTAGCATTTAACCGTATAAAAAAGATCGGAAAACTAACAGTGTTTACGCTACTTGCAAAATTCCGATTTGCAACACATGCTCAATCATTATATGTCAAAACATTTTACATAACAAGTAATTGTGTTGAGAGTCTGATAGACTCTTGAATAGTCATTATGTAACATTTATTTTGAGTAGTAACCAAGGGTGAAAGTACATATAATGTTGTAATAAAAAGTTCTGGCATATTTTATGGTACTTTTAGTATTATATCTTTATGTTTTATTTAATTGTAATTTATTATACGATATTGCATGAAATTTCAAATTACGTAAATATCCGTCATTCGTCTCTAACAGTTGAAAAATGAAAGACGGAAATTCCCGTCTCCGGTATTCAAAGTGTTAACGATGTGCCAATTTTGTTTCGAATTAAATATTTTAGGCTCTGCTGAAATTTTATTGTTAACCTTAATAATTTATTGACACAGATGTGATTTATTATCAATAAATTTTAAAATGCTTTTGTTATTTTTATGTTTTAAAAAACCAGTTAATTCTTGATATGCTAAATAATTTTATATTACATTAAACAATTCTAGTTTCAATAATTACTTCATTAAAATTCCTTTTGACAATTTATTAATAAAGAAAAAGATTTTTGATATATAATTTATCAGTTAATATTTATTTATTGACTTCTGAGAAAATAAAGAAAAAAAACTGAAAATTTTATATTCAAAAATGGTGAACAGCAATAAAAGTTTTACTAAAATTTAATTTGTTCATTAAATCTTGCAAATGATTATTTCTTTCAGTTTCATCAATAGAAATGTTAATAATCATAGAATTACTACGAAAAATATATACAATTTAATATTTAATTTGTTTTCATTATAACTATGATTGAAAAATTAATTTTTCTGACAAAAATTATGATTTATAGTCATAATGAAATGAAATTAAATATTAAAAATAGACAAATCAAAGGATAAAAAAAATTTACTGATAGTTTAATATTAGTTTCAATAGTATTTGTATTATAAAATAAAAGTACATTTGTCTTCAAAACCAAGTAACGTCAAAGTCAGTAATTTTGCAACATTTAATAAAAATAATTAATATAATAAAACCAGATATCATGTCGCTTTAATAAAATATTACATATAAAAAATCTTCATAATTCAAATTTAAAAAGAATTTCTTGCTTTTTAATTTTTTGGCTCAGACTTTGAGACAATTTAATAGAAAGCTAAAAGTTCATTGAAATTTTACGCGAAAACAATGAGTATATTTTGACCAAAACTTTTAAGAAAAAAGTTGTAACACATTGATTTTCATTGAAGCTTATTTTAGATAAAAGAGATATATTTCAATAACTTATTTTAAAGATTTATTGTTTATGGATGTTATTATTATTTTAATAATTTTGTTATTATTATTATTATTATTATTATTATTATTATTATTATTATTATTATTATTATTATTATTAATAAATAATTAAATAAATTTGGCAACGATTTAATTAAAAGATAACGCCAATAAAAAACTTTTCGTACGATATATTTCGATAGCACAGCTATCATCTTCAGGTACTCAAAACCAACTAAAAATATTATGAATTAACATTTAATTTAAACAAATTATTTTTTATTAATTTAATTTTTTAATAAATAAATATTTTTAAAAATATATTTTAAATTAATTTTAAATTTAAAATTTTTTACTTATATTCTAATTTTTAAAAATTAATGTTATTTAAAATTTTCAATTATTTTAATAATATTAAAAAAAACAAACATGATTTAACATACGTAAACTATTTAAAAACATTCAAAACATTCGTAGTCACAGCACTCTGCACATTAATCTTTGGATCCAATGACCTTATCAACAATGCTTCACATATCACTCGTTCCCAATAACTATTAAAACTTCTCAACAAAATTCTAAAATCAGACATTCCTATTTCACTTTTACAGCCTCTATTGTGTTCACTAATATTGGTCAAACCCTTCAATCGACAATGCTCTAGAACTCGAGTACAGAGATGACGGGAAGTCTCTCCAATGTATGTGGCATTACACCCATTACATGTAAATTGATAAACGAGATCAGAACACAATCCAACCGGAGTTTTTGATTTATTAATAAACATATTGCGTACCTTACACGAATTAGAGACGATCTTATACTCTAAATTTCCTATCAGTTTACCCAACTTCCTCTTATAATTTGTAAAGCCTTCAGAGTACGGCAATACTAACACATATTTAGGCTCAATTTTTTATATCCATTTTTACCATCACCCAGATCAACACTCAATTCACACCCATCCGACAAATTACATTCAGACTTTCCACAACATGGATCCTTAGGATTTTTAATCAATTTATCAACAGTTTCTTTTATCATCAACAATAAAAATGATTTAGAATATCCATTCTTTATCAACAACTCAACTAATTTATCAACACTTTTTACCGAATTATCAAAAGTAGAAGATAAAGCCCATGAACGATAAATCAATCCTTTCACCATATTTCTCTTATACTTAAATTCACAAAAACTTTCTGGAGAAGTATAAAGACCAGTATCAGTTGGTTTTCTATAAATCTCTGTCTCATACTGTTTATCTTTGCGTTGAATTAACAAATCCAAAAACGCAATTGATGACTTTCTCTCCGTTTCACATGTGAATACAATGTTTTTATGTAAACTGTTCATAAAATGCAAAAACGGTTCTACATGTTTCTGGTTTTCAAATATAAGTAAAATATCATCCACATACCTTTTATAAACAAAAGGTTTTTCAAATTGGAAAGAAGCAATTTTCCTTTTCCAAACTAGCCAAAAATATTGATGCCATCGTTGGTGCTAAAGGGGAACCCATAGCGACTCCATCTATTTGTTGATACCATTCATCATTGAAAAGAAAATTGACATTTGAAGTAGCAAATTCAAGAAGTTTTCGAAATGCCCTTCTATCCAAAATGTGATGTTATTAGAAAGACAATCACTTAGTTTCATTTTGGAATGAAAATGATTCGGTACATCACATTTTGGATAGAAGGGCATTTCGAAAACTTCTTGAATTTGCTACTTCAAATGTCAATTTTCTTTTCAATGATGAATGGTATCAACAAATAGATGGAGTCGCTATGGGTTCCCCTTTAGCACCAACGATGGCATCAATATTTTTGGCTAGTTTGGAAAGGAAAATTGCTTCTTTCCAATTTGAAAAACCTTTTGTTTTATAAAAGGTATGTGGATGATATTTTACTTATATTTGAAAACCAGAAACATGTAGAACCGTTTTTGCATTTTATGAACAGTTTACATAAAAACATTGTATTCACATGTGAAACGGAGAGAAAGTCATCAATTGCGTTTTTGGATTTGTTAATTCAACGCAAAGATAAACAGTATGAGACAGAGATTTATAGAAAACCAACTGATACTGGTCTTTATACTTCTCCAGAAAGTTTTTGTGAATTTAAGTATAAGAGAAATATGGTGAAAGGATTGATTTATCGTTCATGGGCTTTATCTTCTACTTTTGATAATTCGTAAAAAGTGTTGATAAATTAGTGAGTTGTTGATAAAGAATGGATATTCTAAATCATTTTTATTGTTGATGATAAAAGAAACTGTTGATAAATTGATTAAAAATCCTAAGGATCCATGTTGTGGAAAGTCTGAATGTAATTTGTCGGATGGGTGTGAATTGAGTGTTGATCTGGGTGATGGTAAAAATGGATATAAAAAAATTGAGCCTAAATATGTGTTAGTATTGCCGTACTCTGAAGGCTTTACAAATTATAAGAGGAAGTTGGGTAAACTGATAGGAAATTAGAGTATAAGATCGTCTCTAATTCGTGTAAGGTACGCAATATGTTTATTAATAAATCAAAAACTCCGGTTGGATTGTGTTCTGATCTCGTTTATCAATTTACATGTAATGGGTGTAATGCCACATACATTGGAGAGACTTCCCGTCATCTCTGTACTCGAGTTCTAGAGCATTGTCGATTGAAGGGTTTGACCAATATTAGTGAACACAATAGAGGCTGTAAAAGTGAAATAGGAATGTCTGATTTTAGAATTTTGTTGAGAAGTTTTAATAGTTATTGGGAACGAGTGATATGTGAAGCATTGTTGATAAGGTCATTGGATCCAAAGATTAATGTGCAGAGTGCTGTGACTACGAATGTTTTGAATGTTTTTAAATAGTTTACGTATGTTAAATCATGTTTGTTTTTTTTAATATTATTAAAATAATTGAAAATTTTAAATAACATTAATTTTTAAAAATTAGAATATAAGTAAAAAAATTTTAAATTTAAAATTAATTTAAAATATATTTTTAAAAATATTTATTTATTAAAAAATTAAATTAATAAAAAATAATTTGTTTAAATTAAATGTTAATTCATAATATTTTTAGTTGGTTTTGAGTACCTGAAGATGATAGCTGTGCTATCGAAATATATCGTACGAAAAGTTTTTTATTGGCGTTATCTTTTAATTATTATTATTATTATTATTAATAATATAAATATTACTAAATAATTAAATAATTTTGGCAACGATTTTATTAAAAGAAAAAGACAATGAAACATTCGTCGTGCGATATATTTCGACAATTTATATATATATATATATAATAAACAAATTATTTCTTAATTAAATTTTTTAATAAATAAATATTTCAATCAATATTTAAATATTTTTTATATTTTTATATTAATATTACATATAACATTTTTCATTTACTAAAATAAACATTTTTTTTAAATATAACTAAAATACATAAATTTAAATTACTTTATAATAAAAATAATATTAAAACTGAAAACATCAATTTTACAAAATCGAACTACTTAAATACATTCGTACTTTGCACATTAATCTTTGGATCCAATGACCTTATCAACAATGTTTCACATATCACACGTTCCAAATAATTATTAAAACATTTCAATAAAACTTCAAAATTAGACATTCCTATTTTACTTTTACAGCCTCTATTGTGCTCATTAATATTGGTCAAACCCTTCAATCGACAATGCTATAAAACTCGAGTACAGATATGGCGAGAAGTCTCTCCAATGTATGTGGCATTACACCCATTACATGTAAATTGATAAACGAGATCAGAACAAAATCTAACAGGAGTTTTTGATTTATTAATAAATCAAAATTGATTTGATTTATAAAAATCTAAATTTCTAATATGTTTACTTAACTTCCTCTTACAATTTGTTATTATTATTATTATTATTATTATTATTATTATTATTATATTATTATTATTATTATTATTATTATTATTATTATTATTATTATTATTATTAATAATAATAATAATAATAATTATATTTATTGAATAATAGCTTTTATTTATTAATAATATTTTGTTTAACTTTTAGTCCAATGGACATTAAATTTTAGTTAATTTTATAATATGCTTAAAAATATTTTTTTAAAAAAGACAAATGCATTTTAAGCAAAATTAAATGCGATCAAACATTTTTCAAATAATATATCCATATAAAAGTAAAAATATGAAATTTATTAAGCTTCTTGGCCCATACAAGCGTCTAGATTTTTTAATCTTTGGAAGCCATTTAATTTTAAATAAAAGTTGAATATGAAAAATTTTTACAAATTATTCCTCAAACTTATTCTATCATTTACAATATAATAAATTAACAGAAAATCTGTTTGTTAAATCTTTGTTATTTGCTTATTTAAACAACATTTGAAATATTTTTCACAATTTTAATTTCAAAAATCAAATCCATTTTCTGTCAGTTTTAAATGAAACAAAATTTAACAGTATTCAATTAAAAAAGTTATTTAAATAATAAAATTTGTTTTCGAATAAAATGCAATCTAGTTAAAATAAAAAATAATAAAGTGATTAAAAATGGTTGTTTATTTTTAAAAAAAATTGACAGTTCAAAACGGTAAATAATTAAGATAACAAAATGCATTTGATATTTCATTCCACTGATACTAATAATTGAATATTTACTTTTAATTCAGTTGTTTTTATAAGATTTGTTTTGAAGAACTGTAAAATATCTTAAAATTTATTACACCTCAATAAATTCAATTGTATTATTTTCAATTAGAACAAAACACTCATTTCAATAATGCTATGTTTCCCCTTATAAATAAAATTAATCAAATATAGCCGGCCATTTGAAAAATAGAACATTTTGAACATTGATTTAAGGACAATACATTTTATCATAATTAATATGTTCTTTAAAAATTCGTTCTACCTATTTATTCAGCCATATTAGTATAAAAATACCAATAATAATCTTTAGAGATAAATGACTTTTGGACTGTGGATTCCGAAGTGGGTTCTGCGATTACTAAGCCTTGTGGTCTATGAGGTCGCAGTTTTTTGTATTGAAAATAGGAGTTACTGCAAAAAAGATTTGGCTACGGCTGTTTTAAAAGGTGAATAGAAAGAAAAACAGATTTAACTGATTGAAATGTATTGTTTATAAAAGCTTGGTGATAAATTAGAAAATATGCTCAAAATGACAATATAACATTTTTTCCAAGTTTGTTTTAATATTTCTTTAATGTCATGAAGCCAATGTTTAAAATAATTTCTATTTGTCTATTCTGTATTGAAATCTTGAATGCTATTTCTTCCAATTTTTTTCATAATTATTTAAAATTTTAGAATTTTTAAATTTAATCGACATCATGACATTTCTTTTTCAATGCTATTTGACAATCAAATGTTCATCAAATAATTCCATTAAAATTGTTACAGTGTGTTAAATATTAAAGGTTTTTACCTAAATATAACTTTTTAATTTCAGTTTATGTCTAATTGCAATGGTAAATAAATTTGGGAACATAATGGATTCAAATGCACAATTTTACAATTGTTCTTTATCATGATTATTTCATCTTATTCCAAGTAGATTCTTGGAAGGAGTGTTGATAATTATTATTGGTAAGTATTATCTGAGTCCTTGTGGAATCGATCACATTCACTCCAGTAAGGTTCGAAATGGTGATTTTTTCGTAGCAGCTTTAATTAACCTTTTCAATCATTTAATATACACTTTGCTCATTGTGAGGATATTTAGGCATAATTATCAACGGACATCAAATTAAGTTTTAAAATGTTTAAATTATTAAATTATTATATTAATTATTAAATAAAAATAAGGACGTTATTATAAATTTATATTTTAAATAAAATAGAAATAGAAATTATTTAAATTATATTTTGAATGAAATTAAATTTTATGGAAAAAATATGGAAGATAGAATTTTGATTTGAATAAATTTTGAACTTTGAATCAATACAAATTTTGAATTAAACGAAAATTTTTTCACAACATCTAACATGGCGACCATATTA
Source organism: Schmidtea mediterranea (assembly GCA_022537955.1). Classification (NCBI taxonomy): domain Eukaryota; kingdom Metazoa; phylum Platyhelminthes; order Tricladida; family Dugesiidae; genus Schmidtea; species Schmidtea mediterranea. The sequence goes on along the minus strand of CM039679.1, from coordinate 303,993,976 downwards.
TTTACTTGTTTAAAATAACTCAAATAATTATTTAATAAACAAATATCGGATAACCTCAAATACTCTAGTAATTTAAAATAGTATAGTCACGTAAAATTATAGTCATTCGTACTCTGAACAAATTATAAATTTTTATAATGACTGGCTTAATAATAATGACCAAATGTGCCTTTCTGAATGCTCAACGATATTTTTGATGTAATCGTTGAATAAGTCAAACCATATTCCATTTACTGATTTTACTAATGCAATTTATTAATTTTATATTAATTAATCGTGTCATATTGATTTGATTGTACTTTTTAATAATATAATAGTGATGGCGAACAATTTGAGCTTGCACAGGTGCCTTGACACATTTTCATTCTTAATAAGGAAGAGTTGTATATTAGATATATTTATTTATTAAAGCAAACACAAAAATTTATTTACATTAATGATTTTTTGTTGCCGATTTTTATGTTCTAAATCTTCAATTGTTTCGTGTCATTTACTAATTTCATCTGTCAGTTGGTTTCTTTTTTTTAGTTATTATTAACGTATATCAATAATTTTTGTGTCACATTAGTTTAGTCTTTCAAAGAAAGTAGAGGGATATGAGGACTATGCCCCGTGGATATTTGGCTTGAAAATTGCCCGTGGATATATGGCCTGAAAAAATCCAGAGACCCCCCCATAAAAAAATTTTTTTTAAGGGGAGGGGAGTGTTAATTTTTTAAATTATTTGTTTTAATGAATGAAAAATTTTTTTCAATTATTTGTTTTAATGAACGAATTTTTTTTTTAAAATATTTTTTTGTTTAAATTCATTATAAAAAAGTCTAAGTATTTTTTCTCGATTAAAAAGCCTAAAAAATAAAAATTGGCTTAAATCGCCTATGATTAATCGTACTGATGATTTTTTTTTTCGAATAAAATTGGTTCAAACACGATTAAAGAACCTAAAAATATCATATAAAAGCCTAAGTATTTTTTCATTACCCATAAAAAATGGCTCAAATCGCCTGTCGACTAAAAAGCCTAAATATATTTGCTCGATTAAAAATCATTATTATTTTTATTTACTTTAATTATTTGTTCAAGTCAATAATATTATTTATTTATATTTTAATTATATTTTAATTTACTTTAATTGTTTGTTTAAGTCAATAATATTATTTATTTATATTTTAATTATATTATTATTAAATTTAATTATTTGTTTTATTCAAGTCAATTATTTATTTTTAAATTATATTATTATTAAATTAAATTGTTTGTTTTAATGAAGTGAGTTAAATAATTATTTTTTATTTTCATTTAATTATTAATTTAATATTATTATTTTTTTTATTTAATTAATTATTTATTTTATATTCTTAATATTACTATTATTATTATTATTTTATTATTAAAATTTTTTTTTAAATTTAATTGCAAGTCTAATAATAATTTTTCATTATAAAAAATAACTTTTAATCCATACAAATATTTTTATTGACAAGATTAAATAAAAAAGATTAATTTTTATTTCAAATCAAAAATATCCGAGTAATATGTTTTACACATTTCGGCCAACAATATATGGATTGTTTGGTCACGTTTGAAATCGTGGCAACATGGACATCCATTTGAACATGTTACTCTCATACTATCTTTACAAACAATGCAATTTGCAACACATCGGTCAGCAGATCCCTGAACGTTGTCATAGTGAATCTCGAGAAGTTCTTCAATGTTAATCCCTGTGAAATGATAAATTTTTGTTGCGAGAAACTCTGGTGTGCGATAATCCAACGTATTTTTAATTCTTGGATAAAGTTCCTGAATTTTCTTTTATACATGTTAATAACGATAAAAATTTTTCAAAGTAAGATGTGAAAAAATAAATTAATATGAAATTTTCAAAATAATAATAATATTAATTTTAATAATAATAATAAATTCATCAACAACCAAAGAAAAAGTTAACTTACTTGGCATCAACTTCTGAATACTGATAACCCATACAATTTTCTCAATCATTTCGCTTAAAATACTCGATTATTCACTATACACACACATTCACAATATGTTATCAATAACTAGTTACTGAAAAAATCAATATCAAAAATTGTTTACTGACCAAGAAATCTTTAAATAAAAGCACATAAAAATTTGAACAATCAAAAGAAGTACAATTTCAATTACAAACTTTATTAACTTCTTCACTCTTTTATAAATCCTTGATGTATCCAAATTGTTTGGTTGCTTAGTTAACTGGTTGCTATCAAGAAACTATTAATCAAACTAATTGAAGCCCAATCAATTGTTGTATTTTCTCTGAATAAAAATTTATTCCTTTGTTTACAGTCTTGTATGTGATTTATTGAAATTATTTTGTAAAACTTAATAGTTTTGTTTAAAAACTTTGAAATTTTTCTATTATTTTTGTAATATTTTTAATTACATCCAACAATGAACATTTATATTTTTGATTTGAAATAAAAATTAATCTTTTTTATTTAATCTTTTCAATAAAAATATTTGTATGGATTAAAAGTTATTTTTTATAATGAAAAATTATTATTAGACTTGCAATTAAATTTTAAAAAAAATTTTAATAATAAAATAATAATAAGAATAATAAGAATATAAAATAAATAATTAATTAAATAAAAAATAATTATTTAACTCACTTCATTAAAACAAACAATTTAATTTAATAATAATATAATTTAAAATATAAATAAATAATATTATTGACTTAAACAAACAATTAAAGTAAATTAAAATATAATTAAAATATAAATAAATAATATTATTGACTTGAACAAATAATTAAAGTAAATAAAAATAATAATGATTTTTAATCGAGCAAATATATTTAGGCTTTTTAGTCGACAGGCAGTTTGAGCCATTTTTTATGGGTAATGAAAAAATACTTAGGCTTTTATATGATATTTTTAGGTTCTTTAATCGTGTTTGAACCAATTTTATTCGAAAAAAAAATCATCAGTACGATTAATCATAGGCGATTTAAGCCAATTTTTATTTTTTAGGCTTTTTAATCGAGAAAAAATACTTAGACTTTTTTATCATGAATTAAACATTTTTAAAAATTTTAAATTTGAACATTTAAACAAAAAAGTTATTTAAAAAAAAATTTCGTTCATTAAAACAAATAATTAAAAAAAAATTTTTTTCATTCATTAAAACAAATAATTAAAAAAAATTAATTTTAAACCCCCTCCCCCTAAAAAAAATTTTTTAGGGGGGAGGGGAGTCTCGGGATTTTTTCAAGCCAAATATCCACGGGGCATAGTCTTTATATCCCTCTACTAAAGAACAAATTTTTTTACTTTCAAATCATTGTACAAATTTCAACAAACCAAACATAACACGATCACTTGTTTTTATGACCGTTCACGAAACAGTTTCAGTGTTTGGATTTGACTGAGATGGCTTTTGTGCTCTCTCTAGTGTGCATCCAAAATATCATGGGGCTCCCATCACTGACCTCAACAACTTTAGGATATCCTCTTTTATTTTGCGAATAAATTAATTTAAATTTAGGTGAAAATATTGTATTAATTCTTTTCTTTGTTGTTATATAAGATTCAGAAGTAATTTTGATAGCTTATTGAAGATAAGGACCATGTCATTGAAATATTTTATCTTAAATACCTTAAATTTACAATGAGTGTTAAACTAATTCTTATACACTTAATATTTGAAATGTTGAAAAAAAATCCAAATTAAATTTTTCCTAGATTTCTTTAACAAATTTCATTGAAAAAAAAACAATTTATGATTCTGATTGAAATTGGAAAACTATTTCAAAAAGTATATTTATGTTGATTTTGTTAGTAAATCTTCATTGCTTTATTGTTTAGAAAATAATAATTCTCAAGATTTTTTAAATAAATTTGAATTCGTTAATGAAACGTTTTATTACAATTAAAATCACGAATTTGTTCTTACTTTAAAAAATTTATTTCTATTTTTAAAAAATTTATTTTTACTCAGCTTTTATATAAATCAGAAATTTGAATGTTTCGTCATTTTGACAACGCGAAATCCAGTTGAAAATTATTACAATGTATCAACTATATTTTTAGTACCGGCTAAAGTTATTTAAATTTAAAATCATTTAAATTTAAGACGTAAATGTGGAATATCCTTCATAAGTGACTGGGAAATTGAATTTTAAATTTAATTCTTTGAAATTTTCCACAATTCTTAAAAAGAAATCTTGTAAGAAATTGATTTTTAAAAAGTTATTATGAATACATAAATTATAAAATATTAAATAATTTATGGATTATGGAATAATTATAAAAATAATAATAATAATAATAATAATGATAATAATAATAATAACAATAATAATAATAATAATAATAATAATGATAATAATAATTCAGAAATAAATATATTACTTATTCCTGAATTGAATAAAATCTTTAAATATCCGTTTTTAAAAGCAAACAATAAGTAAAGTAAATGCGATATTATTATTGCTGATGTCGTAATTTAATTTAAAAAGTAACTATTTTTATCATTGTTTTCAATAAAAATTTCCTGTTTTATCATGAATTTAATTTATAATAAAATTTAATAGAGATTTGTATAGACTTAATTTAATTTTTTAATTAAATAAATCAATTTTCATTGATATTTTCTAAAAAATAATTAATAAATATTATTAGTAACTAAATTTCGTTTTATTTCCTCTGCCTGGATTTGATAGACTCATTATAAAGAAATTACAGTACATCATTAATTAATATAAATTCCATTTTATTCTAAATTAATGTTATTCTATAAATTAGTAATTAGCATATTGTTTTAATAGAGTAAAGATTATTCAAATAAGCCACTTATTGTCCTTGAAAAAATATCATACTTTCCAATCCGAGATATTTTTCAGCAACAATAACGAAAGGAAATTATAATTTAATTTTAACGTTTTATTTATCAATTTTAAATTTTCTAAATATTCGGTTTCACGAATTTAAATCAATGAAATTTTACTAAAACAATAAATATTCTATTAAGAATTACCCATGACTTATATTTATTTTGTATTCAAACCTTCAGGAATATAGATTTGTATAATATATTCAAAAGTCTTTGAAGACACTGCCTCAAAACATTGCAGGAATTGAAAATGATTCAGAACTTGACGAATTGTATGATTAAGAAATTTAGAACATTTAATAAATTTTATAATTATCATATTTATGATTGTAAGACTATAGATCAAAACAATGTTTTTTCTAGTAAATAATATTTCGCTACACCTCTTATCAAATAATCACTTGGTAAAGACTGTACCGAAATATTTATAGCAGGGAGTTTAACCTTTTGGCGCATCTGAGTCAAATGACAATTTTTTTGAAAACAGGCGCGTTGCATAACAAAGCAAACTTATGCAAATGAAAACAACATTGTGTATGTCTCTTATACTTAAATTCACAAAACTTTTCTGGAGAAATATAAAGACCAGTGTTAGTTGTGTTGGGTTTTGGATTATTTCAAGTCGGTTCTCTCTGACTCCTGGTGTTCTTTAAATCAAAACAATGAACGACCCAACGTATATTGAAACAACAGGTTTACAATTTATTATCACGCTCCAATAACCAATCAAAGTTTATACGATTCTCTGCTCGGCGTTGATGCTTTGCAAACAAACAATATTCACCTTTTGATCCTTTAGTTCCGTTGACTCTCGTTTTCCTCGGTTTCTGTTTGGTTTGATCCCTTTTCGCCTTTCCGTATTCTTAATTCTATTTCTTCTTTTCCCTACTTCCCTAATTCGTTTATCCCTTTTCCTATCGTCTGATTCTTCGAACCCTAGCTGAGGCAGAATGCCGCTTTTCTCTGATTTTCCCTTTGCTTATATACTCCTCGAAATCAGGATGACAAATGGTTATTGCCGAGCCAATCTTTCGTTTGACATTTTCTCCTACGTGTTTGCTTCGGCTGTCATCCATAATGGTCCAACGAATCCAGATAATTAATGGCCCTACCGGTCTTCCTACGCGCGCTATCTTATCCTTACTCTTTTCCCATTAATCATTGTGTCAAGCTAATGGGCCCAAATCTTCCTTTTGTTTGCCTTTCTTCTTGTTTACCCAGCTCGGGTTCCTTCATCTCTCGGGTTCTCCATTGGCTCGGGTTTCCCATTAGCTCGGGTTTTCCATTAGCCAATTAATTAATTAATTAACGTTTTCTGTTTTCATACATTTGAATGTTTTTCAACCCTTTCTAACCCTTTTCTGATAAATCCCTAACCGTCATCTTGTTGACCATTAGCTAATCTATAACTGTCCCGTTTTTCCCATTCGATTTCGATGATTTTTCCATTTATTGATTTTTCTCGGATTTCCGGATTCTCGCCTTTCGTAATTGCTTTTTGCATTTTCTAATACTGTTTCCATCGCACTTTCATTTACTATTAATTCTGTGCACGATCCCGCTTTTATTTGCCTTTTTCTTCGCTTACTTTCCATTTGAATTATTATCCTAAATTTTATTTAAATTTTTAATTTTAATTTACAGACCTCAACATATCTCCCCCTTAAAAAATTTTTTCGTCCTCGAAATCTATGTTTTGCTGTGATTATGTATTATTATCACTATTATTATTATAATTTTGATGGCGCATAGCGTATCAATAAATTTTAATCTTTTCAAGACCAAATGAAATGAAGGCTTAAGTTTGACTCATATCTGTTTTAATTTTTGACAATTTCCAAACTTTAATGTAGAAAAATTATCCAATATTTTGTTACTCTAAAATTGTTTTGTTAATTAAAAAATAACTTAAAATTGATGTTTATGAATCGAAAACCGAAGTTTAAAGTTTTTAATAGTGCAAAATTTTTTATATCTAGCTGATCATGTTTAATATCAGATAATTGAGTTGTTTTATTGATTTCATTTTCATGTATGAACCATTTTGATTGGATAAATATGTTAGTGCAAAGTTTGACTTAAATCGAAATAAATAAAAATTAAACACCCGCTTCAACTGAATAACAACTCTTTTAATATAAGAAAAATCAATAAACTTATATTGTATAGGAAATACAGACTTACCTGTGTAGTGATGTAATTTCATCGAATGAAAAACAACATAAACACAACACATGGTAAAAAAATCATACAAACTATCAAATCTTTAAATTTTCATATGAATAACAATTCTATAAATTATAATATTATAATTACATATTATAATTTTAGTTAAAAATTAATCTGACACCCATATTTAGAAATAAATCAAAAAAATTTTAAAACTATATTCGAAAAAGTTTTCTGATATTCTATTTGTTTACGCGTCAACTTGTAATATATATAAAGTTCTTATTCAATTAAAAATTCAAAATATTGAATATCAGAAAATATTTTGAGAATAATTATTATCTTTTGTAAAAATCGTCATCAGAAAAAAGTCGATGGAAATAGCGATTCTGTTCACATTATTTATGTCGGTCTAATAACAAAATACTGAACAGAAAATTATCAAACAAAAATTTGATAATAAATTTCTTCTTAATTATCGCAGTAATATTGGTTGCTAGGCCAGTCTAATAACAAAATACTGAACAGAAAATTATCAAACAAAAATTTGATAATAAATTTCTTCTTAATTATCGCAGTAATATTGGTTGCTAGGCCACAGCAGAAATCAATATTGAGGCAAGGAGAAATTATCCTGAAGACAATCAATCGGGATAGAAAACTAATACCATCCAATTAAATCTTGCATACAAATTTAGAAATTATTTTGTGGCAAGTAAACACTATATAAGTAAGTGTACTGAATCGAAATATTATTTCATTAACAAATTTGATCGAATTTTAAATCATGCCTCACAAGAGTAAAATTAATATTAATTTTTTTTTTTTTAGCTATATTTTTTTTTAAAACATTTATTTAATTTAGAAATAGATGAAGCCAAATCGAAACTAAAGTCAGCCAAAGTCATTTTCGTTTTGGGGTAGTTTTTACACTTGAAATTATTTGGAATTAATTCGTCTTTAATTTTTTATAAATTTCACAGTTTCAGATTTAAATTGTTAATATGGTCCGGGAAGTGGAAAAGGAAGGTGTGCGGTTGCTATGAGCTGCTATGTGTTGCTATAGTCGTGTTGTAAAGACGATCAATTAATTGATTTTTAAAAATAAATTTCGTTAATATTAATTAAATCTAGGTGGTCCGGGAAGTGGAAAAGGAACCCAATGTGAAAAAATAGTTAATAAATATGGTTTAATCATTTGTCCAGCGGTGACTTATTACGAGAAGAAGTAGAATCAGGCTCAGAAAGAGGAAATAAACCCTAAGAAATAATGGAAAAAGGAGAACTTGTTTCATTAGTAAGATATTTAATTTAATTTATGATTCTAATGGAAAAAGGAGAACTTGTTTCATTAGTAAGATATTTAATTTAATTTATGATTCTAACTTATTGTATTAATTCTAATAAATTACGGAGAACTTGTTCATTAGTAAGATATTTAATTTAATTTATGATTCTAACTTATTGTATTAATTTTAATAAATACAATTTAAGTCTTGTGTAATATTATTCGCTGCAATATTAGTTTAAATTCTTTACTTTTAGAAATTTCAGCTTAGATTTTGTTCAGTTTTTTAAATATTTTTTTTTTTGGACGATTAAAACATTTATAAACAATGTATATTGTACGGTAATACTTTATACTGAAAATGTCAGTTACTTGTTGTTAGTGGCATACCTAGAGTAAATGACGCCTATGGCAAACACCGATCTTGCGCCCTCTCCGATGATAGGTATTACCATTATTATTAATATTATGATTTAAAAATAATTTTCGTTATTAATAACTTATTAGATTATTTCGCTCGCAGCATGGTAAAAAGGTAATCTCCCCCGCACCGACCGACTCATGATATCACTTTGTTTACTCAGCCTGATTAGGTGAACATTAATATTCCGAATGAATTTTTTACTCGTCCTGCGGTTTTTGACGTAGCTGATACTGATAGGCTCTATAATTAATTACCCTGTGGTTTCTTGACGTAGCCGTGCTGATAAGCTTTCTAATTAATTACCCTGTGGTTTCTTAACGTAGCCCGTGCTGATAAGCTTTCTAATTAATTACCCTGTGGTTTGTTAACGTAGCCTGTACTGATAAGCGTTCTATATAAGTGTCTGCTTTACCACTTTCGTTAGTTTTGTCTTGCCAATCTTGAAGTAAGCATTTTATATTTATTTTTTTCATATATTTTTTTTTTTGAATTTTAGTAACGCCATCCCTCAATTACTATGGACGTAAGTGATTACTTGTTTTTTGTTTTTGTGACCATGCTGTCCTCAACTACCCTCATAGTAACCGAACACTTGCAATCGCTGTCCAGGATAGCCAAACCCCGGTGATTGCAAGTGCTCGTGTTGCTTATTAAATTAACTTATTGATACTTATTAAATTAGCTTATTTACTGTTTAATTTAGGTCGTTAATTTGTTTATGCAACTACCTATACCACACTCATGTGTTGGGTCATATATTTGATTTCTGATTTTGTATTTATACTAAAAGCAAACCTCTAATTACAGCTACTCGTATTTTTCTGACAATTTTAGCCGTATTTATACTTATTAATTTATTATGTAATTCTTAAAATCAATTACTTGCCTGCACTAATTATTTGTCGAGGGCGCCATGGTACGGAGTTTTACACAGTATTTATTTCATTTTTCTTTTCAACCCTTACTATTTTAGGCTGTCCCAGAACCTAAGTTTGAGCATCTCGATGTTATGCAATGGTTATTTGACTGCCATACTACCAGGTTTTTTTTAATTTCTTTTTCAGGGTCCCTTTGCCACCGCGCCGAAAGGATTGAAACGCACCTTTGCCATTGTGGATACAGGCAGTAGGTTTGAAAGACGCCCGCCTTGCAATGTACGCAGGAATGGGACTGTGGCATCCAAAGTCCCGTTCTGTTGGACTCTGACGACGAATAAAAACGAATAAAACTTTGAATAAATGTTCAGCATACCTTTGTTTTAATTTATGCTAGAAAGTGTGGGGTAATTGTGTCCCTCTTCGCGATTAGTCTTTGTTACTACTAATGTGAAATTATTCCTTACTTATTATAATTTGTTCTCTCGCCCCAGTAGTTACCCATTGTTATATAGTTATGCTAATTCATTCATTACTACTCAGCCCTTTAATATTATTTATTTCTAATGTTCATTTAAGGTATCATTTCATTATTTGCAACATTTATTTGAGTTATTCTATTGCTTTTGTTCATTTTTATCTATTATTCATTTATTTAATTTATCACTTTTTTTTTAATTATTTATTTATATCAATTTGTTTATTTATTTGATTATTTGTTAATTTACTTATATTTATTTACTATTATTTTTTTTTCGAGGACGAAAAAAACTAACTGGTCCGTTTAAATAATTTATTTTTAGTCTAATTGATTTATCTCACCATCGTCTTCCGATTCCTCTATTTCTTCTACTCTCATTCGAAACATCGCGAAATCGGCCTCGTGTTGAAACAATAAGATTTCCAAACGGTCCAACCGCCTTTTCAGACGGAAGTTTTCTTCCTCCAAATCTGTTATTCTGCCCTGCATGCTACGAAACTTTTGCTTAGTTCTTGCGTACTTGTTTTACACTCTTTGCATGACATCTCCGAGGCTTCTTGCATTCTCTGAAATTAAATGATAGTAATTTTTTTTTGTATCACTCTTTATTCGCAAAGCATCAACACCTCGCTTCGAATCTCAAACAAATTACACCGTTCATCCTATGGTACTTATAAAACATGCACATTGTTAATATAAATGTAATATATTTTTATACTCTATCATGCAGATCACAATTTATAGTCTTGTCTCATAATATGAATATGATGGTGTTGAAGGATAGTTAGTTGTCTCTTCTTTACACATATCAAAATGGTGATGATTATGAATGTATTGATAGGATGAGAAAACCTGTTATTAAAATGTAAATGAGATATTCACAATAGTCGACTGTCAAATCCGAATTTATCATCATTAGTTTATTGAGTTAGGTTTTGTCGTCTCTTGGGTCGGTAATTGGAAAGGTGATGTGGTTGTATCTGATTTCGTTTCGATTCATTGATTGTCTTGACTTCCACGAAAACTGTTTGCCATCCGCCTGGTTCGGTTATCCATCGCTGATATTTAACTGTTAATTCCCATGCCGTCTCTAAATCAGAAGTGTAAAGTGTAAAAAAATGATTACCGGCATCTAATATAGTCAGGGTTTTTTGTTTGTAGATAATAACAACTCTTTCATCATTTCCTGATTTCTATATATCGTTACCGGTCCATTTCCAACACTCAGGTTATACGATTTGACTCGTCTCTGAGATAGATAGACTGGGTCTCACTCTTAAATCGTGACCATTGTTCTCATTACCATTCCATTTTCGAGGCATATGTTCTCGTAGTAGTTTGCATTAACTGAATAATTTGATTCATTTTCAATTTCTCGTAGCGGATAACTGATTTTCGCGAGTTAAGGGTGTCGACATTTAACCCTTGAAATGTGATTCGCACTTTCACCAAGTCCACTGGCTTCCAATATATATTGATTCCATTTATCTCTGGTTCTATTTCGATCAAGTTTCGCATCTCTTTTGTGTGCACTTCTATCGGAATTTGCGTGTACCACTTTGACATGTTCTGTCTCAACAGCCATTGGTATTTGAAATTTGGCTTTAACTTTCGTACCGCAAATATATCTTTATCATAATTCAGTTCTACACTGTGCCGTATTGTCTAGTAAATCAATAATTTCTATTTGGTCTGCGATCTCGCATTTACAGCTCCATACTATATTTGTTAGAGTGGAATATATATGTATTTTCTCCATTCCTCGGATTTTGCTTACCGCATATGGTAAGTCAATCTTTTTGCCGCTCGCAACTGTTACTAACATCAGCATTATTGCTACATATAATATCTTATTGATGTAGCTGACTGGTGTTGGATTTTTCGATAATTTTCCCAATTTGTTTTTGGGTGTAGTTGAACCGTTTCTTACTGCTATTCGTTATATGGACTGGTACTATCTGATTTCCACTTTGACAACTTCGTCACATATCGGTAAATCATATTTTCGACTAGCGTTTGATTTGGTTCGAATATAAAATCACCATTATCCACACTCATGGTATTTGCACAATATACCATCTCCGATTGTGGTGGTATCGTCAATGTCTGATTCACGAACACTTCACCGGCCCTGTGAATTATTTTTCCTGTTTCTCCTGCTATCAAATTACCAGTCTTTAAATCAAGTGAGACTCCGTCCAGCTGCTCTAATATATCCATACCGATCAGACATCGTACTGGGCTTCCCTTCATTATGAGCGCATTGTGCGCTATTATTCGGTCTCCAATATGGAATATGACGTTAAGTTGTCCAATTATGTTTAATTCATTTTTTGATAATGACCTCACTATTTCGTCGGTAGGCTTTATTTGCATTTCTCCTTCACGTTTAATACATTTTCCGATATTATTGTGTGACTAGATCCCGAATCAACCAAAGCTTCTACTTTATGTTTGTTCATTTGTATAAATATTCGGGTTGCTTTCCTCTTTTTGTTAATGTCATCATTGAGTAGTTGCATGGTAAGCCTAACATATTCTTTCTCTCGATCTCTGCGCTAGAAGGCTCGATTCTCTCTCCTACCATTCCTTCACATTGTAATGCGATATTTTCTACTGTTTCATCTCTCGTAATCGATCAACTGGATATACTGGTGCTGGTTGCATAAACGATTTTGGTATACACAATTTTGTAAACGTGTCTACGCTACTCGCATTTAACAGTGGCTCTTTTAAGATTTGATAGGTTCTCAACGCTTCTTTATTCATTCCACTTAGTTCTTGATTGTCAACATATAACGGTGCACTATCACCCTCGTTGTCATTGTCATTATTCTCGTCCCTTGAAGGGTTGTACTAGCGTAGCTCACCTTCTCTTCTTTAATATTCGCGCTTTGAGTATCTCCAACTCCTGATATTGATGATGAGTAATGAAGAATCTAGCCAATAATGGTATGCAACCAATTACTAATTTCCACGACCAACCTGTGATCGCGTATAATCTGTGTGTTGATAGGACCTGCGATATTATTACTTTGATTACAACACATATTACATAAATTCCAATCAATCCGGCACACGCTTGTCCAATGAACATAAACTTTCCCCAGATCTTTTTCATTGTATTATACGTCGCTTTCTTGTAATGATCTGGAGTTAACAAATACTCGTAATTTACCTTCCCACTTCCGCTTGGGAGAATTGTATCTACCATCTCCATTATTACTCTTCTTTCTTTGATGGAAATAACAAGTTTCTGCGGCTTCCTCAATGTCTTCGTTCGAGTAAATTCCACTTTGCGATAATTTCTCTAATGACGTAAAATTTACCAGATATTGTAATTCTGTCAATTCTAAGTTTTCCGGTGTCTTTACTTCTCGATGATCTGGTAATGCAATCCAAGATTCTGGTGTTAGTCTGTATAGTGTGCCAACAATCTATTACACTGTAATACTTTCGGTTTCACGTCCTCTTCCAGTAAGATTCGTGTTACAGGCTCCATAAATCGCAACTTCCATTTAAATTCACTGGTAACTCGTTGGTGCATTGGTCATACTTTGTCAGTTTAACTGGTACCCGCTTTACATTTATAGCTATATAGTGCTTCACCGAAAATTCTGGCAAACACCCCATTTTCTGCAATTAACATTGGTGCTACCAAATTAGGATTGGTTATAGCCATTGCCATCCGATTTCGGAGTATTTCTTTGTTGAGATTGCAATCATTTATAATAACTTCTCGGTACACATTTCAACAGTATTTTGACCAAAGTGAAATAAATAATCTATTTTGTTATTAAAGTAATTTGTCAACTTGATATCTCCGGCATGTATGTTTGTCTGGGCCTCTATAATCATTTTCTGAGATACATATATACCTTTATAATTTGTCTCATAGACATTTTGTCCACACTTTGTTTAGTTCTTTTCTCAGGAATCGCATCCCGTCTTCCTCTGATGTTGACATTAACACTGTTGGAGTATCTTCATCCGTAGAGGTGTGATTCTTGTTGTTGTACTCGTTGCTGGATCCATTCTTATTTTCTCGGGCTTTTCCCTGATCTGTTCTCCCGTTATTTCTTTAAAACTCATTGACTTCAATTGCACTAAATTGCACTTTTTGGTATCGACATCGTACACCAAAATTGATTCTCCTGTCTGACAGCTAGATTGTTTCATGTTGCAGAATGGATGTGTTTGTAGTTTACCAGTATCATCATCAAATGATCCATCAAATTCTCTTAATTCTGACATGTACTCTTCTACAACCACGGCTTTGTCAATTATAGCATCGTCTACTTTGTATGGCTCTCCTTGGCAATCACCATTCGACTTTATTATCCCTCGCACGGTTACAGTCTCACGGATTTTGTGGTTAAGCTTTGCTTGTAGTTTGATATCTGCATTAATTTCAACTGTCCTGTTTGAAAGGCTGCCAAACAATTCTCCGGAATTATTTCTATCGGTCTAGGTATCGATTGCATTTTCACCATCGATGAGTGGCTCCATTTCCACAATAAAATACAAAAGTAGTTTGTTTCACTGTACACTCTCTCACCTTTGATCTTCGAAACCCCGATTCTTGATATACATGATATTTTACTGGATTTGTCACTTTAAATTTTACTGGATATGCATCCGAACACTCTGCTACGTTTACCAACGAGTATACTCTTCCCATTTCGGTTTGGGAGCAGTCATATGCCACCAATGAATTCGTCGTATTTATTATTCCCAATAACATAATAATAGAAATCATCAACCATGGAAATGCAAGTTTTCCCTTTTCCTCACTGTCTCTGTTTTTGGGCTCTCAGCCTTTTGTATTAACTCTTCCCATCCGCCATTGTTTGCGATCCACTTCATCAAATATTTATTCGTCATTTCAGTAGCTTTCTTTATCAATGATTTTGAATTGTCACTTTCCAGATAACCATAAGTACCAATCTCCAATATTATATAGGCTAGCACTGTCAATATTACATCTCGATCTAACTCAGTTCGTGTTAAGTCCTCAATTACTGCTTCCTCACAAAATTCCTTTTCTTCATAATTTCTTTTAATTATCGACGGTAATCTCCTCTTAATTCCGTTGCCAATCTTTTTACAACTCTTTTCTCCCCTCCGAAATATCATCTTCTGTTTCAGTTTCATCTAACAAATACAATTCCGTTACTAAACTTTTTAATATTCGCTCAGTTTCGCTTGATTCATCTAAACGCTCAGTTTCGCTTGATTCCTCTAAACTCAACGATTCAATTTCCGCATCATTCTGTTTTATCCCACATATCGCAATGTCATTTTTCGTCTCAACAAAGTTCTCTTCACTTTTCATCTCATCTATGCTCGGTAGTATCCTATTATCGGTGCTCCTTTCCTCAACATCCCTTGTAACTTCATTTTCTGATCTCATTTCCTCATTTTCCATTGTTTCTAATCTCTGCAATTCATTAATTTCTTGATCAATTTCTCCTGGGTCATCTACAACTTCAGTTTTAATCTCTACATTATCATTGTCCACTTCCTCATACAGAGGCCAAAACGGTACTATTACTGCATCTTCTTCCATTCACCACTTTGTTTTGTTGCGTACACATTATTAACACAATTTGGTTACATCCGTAGTTTAACAAATATTCGTCATCATCCAATTCTCGTCCTTTGAACGTCAACACGATAATTCCGTCATTACCTAATATCTCCGCTGCTTTTTGTCGTATTTTCTTTGCTTTTACACTCCAATGTTCCTGATAATATTCAATCCTTTGATCCGCAATATTTAACGCTATTATCAAAGACTTCGCACTATCGTCTGCCGCCTCATAATCATGTCCTAGTTTTCGAATTACTTCTTTTAACTTTGCCTGATAACTCGTCGGTTTATTCGTATACGGTACGATGCATTCAACCAACCCTTCTTTCATGTCTCGATCCATTTCGATGCTCATTATGAAGTCGATACTCGCATTAATTTTATCTCTATTCCCTGCATACAGGGTATCCTGTAAATCTGCTAGAATCTTTTCCCAATTTTGTCTGTCTGAATTCAAAGTATTAACAGCATTAACAACTTTTACTTTATTTTTCCAGCCTGGTATCAGACCGCAATCTACTAAGTACTCCTCGTCTTCCAGACATCGATTCTCAAATTTTAGTTGCACTTGCCATCCACTGTATTGACGCAGTATTCGCTCCTTTAGGTCTTTGATTTGTCCGTAGGCCTTTACACGGAATTGGCACTTCACATTATCAAGTCCCGTCGTTTCCACTATGATATCATCTAAATCCCTTGTTGACCGCAAAGCCTTGCCAAACTTTTGCATTTGCTTAAGTATCTCATCATCTCTGTTTCCTTTGAATAACTTTGCACATAAATTTATGGCTCTCTTTAGTTCGCTTTGGGTTAGTGACATCACACTGAGTTCTGCGATCCATCGTTTCAACTGGGAGTTGTCAGTTTCCATTTTCTCAAGCAATTTTTCAACTCGGCTAACAGTGCAGTCGGATTCTCATCTGATGCGATCTTTCGCACTTTCGGGGCAGGTTTTCCCTCACCTTCTGGTACGGTTCTAATTATCATATGAGATTCAGTTTCTTCATCTGATTCGAATTTAGCCACTAGTTTGTTCAGCTTCTGTCGCATTTCTCGAAATTCCTTTTCCATTTTGTCTTGAAATTCCTCTCTCTGAGCATATGTCATGTTACTGGTGTTTGGCATATCTTCTTGGAATCTGATTGATTTCTTTAAAATAGGTCTGCTGAATCTCTCTGAGTTCCTTGGGCATGATCGCGCCATGTGCCGTATCCCTTGCACGAATGACATTGTATCTGTCCATTTGTATTCACTTTGTCCCTTTGTGGTGAAGGTGACGCTGACGATGATCTTGATCTGGTAAAACAGTTTCTGCTAATATGCCCTTTCTTTCCGCATCGATAGCATTCGACATCACTGCTGATCCTTTTGTTTTCTGTGAATCTCTTGTTAGGGCTGGGATTTTTCCCATATTTGAACCAACATTGATTTGAGTAGTGTCCAGACTTTTTGCAATGTTCGCATTGAGGATTATTTACCTGTCCATTTGATTGTACACTCATCGCTGATCTACCGGCTTGAAATCTAGTATTTGGTCTTAAAATTGGACTACTGATTTGATTTATTTTCTTTTCATCCCATGGTGCTCTCACAGGCGTAATTGACCGCTCACGTCTCTCCACATTAACTCCAAAAGCATCTGATCTTTTTGCACTTTTAAATTCAGCTCTATCTTCATGGCTTTCTTCACGAGCTCATCGAAATTGGAAAAATCCACATAACATAAGGCCTTTTTGATTTCGGAGTGGACTCCGGTTATAAACTGATCTTCTAACAGCTCTTTAACCTGCTTGGCCATATCTACTTGATCGGGTTTGACTTCGAAGGCTTTATCTGCTAAAGTGGTCAGATGATAAGCAAACTCACTGACCGATTCATCTGGACCTTGAACTCGATTATAAAAATTTCTGTCGCATGATTCTTTTGATATCTCCACCAACCAGTTTCAGTGCCATTGCATCCTTCAATTTTGTCCAATCATTGCCAACATTTCGTTTGTCGACTTGCTGCCAGGCTTCTCTTGCCGCACCCTTCAGATAGAGTGGGAATCTCTGAACCATAATGGCTTGTGTCCATCCGTATGCTGAGGCGTACATATAATAATCTCCCATGAAATCTGCAAATTCAACAGGGTCTCCCCCATATTGATTGACGGGTAATTTCTGACAACTTGCGAAATCAATCATCTCTCTATTGAGAGGCATAACAGCATTATCATTTGCCATTTGGACTTGTTTCTGACTTCTGAGGTTGTATCGGTTCACTTTGAGCTAAACTTCAAGCGTTAAACAATAATAAAAAATTACTTCTCAACTTCTTTTAAATCTCCCAATAATAGCCTTTTATAATCTCGTTAACACTATTTTCAAACTTCTAAGCCGACTTTCACTCACGTCAGTACTAATTCTTTTTATAATTCCTTTTTCACTAGCTTCCAATAATTTCCCTCCGACTTTCAATCACGTCGGTACTATTTTTTTCAATAATTATTTTTCCACTAACTTTCAATAATTTTCCGCCGACTTTCAATCACGTCGGTACTATTTTTTTTTCAATAATTATTTTTTCACTAACTTTCAATAATTTTCCGCCGACTTTCAATCACGTCGGTACTATTTTTTTTTTTTCAATAATTATTTTTTTCACTAACTTTCAATAATTTTCCGCCGACTTTCAATCACGTCGGTACTATTTTTTTTTTTCAATAATTATTTTTTTCACTAACTTTCAATAATTTTCCGCCGACTTTCAATCACGTCGGGCTCACCAGAATATATGTTGGGTTTTGGATTATTTCAAGTCGGTTCTCTCTGACTCCTGGTGTTCTTTAAATCAAAACAATGAACGACCCAACGTATATTGAAACAACAGGTTTACAATTTATTATCACGCTCCAATAACCAATCAAAGTTTATACGATTCTCTGCTCGGCGTTGATGCTTTGCAAACAAACAATATTCACCTTTTGATCCTTTAGTTCCGTTGACTCTCGTTTTCCTCGGTTTCTGTTTGATTTGATCCCTTTTCGCCTTTCCGTATTCTTAATTCTATTTCTTCTTTTCCCTACTTCCCTAATTCGTTTATCCCTTTTCCTATCGTCTGATTCTTCGAACCTAGCTGAGGCAGAATGCCGCTTTTCTCTGATTTTCCCTTTGCTTATATACTCCTCGAAATCAGGATGACAAATGGTTATTGCCGAGCCAATCTTTCGTTTGACATTTTCTCCTACGTGTTTGCTTCGGCTGTCATCCATAATGGTCCAACGAATCCAGATAATTAATGGCCCTACCGGTCTTCCTACGCGCGCTATCTTATCCTTACTCTTTTCCCATTAATCATTGTGTCAAGCTAATGGGCCCAAATCTTCCTTTTGTTTGCCTTTCTTCTTGTTTACCCAGCTCGGGTTTCCTTCATCTCTCGGGTTCTCCATTGGCTCGGGTTTCCCATTAGCTCGGGTTTTCCATTAGCCAATTAATTAATTAATTAACGTTTTCTGTTTTCATACATTTGAATGTTTTTCAACCCTTTCTAACCCTTTTCTGATAAATCCCTAACCGTCATCTTGTTGACCATTAGCTAATCTATAACTGTCCCGTTTTTCCCATTCGATTTCGATGATTTTTCCATTTATTGATTTTTCTCGGATTTCCGGATTCTCGCCTTTCGTAATTGCTTTTTGCATTTTCTAATACTGTTTCCATCGCACTTTCATTTACTATTAATTCTGTGCACGATCCCGCTTTTATTTGCCTTTTTTCTTCGCTTACTTTCCATTTGAATTATTATCCTAAATTTTATTTAAATTTTTAATTTTAATTTACAGACCTCAACAGTTGGTTTTCTATAAATTTCTGTCTCGTAATGTTTAAATCAATCCCTTCACCATATTTCTCTTATACTTGAATTCACAAAAGCTTTCTGAGAAGTATAAAGACCAGTAGTATCAGTTGGTTTTGTATATGTAATGCATATAACATTATAATTTTGGTATACAATGTGATCTAGTAATTTTTAATAAAATCGAACAAATGTAAGTTTTTTGAAAATGGTGCTTTTTTTAATGTCTGCTATATTCAGTGGTATGAATAGTGAAACACAACCTCAACATTGGAATGATTTAGTTTTGTTATATCATGCGCATGCCACAAAATATGGTGTGCCTGGCCGCAAGTGAAAGCTCTTGATTTACAATTATAAAAAATTTTTAAAAAATTAAATTATAAAAAAATCAAATGTGAAATCAAAATATGATGATTTTGATTTAATATATTGAATAATTTTTGTCAAGTAGAAACATTTCAGTGATCGCGGCGATGAACAAGTATGGAATGCTTTACCATAAAATTTAAGAAAGAGCAGTCAATGGTAAAGGCTAAATGGTAAAATGCACTAAAATATATCAAGCATGCATGTGATTCAGCAAATACCATCAATTCAATCATTATGGATAATGTTCGGATCCACTATTACCGAGGATTGGCAGAGGATGAAGAGATATCGATGTTTCCATTAAATACCTCCCACCTCATTCACCATTTCTGAATCCAATTGAAAATGTGTTTTCAGTTTGGAAAAATAAGGTGCTAAGAAGTTCTGTTAAATCTAAATTAATATGGGTAATTTTAGAAAATTTTAATGTAACATCGGAGCATTGTGGGTCTTTTATCGGAAAATGCTAATTTATGACGGGAGAGCATAAAGCAGACAAGTCATTCTTGAATAAAGATTTTTATATATTAAATTGTTTTGTAACATTAATTAATTGATTGTGAACACTATTAAATTGATTACGAAGATTATTTAATTGATTGCGAAATGTACTAAATCGGTTGCAAAATTTCAAATTGATTGCAAAGATTACTAAATCGGTTGCGAATGTAACTAAAAGGGATAGGAAAACCATATAATGGAACACTTTCAGCATATCCTTTTAACCAACAGTAATATATACGGCTAGATCTTTTTAGCAGCCAGTTTTTGTGAACTTTGCTCGAAATAACATAAAACTTTGTGCTTACTTAATATTAAGTAAAGAAAGGTGATATTGTCATATTTTACATCCATTTAATAGTATGGAATAAACTTAATGTATAACAACGAATTTGACATAAAAAGACTTTCCTTACTTAAGTAATGAACTGTAACCAGATGAAGACTTTGTGCTACATAATATTTCATAAATTATCATCAGTTTCGCTACAAATTAAAGTCTTTTATAAAAATACATCAATTTATACAGAGAAAAATTATATATCTACTTAAAATAACGACAAAAATTATAGGCTTCGGTGTAAATAGAGAGAATTTACCATAGAAAAGAAAAAAATATTTTTTGCGACAAAAATACAAACACACAAACAATGCACACATCAACGCTATTATAAAAAATACATATGATGGAACAAAAATTATGGAGTTATTTAGTAATTAATAACAAAGATATTTTTATAATTAAAAATATTGATGGAATTATTTAGAGTAGTGTGGGGTAGCTGAAAATGCACGGAAATTAGAAACCATATAAGTGAAAAGAGTAAAAATTTGAATATTTATTATAAATTTTAAAAAATTTTAAATTAATATATTGTGAAGAGACGAATACAAATTTGCTAACATAAAATAAATGGTATTCAATAAATAAAAATTAATTTAAAATTAACGAATTATTTATTAATTATGTAGAAAACCCAAGGAGATAATGAGATTAATCTTTTCTCTTAGATCAATAAAGAAAATTAGTTTCGCCCGTGATTAACAGAAACCCAAGAGGTTACCTTTACGATTATGGTAGTGAAAACGATTTATCTAATCTTTTCACCGACGACTGATTTGATTATTTTGTAATTTAAATGCAATAGAAACCAATATAACAAAAGACGAAATGGGAATAGTAGACAGGGAGCGAACTTAATATTACCTAAGTTAAAACAATTTGTATACTAGAAAAGGCAATCTGTCGTTGGTAGACTTATCACTAACGCAAAGCGTGTAGATATAAAAGACTGTAATTGTGTTGGGTATTATTGATTTTGTTGGAAAGTAAGAACCTGAGAAGTAAGAAAACAAAACCAACTTGTATTAATTATACTCTATAATATACAATTTGAGGATATTTCAAATGCTTTATCAACCTTTCCTTCATTAGGAGAGTACCAAGAGGAAAGCAATATCAAACAATTTATTAAATAACATTTTAGTTTAAAACATTTTCAGAAATTTGGAAAATGATAGATTAGCGTACATTATGGAAAATAGGAAAGAAAAACATTGAAAACATAATTTATAATGAAAATAATTCTTTTAAAATTAAATATTTACATATATTCACAAATTTATTAAAAAAAGATTAAGGTTGATCAAAGTCATAGAACGAGGATAAAATTTTGCGTTCAAAACATTTTCCTTAAAATTACTAATGAATATAAACATTTTAAGAAACTTAAAAATTTTTATTAAAATAAAAATTTAGATAAAAAAATTATTTACGTTTTACATTATAGCTACCAAAATGGTCTCAGTCAAGATATCGTCCTAGACCAGAGGTTGGAAACATTTTGAGACAGAACAGCCAAAAGTTACAATTTCAAAATTCCCCATTTTTAAAAAAGCCACTAACATTTTTGTTTCAATATTATGGTATATGATTAAGATTAGGTATATAAATTTGATTTTTGATTTAAAATAAGTAGCTGTAAATATGAAATAATATTTATTCATATAAAAACATAAAAATGTTTAGCACAAAACATATTCAAGTATTTTAGCTAGATCAGCAAGAATAATAAAATGATTAATAAAATAATATAACTATAATTATTGAATAATAGATAATTACATCAATAGGAGCCTTGCATGCCTTTTGAAAATTTGGTTAAATCTGGCTCATAACTTGTTGCTCTCAGTTTCAAGTACGCTTTTAGATTTGTTAGTTGGTCTATTACTTTAGCAAGAGAACGCTTGCTCGCACGAATGTTGATCCAAAGATCGTCAGCACTCTAAATGTCAACTTCTTCACCTCACTGTAGTATTCTGGAAGACTATTCCATGCGTCAAATATAAATACTTTCAACTCGCGGCTTTTCTTAAGAGCTGTCTACTTGTGAAGCGTGACATGCATGTTTTTCTGGACCTCCAACTCTTATAACTTGATCTTGAGTTCTGTAAACTTACCACTGTGGTTTTCAAATCCGGCAATCGCATTTCACGTGAATCAGCACCTAATTCCAAATGGCTCAATGTTTATCTTATCTGTATTTGTGTTTTCGTTTGTTTTGAATTACTCAAATCTCTCAAATCTTCATTTTGTTTATAGCCATGCTGAAGTAATTCGTATCAATAGTTGCATTGGTTTCATCGCGATATTGCTTCAGATTTTCGAAATGTAGTAATTTACTATTCTCCGTGTCTCTGACAAAAGGAAGTAAATTATTTTCGAAACAAACAACTTTATCAAGCAAGAAATAGGCTTAGTTACCCATTTCCTTTCAGTTTTACATTTAGCTCATTTAGTTTCTTTGTGATATCCCGATGAAGTCGAATTTTTTTCAGCCATTTATCTTCTTTCAATTCGTGACGGACAATGGTTTTTTCATTGAAGAATGTTTTTATTTTACTCAAGCAAGAATTAAACCGTTCCAATACGTTACTCCTGGAAAGCCATTGCACTTTATTGTGCAGAAGTAAATTAAAATACTGGCTTTCTATTTCTTAAAGAAATTCCTTAAGCTGTAGACAGAAGAGTTTGTTTGTCAAAATGTTGTTAATGATCTTAATTTCCAAGTTCATGACCTCAACTATTTCGACCGGAAATCTTTGGGCACAAAGCGCCTCTTGATGAATTATACAGTGAAATTTGAAAATTCCGTGGTTTAGGTTTTGCAGAATAATCTATGTTATTTCTTTATGTATTCCTGTCATACTTCTGGCTCCATCAGTTGCTATGGAAACGATTTCGTAATATCGATTTCATAGTCTTCCACGCATTTTTGCACAGCGTTTGTTATATCTTCTCCACGAGTTTGCTGTGAGAGCGGCAGATTCCTAATTCTTCTTTTGGGCCTTGAGACGACATATACCTAACGAAAAGGGTAACTTGTGAGTGTCTTCTATGTTGCAAGACTCATCCATAGCAAGTGATAAAGCAGAGGCCAGTTGAATGAGCTACATTTGTATACGTGTTATGTTGTATTGTGTTACAGTTCTATCTTGTATCATTTTTGCAGATAATGGCAAATATTTGATTTTTTGTTTTTGAAATTACTAAACAGTTCTTCAGCTCTACTTATGAAACAATCTTTGAAGTACTCACAATCTATGAATTATTTCCCTCTTTTTGTAATTTGTACTGATATTGTAAGGCTTGTCAGATTTGCATCATTTGAAATTGCGCTAAGTTACTTAGCATAGAATTCGATTTTTTTTGTTTTTGAAGCTCTTTAACAGCTTTTTTCCTTGCGTCTCCGGTTGGATAGGGTTTTTTTAGTGAAGTATCTCTCAAAATTTGACTTATTGTATTCAAGTTTTTCTTGGCAAATATGACAAGTCGGAAGGCCATCTGTGTTGCATATGAACACAAACGACTTTGTCCAATCCTGATTAAATTCTCAATTTTCTTCTTTAGTTTATCTCTTCTTCTTACTCGATTCCATTCTGTCGGCGGAGCACTATACTCAGTTTAGATTATCTAACAAGAAACTTTTAAAAATGAGTTTTTTGTATTAGCAAAAGATGTGCATTTTCATTTCTAAAATGTTGTGCCCTAGGCTGCTGTTATATCACTTTTGCCAGGAGTCGGCTCTGATTACTGCATCAATTTTATTAAATTCAAATTATTGTGGTAATTTTTCAAGATTATTTATTAATTAAGATCGAAATGATTTTTGATTATTTTCAATAAAGTTGATACAAATTTTATATATAAGTCATTAATTTAAGAAAAATTACAAATAAAAAAACATTTCTATTCTAAAAGGTTTTAGAATACAATTGCATTCATTGCTATCAATATATATTTTTAATACTGGAAGTTAGTTTAAATGCATTTGTATAAAATAAATTTTGTCACATGTAGAAATTTAAACTCGAGTATTCATAATTTTATAGTTTTAAATAATAATATTAAATACTTTATATTACATTCATTTGAGATAAATTACATAATTTCTAATTTAATTTGTTATAAGAGTAACTAAATCTCAAACCCATGAAAGGTCCTATCGGTCACTCCTACTATTTTGCCAATTTTACCCGATACGACGGTATGTTTACATATTTTTTGCCACTGTTATCGTTTTACACCAGCAAATCGTCCAAAGTATATTTTACTAGTAGTGACATATCTTTTCTATTATTTACAAAATATCACTGATATCTTGTAAATAACAGTAAAATATTGAATATTACTGACAAAACAAATACTATTCGATATCTATTTCATCTCCACCCAGATTTTATATCAATGGAATATTTATGCACAAGCAAAATATAACTTATTTCCTATTGGATTATTGAATATTTATTATCAAAAAGGATTATTAATTGAAAAATATAACGAAAATTTATTTCAATTCAAAATCAAACAGTTTTTTTTTAACAAATTACTTTTAAACTATTTTTCATAACAAATGATTAAAAAAATTGTTTCATACTATAATATTCTGATAATTATATATTATAAATCATCGTATGATTGGTTAGTTAAAAATTAACATGCAAATTTAAATTAGTCTTATCAATTTCATAATATTGCATTGTTAACAAAATTACAAATATTTTTGCAATATCGGTGGAAATTGTAAATTGTATACCAATTAAATATAAACATCCATATTTTTTTTAAATACACTCAAGTTAATATACAAACTCATATAACAACAATTAAATTTGCTTTTAATTAAAATATTAATATTTTCTTTAAAAAGTCATTTTACTAATTTAATAATAAAGCAAATAATATATACTTTAATACAGAAAAAATCAAAATAGTAAATATACAAATTCTAAATATAACTTACCTGACGCAATCAGTGAAATAAAAATCAGAAGATAAAGCATGATACCTTTCATCATTAGATTCCTAAAAATTAATCTAGTTTAAAGAATAGAAATCAAATTCAACTAGTAACTTTGAATTGGTCAAAATCATAATCGATAATAATCCAATCAGCTTTAAGCATTTAGATGATAGAGGTTGTTACTAATGTTAGCTACTAGCAATGCATTATTTTTACGGAGATTCTATTCGGTGATTTATTTAAATGCATTACTTCGGATAGCCAGTTTGACTCAAACTGCAGGTGATTGGAAGTGTGGAGTTTGATTGCCTAGTTGTCGATGTGTTGCATTCGGTTAATTGCATGAATAACTAATTGATGATATCTGATAGCAGTGCGTTTATTTACCCGGCCAATTTGGTAATTAACCGACAAGTTTTTCTATATTTACAATTCCTTGTTAAATTGTCATTTAACATTTTTATTAATCAGACTGTTTCGGAAAATAATAGTCATTAATTCATTAATATTGTATTTCATTATTTTCTATATAATTAAACACTATTGTATTGTTTTAATATATCAATATATTATTATCTCTGGAATTTTTTAAAAATTATTAAAAATCTCAAACTAGTAAAATGTAAATAAAATAATAAAACCATTATTTCTAATTTTAATATCGACTTTATTTGTTTTATAAAACAATATTTGTTGACATTATTGTAGTTTGTTTAGTTTACGAAGCTGCTTATTTCCAATTGATGTCGCATTAAATAATTTTTTTTGTAGAAATTTTTTTTAAATAAAGTTGGGTTATTTTGTATGGAAATTTAACTGCTGGTACTCCTACAAATTTACTAAAATCCGGCATCGGATAAAACGCGAATATTCTTGGTTGTGATAATAAATTTAAAAATCGAAATATTTTAGAGTTTCAAAATATTCCCTAAAATAGTGAAGAAAACAGAAAAATTGAAAATTAATGTCTAATTCTAATGAATTTTTGTTTAAATTTATCGAGAGCTATTTTATAAGTTCATAGAAAAAGTAAATATTGAAAATATAAATATACTTATTACTATTCTCACGAAATTATTTCTATTTAAAGATTAATTTCACTCATTTAAATCTATCAAAATAAACACAAAAATTCAAACTCACAATTATACTAAGTTCATTTACATTAATTTATATACAAGCAAAAACTACTATCAAAAAGCATTCGTTACAAATCCAACATATAAGAGTTCTATATCTGAGAAGTTTCGGGCACTGAGGCAAGGATTGGCCAAAAGCACAAAAAAAAACATGTGCACAATTGAAAACTACCAGAGACCAAAAAAATGTTTCGGAAAAAACTTTGTCGACTGCATCACATGAAATGTATGCAAAAAAATATACTCAGAAACTTACACAAAAGAGTAAAAGAACATCTAGATTTTGATGGAAAACCCTCACTATACAGACATCCCCAACAATGCCAACCAAGGAAGGATAGAAAAAATAGTTCAAATAAATTCTTAAACGGTGATAATAAAAAAAATCTCATATTTAAAGAAGAAATTATTATCTTAGATAAACATCCAACAATTAATACTAAATAAAAAATCGCTGAAAAAAAAGTCTGATCTGTTGTTGACTTTGCATTAAGGATTAAATTAATTTTTTAAAGATCCACAAGAAAAATTATAAATAACGAATAACTCCTAATAGTATGACCAAAAAATGTTTTCTTAGTTTTAAATTTAATTCGGTCATATTACTTAGATTAAAATAAATGAAATATTCAATCAGTTAAATCATGATAAGAATAGTCATACTATTTATTAGTATCACCATTAGAAAAAAAATGGTAATACTATTAGGAATAATCATACAATTATGAATTATCCGTTAGATCAAATTAAAAAAAGTTAAACAAATGAAAAAAAATAAGCAAAAGAAGTTCATTATATTTATTAATAGATAATTAAATATGCATGGGAACAATTTTATTAAAATAAAGCCCCATTCAAATGCTCGTTTTACGATATATTTTGACAGATTAACTGTCATCATCAAGTACAAAACCCAACCAAAATATGATGATTTAATTTATATATTTTAAACAAACTATTATTTATTTATAAATATTTTAATATATTTTTTTTTCAACAATTTTTACACTAATTTTTAAAATTTGAAATAAATTGTGATAATCAGTAATTATCAGTGAGAGAAAAGTGCAAATTAAGTAAAAACTTGTATTTGTGATAAAGTGAAATAAAGTTTTTCTATGTTGGGTTTGTTTATTTATTATCTAAAGGACAAGAGGAGTCATAGAACAACCGACTTTAACAATAATAACGCAACAGAATAAAACGAAAATTTTAACAATTAACGAGTCAAAGAATATGAAGAAAAAAAATAAGTGATAGCAAAGAACTGTTAATCAGTAATGCTCATAAATATTTGTGTCACACAGGCATAAGTAAGGTTTGCAAACGGGTTAAAACCAGTTTTAACAAACCGGGTTTTCCAATAAAATGAAAAAACCGAAAACCCAATTTTTCTGGAAAAATAACCGGCTAATTTTTTTAAACAAACTGTTGGCGTTTTACGAAAAAAGCACAGTAAAGTCAATAAAACACCAAAATGATAAAAGTGCAACATTAATTAAAAAATTTACAAAAATTCGAAAGTAGTATTGATCGGAGAAAATCGGTATGGTTGAACGCCAAATCGAGAGACGACTCCAGAAATAATAATAAAAATTTAGCGAGGGCTCCCTAGAAAATAATATAAGAAAATAAAAGATATTAATTAAAAAAATTAATTACTAATGGGAAGCCCGAGTCAATGGGAAGTCCGAGGCAATGGGAAACCTGAAAGACGAGGAAAATCCGAGAGATGAGGAAAACCCGGCGTGTAGACGGAATAATATAAAAGAGTAAATTGGCCTAAACAATATTAAATGGAGAGGTAATTATTTCCTAATTTGTAATTTAGTAATGTAGCAAACGTTGTTGACAAATGTTGGCTAAGGTGGTCTGTGGGAAGTAATTATTTTTAATAATTTAATAATGTAGCAAATGTTGTCGACAATCGTTTGAAAACAGTCTGAGCAGTGGTATAAAATGAAAAGGGAAAACACGAAATGGCCAGTGGTCGAAGCAAACGAGTAGTGTTGTCAGGTCAGTAGAAGAATCTAAGCTCAAGTAAAGTTAAAGTTATCTTTCAGAAAGGGTGATCATCCATTGGATAACCTACCTTAAGATAATCAAATTTATACGGTGGTTGAAGGGTGCAAATAAATTAGTGAAATTCTGATTACAAAACATTGAAATAAATCGGATTGAGTTGTAACTGTGATAAAGTACAAATAAAATTATTCTGTGTTGGGTTTGCTTATTTGATTTGAAAAGGACACGAGGAGTCAGAGGGAACCGACTTTCAATAATAATAACCCAACAAAACTAATTCAGAAATCTATAATTTTTATTGGAAAAAATACTTGATATTTATAGTTTTGTTTGATTAAATATGGAATGTAAATTGACTTTTTTAAAAATATAACTTGGAATTTAAAAAAATGTTTAACAATTTATTTTCATCTGGTTTATTAATAAACGATATTCCCACGACCACCACAGTAATTTTATATTGAAAATTATAACGTTCATTTTATAAATTTTTAAAATTTATTACCGGTAGATGAATCATCAAAAGAGTTTCGCTTGGAAATATTTTCCAAAAATTCAAAACGAAAAAGAAAATTGCAATTTTTGTAGAAAAATGTGGTATGCAAAGGTGCAACATCATCGACTTTGTTAAGTCATTTAAAAAGTCAGTATAACCTCAACCGAAACGAAAGGACTGCTGATATAGAAGTAAAAGCCGGACCTTCAAAAAATATGTCGTCAGTCTAATATATTGCAGTTCGTACGACGACCAAGCTTGAAAGAAATGGTATCAAGATTATCAGCTTTAGATGGTTTGCCTATAAGAAAAATTACAAAATCCATTTTTATTCGGGAATCAATGGTCATGGTTATGATTGCCCCAAATTCGAAAATACTGTAATGAAATTGATATTAAATTTTGCTACAAAAATTGAAAGAAAAAATCAAATCAAATCAATTCAATAAATTATCATAAACTTTTGATGAGTGGAAAAGCTTACTGGCTAAAAAATACCTGAATCTGAATCTTTATAATTCCGATTTGGAATTTATAAATTTTAGCTTAATCCACATACACGGAAGTTGTGATTCATATAAAACGAAGGAACTAATTGATCAAAGAATTAACAAATTTGGATTAGTTTTGAAAAATGGCATTGTCGCCACAACATGGGACGGAGCATAACGAGTAAATCAGTAAATGTTAAATTTCGTAGAGAATCAGAAACTAAAATTATTCTATGTATGAACCACGGGTTACAATTTGGCGTTACAGACATTTTATATTAAAAATCATCCCGATTGTTGGAAGCAACAATTGAAACGAATGAATTCGAAGAATCTGATTATGATAACCAATATTATGATGAATTCGAAAATGAAGAATATTATGAATTTGAATATTCTGAAATTTCATTAGAGGTATATATTAATTCAGTTCTCAATATTACACTATTTTTCAAGCAGTCTCCTGTACGCAATATAATTTGGATGAACATTATTAAGGACCGTATGAAATTATAGTACGCATTCATGAAATAAACATAGAAATATAAACGGAATTATTCGAAGCATATTATGGTTCAAGGTTTTTTAAAAATGAGGATAATGAAAGTAAGGATATTTAATGAGTATTGTATAATTAATGAAATTAACATATTACGTAAAAATATTTGTTTTTATATTCTGTTATCAGTAATTAGAAAATCAATAAACTCCTTGTAGATGTTACGCAATGAAAGCCTTTAAAAGAATTTGTTAGAGATTTGTTGTCGGAATAAATATTGTACATTTGTCTTAGACATGACCAGATAATAAATTTGGTTAATTTAAAATAATATTTAAACGTTTTGGTACTTGTCGTCCACTTCCTCGATCGGTTTGCATTAAGAACTTTTCTTCTAACAGTTTATTTCCATTTTTAAAATTTAGGAAATGGGTACTACTTGATCTGAGATTCGATCTTTTTTAGTCTCGCCTACTTCAAAAGCAATATCTTTATTCAAAATTGGATTTTAGCATTACCCATTTCTTCAAGCGAAGTTTTTACTTTTTTTAAATAAAGTTTCTGGTAGCCATATCTTATTTAAATTAAATTTCTCTAAATTAACTTTAATAATTTGATGTGAACGGTACAGATCATACTTATTTTTTGGTTCCAGTTCTTCAAATTTTTCATTATTTAATGCAATCTGCTCTTCATTAAGTTCTTCAATCATCGTAAACTCTGCTAATTTAATGTCTAAATTGAGTATTATCTGTGCCGTTCACATCAAATTATTAAATTGTTCCTATATAAGAATCTACTATAACTAAAGATATCGTTGATAAATTCCTTCATCTTCAATAATTTCTTCGTAGGAATCTTCAGTTATTTTTTTTGACACTTCCTACTCATATTGTCTTAATATTTTTATTTCTTTTCTGGTATAATATTTTGGTATTTTTTTTATTTTAATTTATATTATCAAATTTATATTATCTAATTTATATTTATTCGGTAAAAGAAATAATTTTTTAAGAATGTCTTTCGTACATATAGATATAATATATCCAATAAACACAAGATAAAATTGCGATTTTGTTTGAAAAAATTCGAATTACTCTCATATAATGTGTTTTTTCTGCCTGTGATATAATTAATCAATAATAATGTAAATAATAAATAAGCATTATGATAATAATAATAATAAATCATAATAATAATAATAATAAATTGAATTATTATTTGCCACAAAATTATAAGGGCAAGTGTTTGTTGAAACACTCACCAACTCAAATTGCTCCATTGAATCTGAGTGGATGAAATTTGTCCACGAGCAATTTCTAACATTAATAATAATAACAATGACGCCAATTATTGACTCCATTTCAATTCTCCAATTTTATGATGTGTTGTATAAAAAATAAATTACAAGCAGCACATTATTCACATTTTAGGAAAACATTAGACGGCCGCACACACACAACTCCCATACGCCATGAACACACTCACCGACACACTCAACTCCACCGACCGACGTTTTTCTTCTAGCAGATCTGTAATCACGGATGGAAATAGGGTCTGGAGTAGTCGATAAAATTCTCTGATTTGACTGGTCGAATGTATAAAGTGAGTATGTATATTGTTAATATCGATCATGATTATAATTACTTTTCACTGTTTCAGAGTCTCAATGTGCTTATGGAAGTAGAATGTGTTGATTTAAATTATCCAAACAATCACAATAATAATGAGCCAGTATTTTATTTTTTTTTAAATTTAATTTATTTTTAAATGTAATAATATGTTTTATTGTAAATTATAAATTTCTAAGGTAATTTTTATTTAATAAAAATTTTTAAAAATTTTTTTTTCAATTTTGAACTAAAATTCTATTGAATAATGCATTTTTTAACTAAGTTTTTAACACAGACTCTCATATTCCAATTTCTTTTCCTATGCAAAATACTTAAAGCATAAAAATATATTTCAAAATAATAATAATTTTATTTTAAAGTTTAAAATTTAGCTCTTATCAAATGTCAAGAACTTTTATTATATCGATTTTCTCACACACTTTTTTATCGGTTAAATTTATTTATATTATCTCGTCTCTTAATTATTGTCACTAAGGCTCTTATCATTCAAATTACAGTGCCGGAGTTTTCCTTATTTTGCTGATGATTGCAGCAAGCGAATTTCGAATACGTTTTCAAGTACATTTTCAATTTAAAATATTATTATACCAGAACAAACGAAAACAAAGTTGTGCAAATTATTGGATTCTCTAACACCTTAAGATAATGATTGGAGACAATTAGCCAGACATCTTTCCATTACAAGGTACTTTTCGCTAGCTCATTTATTTATTAAAATATATTTTAAATTAAAATCTTAATTAGTTTTTTTTAATTAAATTTTCACAATAATAATAACAACAATAATAATAATTATAATAACAAATATACAATTTTAAAAGATCGAAATTATTCATGTATTAATAATAAGAATGATATTCGAAAAATACAAATGTTCTTTTTAATTAAAATTATATACTATTTATATAAGTTAAATATAAAAATGTTCCACTCCTCCTGCTGGTTACGTCAGGTGGCAGGCATGGGGAATGGTTCTGCTTGTGCGTCTCTCTGTACCATTATCTTGCAATACTTTTTCGTAGTAGTGAATTGCGATATCATAGGTATGATGCAGTTTTAGATTCGTATAATGCACAAAAGATTTTCTAACATTCAACGTATCGATTGTATAATTCTGAAAAATTATTTTCACTTGTTGGGAATTTCGGGGTTCCCAATATATATTGATTTCATTCAGCACTGGCTCTATGGAAACATAGTTATTTAGATTTTTTGTCCATATTTCAATATGAATCAGATTTATTATTTAAGAACTATTTACTTTGGGTTGCACTTGTGTTATTAACCATGGGTATTCATAATTTATTGTTAGTTGACGATTTACATAAGTATTTTTATTAAAATTCAACTTGACTGGTGGTTCAAAATAATTCAGTAAATTACTTACTTCTATTTCTTCGGTCGGTGCACAACGATAGATCCATACCATCTGGGAACATGTGGCATAAATATCAACTTTTTCCATTAACGGGATCCTTTTAGTGGCATAATTTGGAAACGATGGAGTCGCATTCGACCCTAACACATTGATTATCATAAGTATTGTAACAAACAAAATTTTGTTGATATATCCCAATTGTGCGGGATTTTTTGCTATTTTTTGTTTGAGCGCGGTGTGTCTTTCCATGTTTTTGTCTTTAGACCTCAATTGATACTTAGTATCCTCTGCAGCTGGCACCATTTTACATCGATAAGCATGAATTATTATTGTTCCTGCGTTTTTATTATTTTGTGGATGTAATTTTAGATTAGTTTCAGTGGTATCACATACTATATATGGGCCTTTAAATGGTCTCTGTAATTTTGGTGATAGACCCTTTTGCTGGTTCTGGTTTATGTACATTCACTAAATCTCCTACTTTAATATTGTTAGCATGTGCTAGTTTATCATAGCAATCTTTATACGCTTCTTGATGATGTCTTATTTTAAGTCCAGCTTGAGTTCATACTGATTGAAGTCTTTCTTGCATAATTACTTTGTAATCAGATATATCCATGTACTGTGAGATAGGTGCTTGAAATTTTAAATCAACCGGCATGTTGTTCCGCCGTAAATACATGAGATAGAAAGGTGTTTCACCGGTACTCTCATTCACTGCATTTCGATACGCAAATAAGCATGGCTTGATAAACAAATCCAAATATTTCTGCTTTCTATTCACATAGGATGATATCATATTGATTAATGTTCCATTATATCTTTCAACTAGATCATCTGTTTGTGGATGATAAGGCCATGTACTAAGTTTCAGTATCCCGAATAATTCCGTCTTTTAAATAAACAGTTCACTTTGGAAATTCGTTCCTTGATAAGTAAGTAATTTCTTCGGTGCTCCATATCGAAAAAAAATGTTTTTTACAAATATCTTTGCAATTGATTCCGCATTTTGATTTTGCATTGCATATGCTTCAGGCCATTTAGTTATATAATCACAGAACACAATGATATACTTGTTGCCATTAATTGTTTCAGGTAATGGACCAACAATGTACATTGCAATAATTTCCATCGGTGCTCCGAGCACTGGCATAGGTTTCAAAGGTACTTTTATTTTCTTTCCCGTATTTCGTCTGGTTAAGCACACTTCACAACTGTGACACCATTGTCTGACATCTGATTCAATAGTGTCCCAATAATATTTTTGTTTCAATCTTGATAAGGTTTTCCGAACGGATAAATGTCCACCTAGTGCACCATCATGATATATCAACATTAATGTTGTTCGATGTTTTGTTGGAACCACAATTAATAAGTTTTCATTTTTAACACATTTTAACAAACCATCATGAATGATATATTTATGTTTTTCGTCAACTACATGTTTCCAGTCACTCTTCTTTTTGATCGTGACTACATGTTTCCGCAATTGATTTAATTTATCATCGTTTTCCTGATCTTTTTGCAGTTCCTGCAAATTATTAGCGTTGATTGCCATAAATATTGTATTATTATAATTCGTTTCATTATTCTTACTCTCATTATTTACAGGGATTCTCGATAGCGTATCCGCATTTCCATTTGATTTTCTTTAAGATTGGCTTTTGGAATTTCTCATTATTCCTGGGAAATGACCTCTCCATATGTCCATAACCTCTACATGAATGACATTGAATACGGCCTTTTAAATTAACTCTATCTCTTTGAGGTGACGGTGATGTTGATGGAGATCTTGATCTTGCGAAACAGTTTCGTGATACATGCCTTCTCTTTCCACAATTATTGCACTGTATATTATCATTAATTCGCTGACTATTGGTGCTCATTTTACAAAAAACTTTTCCCACCATTGCCTTTCAACCAATCTGGCCACATCCTTTTTGGACTTCGTTGCTATTCATTTTTAAACCAATATTGATTATTACTATGTCCCTTTCTCTGGCAATGATCACACTGTACAGGACTTGGACTTCTTCGGGCATTGCTTTTAAACCAGCATTGATTTATATTATGTCCCAATTTCTGAAAATGACTACACTGGACTGGTCTTTCTCTCTCCTCTTTTGGACTATTTGTAGATTTCCTTGGATCAAATTTCACTCTAAATGTTGGTGATGAACTGGTGGATTTCTGGAATAAATTATTTTTGATTGGCGATATTGATCTGTCTCTAGATTCATCAATAGTTGTAAAAGATTCTGCTTTTGGTTGAGTAGTTTTCAAATTCAATTCAATCTTCATAGCCGTTTTAATTAACTTATCAAAAATTGTTGAAATCTACATAACATAGGGCATTTTTAATTTCTTTTCTAACTCCTGTCAAAAATTGGTCTTGCAACAATTCCTTCACTTGTTTCGCCACATCAACTTGTTCGGGTTTAATCTCGAAAGCTTTATCTGCAATGGTTGTCAAATGATAAGCAAATTCACTTACCGACTCGTCTGGTTTCTGCACTCGATTGTAAAACTTTTGGCGCATTATTCGTTTGATATCACCCCCAATTAATTTAGCTACTAAGGCATCTTTCAACTTGGTCCAATCATTGTCAATGAGTCTTTTATCAATTTGTTGCCAAGCCTCTCTCGCTGCTCCTTTTAAATATAATGGTAACCGTTGCAACATAATCGATTGGCTCCATCCGTAAGCAGTGGCATACATGTATGAATCAGCCATAAAATCAACAAATTCGACAGGATCTCCTCCATATTGTTGAACTGGTAGTTTCTGACAACTTGCATAATAATTACTAAGAGTATCAGACATATTTGTTTGGACATTGGCTACAGGGGTTGTCATAGTAGACACTGGGGTTTGATCATTATTATTTGAATCGCTCGCCATTATTTTTAATTGCTTCTGGTTTCTCAAATTATAAAATCTTTTTTGCACAACTTTTTCTCGTCTGAATTTTAAAATGTTACAATTATTAATGTTACCTTTGGTTTTAATTTTGGAATTTATTCTATAATAATTTTCTTTATAAATTCTGTCGTAATGAATCACGAAGGTTTTTCAATAATTTGAAAGTTTTCTTTTAATTCAATAATTTATTCTCTTTTCAGTTTATTTTTTCTTTGACACTTATTTTTTCAGTTTTCTCTTTTTAAACAATTCAATTATTTTCAGCACTATTCTCAGCCGACTTTAGATCACGCCGCGCTCACCAAAATGTTGGGTTATTATTATTGAAAGTCGGTTCCCTCTGACTCCTCGTGTCCTTTTCGAATCAAATAAGCAAACCCAACACAGAATAATTTTATTTGTACTTTATCACAGTTACAACTCAATCCGATTTATTTCAATGTTTTGTAATCAGAATTTCACTAATTTATTTGCACCCTTCAACCACCGTATAAATTTGATTATCTTAAGGTAGGTTATCCAATGGATGATCACCCTTTCTGATAGATAACTTTAACTTTACTTGAGTTTAGATTCTTCTACTGACCTGACAACACTACTCGTTTGCTTCGACCACTGGCCATTTCGTGTTTTCCCTTTTCATTTTATACCACTGCTCAGACTGTTTTCAGACGATTGTCGACAACATTTGCTACATTATTAAATTATTAAAAATAATTACTTCCCAAAGACCACCTTAGCCAACATTTGTCAACAACGTTTGCTACATTACTAAATTACAAATTAGGAAATAATTACCTTTCCATTTAATATTGTTTAGGCCAATTTACCCTTTTATATTATTCCGTCTACACGCCGGGTTTTCCTCATCTCTCGGATTTTCCTCGTCTTTCAGGTTTCCCATTGCCTCGGACTTCCCATTGACTCGGGCACTTTTATCATTTTGGTGTTTTATTGACTTTACTGTGCTTTTTTCATAATACCCCAACATTTTTATAGAACTTAGTCAAACAAATTATTATTAATTTGTTTAAATATTATAGAATTATAATTGTATTATTAATATTTTCGAAATCTTGATTTTTAAATGGATTCAATTAATAACAAATGTTCTGTAGCTAACATGGCGACCACATAGAAAATTTTATGAAGCCATCAAAGACATATGCTATGGATGCATATGTAAAATATTTTATTACAGAAACATAAAGATAAAATAAACCATTCTTTAAATGCATAAAAAAGTCGTGGTAACATCTGATAATAACATCTGGATTCTAGAGGATGAAAGATCTTGGTTCTTCATAATGTATCATAAAAACTTTGTGATGCTCATGATAAAAAATCAAAATGCATATTTCAAACAATTTACCTGAGAGACTTAGAAAAATGTGTTCTTAATAATGTACAAGCTTGAGCTAATTGTCAAAAAATAAAGGTTGTTAAACAAGAATTCAAAAAAAAATAATATGGACTAGTGATTCTAATTTATTCACAGGAATCTACATGGATTTTTGTGGCCCATTATAACCAACAATAAGAAGTGACTGATACGTTTTTGGCATTTCTGATCATCACAGTAAATTTATTTCCGTACATGAGGTTAAACACAAGATGAGAAGACAGTGGCTCGAATACTTAGAGAATGGTAATGAAATTTGGCTTCCCAAGGATAATTAATTGTGACAAATCCAAGTCATTTCAATTAAAAATGACTTAAATTTTTAAATTATGATTTTCTTCAGTTTTCGATCCCACAGTAAGGTTTTTCTTTCAAAATTAACATATGAATAAGTTTGATCAAAATCAGACCATATAAACAAAAAATTCAAAGTGGCGATTGTGTAATATGACCTTGATATATTACGTAGCATGACCTTGAATGAGGAAAGTTTTGATTCACACTCCCCTTAGTAGACTACGGATAATATAACAAAGTTACAAATTAATTCTTTGATACACTCTATGAAATAATACGAAACCGGTGAACAAAATGGCACTCGATAGGATTTATTTGTGCATTAAATTGCATCCTATCGGTAGTAATTTTGGTGTGTATATAATTTCTTATTTTAATTTTATATTTTATTTTATAATAAAATTTTAATTTTTAATTATAATTTAAAATAAAATTTAATTTCTTTGAAAAATTTTTAAATATTTTTTAGAAACGATGACAGATATTTTAACAAAGCCCTCATTGATATGATTAAAAATTTTAAAATTTAAATGATAATTTATTCAAAATGAATGTTTAAATGAAATTCAACAAATTTCAAAAATACAGCAATTCACAAAAACACGTCCTGAGTATTTGTACTCAAAATTTAAAATTTCACATGCGCCTAAAAATAAAAACAAAAATTACTTTAAATTTTAAAAGAATATTTAATGCTAAAAGAAATTTCACATGTGAATGCATTATTCGATTTTGTGTTTAATTACATACATTATTTATAAAAGTAATTTTAGCGTCAGCTTCCGTTTTTCTCAAAATGAGAAAAGTATCGATAATTATAATTTTAATATGAGGTGATCCAAGGACTTTTTTAAGATAATTTTGTTTAAATTTGAAATATTTTTCAATTTGCAATTAAAATAAATGAAAATTGTAAACATTTCGATACCGCCAAAAATTTGAAAATCATGATTTATATTCTTTTTTATTAAACATTGATACAGAAATATTTTAAGGGCGCTAAAACACAATCGCACTGCAAAAATTTGGAAAAGATAAGTCGCTGACAACATTTGAGTGACAGTAAAACATTGATTAGCACCTAGATGCGTTATTGTCTTTACCGGATTAACTAATAAGCACACTAAGCACGGGCTTAGGGCACCGCATGGAAAGGGGCACCACGACGAGTTACTACAATTATTTTGGCAATTACTAAATTCTTGCATGAACTAGCATAATGTTCATTTTAAATAAATAAGTCATATTTATTAACTAAATATTTCCACAGAGTTACTTTAATTTAACTTATGATTAAGGGTTAAATCTCTAGTCACTAACTTTTAACTTAAGGCTTTATTATTAATATTAACCATTCTTTGGTAAATTGCTTTCGTAATTGTTTAAGCCAGTGGTAAGTTTAAAGTGTGTGTGTTATCTCAACTTTTCCATGGCTGTTCGGGCACCATACTCGGCAAGTGTTTAGAGCCCCTGAATATGTTAATACCGTCCTGGTTATGATAATAAATAGTTTGTCTAACAAAATTATTACAAGAGCTATAAAAACAATGAAATTTTATATTAATTTTCAACTTATTTATTGGTAACAAAAAATCAATTATTTTCATATTATGCAAATTATATTTCTTTTTTATGTCGGCTAAATCACGAAATCTTCTTAAATTCTTAAATTTATGATATTCAAATTCCTTGTTATTAAAAGCATAGAATGTTTTAAGTGCTTCCGAATGAGTTGAGATTACAGTGTTTGATTTATTAGTAAAATTTTGGTTCTCTTTCTCTCTGGATTCGTTTTAAACTTATCCTGTGACTATGGAAGCGATAAATAAAATATTTTATTTTGATAATCATGAATTCGAATAATCTGGGTTTTATTATATATGACGATGAAATAAATACTTGTCAAACCAAAAATTACAAAAACTTTAAATTTCGAGCTTTATGAGATAGGAGCCCTAAGAATTTCACCAGAACTTTAAACATAGTTGTAGAAGATAAACAAAAGGTTTGAATGTTAGTACATTAGATGACATAGTTATATCAGTCGGTATAATTTCTTATTATTCGGTTTTTGAAGTTAATTTCCGATTTCACAGTTAACTCATTATCGTACACTTTTGTGTCATCATAAATATATTTTCCAAAGCTCATAGAAACAATATTATGATAATAGCGAACAAGCCGACTTTTTCGGCCCTATTTTAAAACGATCTTATTAGAATACTGTAAAAATAAAGTATATTAAATAGTAAAAGGTTGTTATACTTAAATGCTACAAACTAGAGCAAATAAATATTACACAATTGAAAATCACCAACTATATATTTTATATAACATTTCACTTTATATTTTGACCGTTTATCAGTCATCTTCAGGTTAGAAATAACATTAACAATAAAAATTAACAATCACATTAAATGAAAATTGGAAAATTTAAACAAGTTAATCATTAATCATAGTAATCCAATTGTATCAAAAAATGTAAAATTATTTTAATTTT
Source organism: Schmidtea mediterranea (assembly GCA_022537955.1). Lineage (NCBI taxonomy): Eukaryota > Metazoa > Platyhelminthes > Tricladida > Dugesiidae > Schmidtea > Schmidtea mediterranea. The sequence goes on along the minus strand of CM039679.1, from coordinate 303,953,468 downwards.
AAGAAAATAAACTTGTAATTATATTTTTTAAAAAACCTTAAAAATTATCATTCCTTTTAAAAACAAGTTTTTTTAAAAGAATAAAATTTTAAAAGAATAAATTTAAATTTATTTTACATAATAAAATCATTTTAACTTTCCAATAAATGTTAATTTGTGACTGGTAGAAAGTTCTAGAATAAATTTAAGTAAATAATATCAAAATTAAATAGATAAAAATACGTAGTTAATAATCTTGTTTACTTAGTAAAAAGAAATAAAAAAAACAAAAAATCAACTAAAATTTGGAATGTGTAAATGTATTCCATAGAGGAAATTGATAATAATATTTAAGTGTGCTTACGGATTTAAAAAGAAAGCTTGTACCGAAAATGCGAAAATGAAAATGCATTTTCATTAACTTTTTCTTATTTTTCTTTAGGATCAATTAATTTGACTTCTTAAATCAGATCTTCAATGAGCACATCACTTTCACGGATTATTCTATAAGTAGAAACTAATTTTCCATCAATTTCTTTTAAATCTTCGTCTTCCGCAAATATTACCGACTGTTTATTGTCATTTTATTGAACATCAACTCTAATATTTTTTACCAAACTAAGAATTTAGAATTCAAAAATCCAAATTTTACAATAAAATTTAAGACATAGATAACTGCTTCTAAAACTTATTCAACTTTACATTTTTAAATTTTACCATTATTAATTCAAGATTAAACAAAGATAAATATTATTTTTTTTTGCTTTTGTCAGGTTAATCTATCAAATGAATTATTTTTCTAAAAGTAAATTTCTTTTTAAATCTATTTAGAGAAAGAATTTTTTTTAAAAACATGAAGAAATTTCCATTTTTACATGTCAACTTTTGTAAAAACTTAATAAACATGATTAAAATTTACAAGATAAACAGAAACAACAAATCAATGATATTAAAAATAAAATATTAAAATTCAAAAAAATCTTCTCAATGTCAAAAAATAATAAAAAATAATAATCAAATTTAGCATAAACAACTTGATAAAATAGTAACAATAAAAAATATTATTATTTATTTATTTATTTGATCATTAAAATTTTTTTAATAATTGTAGCTTGATAATAGGAGATTTTAGTTTTTACATCTTTTATAATATGTATAAAATTAAATTTTATTAAAAATTAAGTTAAATTGTTTTTTTACGTAATGGTTTCCTGTTTTATCGAAACTAAATTAGTTTATAGATTATAAAGTGAATAATTTTCTCCGTCTTATTTCTATTTTCTCTATTTATTCTTACAATATCTTTATCAGAAATACCTTGGCAAAACATCATTATTCTCAGATAATTAATGTAACTTTAAAAATGTTTTGATTTTATAAGAAATAAAATAAAAAATAATTCTGAATAAAATCATATATCATAAAATCAAATCATAACACTCCTAATTTTATGTACAGATTCTAAGAGGATTAATTTATAATTCGTCGATGTGGTAGGAAGGTTAAACCTTACAATGATTGACAGTTTTGCAGCGTTTATCTACGCCGTATCAATGTCTCTTCAATTGTATCTGGCTTTATTTCTTTGTCTATAAGTTCAGCTACTAAAAATCTGGCAATATCAACTTGAGTAGATATTGTAACTTTTTTCACAAAACTTTTACTTAGATCTTTTTGAGAACTTAACAAATTTGTGAAATATTAAATTACTGTTTTGAAGATAAATATCTCATCAATTTGCTAATATTCATAGCCTCATTTGATAATATTTCCCGCAAACAACGCATTTCGTTTGGTCAAGTACAATTCTGGTCTTCACACTGTGAAAACCCCATATTCAAATAACTTAATGAGGAACTTGTCCATAGGAATCAAAAAATTGTATTGTTAGTTGATAATGCTTCATCTCATAGCCATTTAAAAGAATCATTTGAAAATATTTTGTGTTTGACATTAATTAAAATGTAAATTAAAAGATGACTATATAAATATATAAATAATAATATAAAAAACCTATCAATCTATCATGGTGATCAAAGATTAACTGAATGATTAAAATACTACAATAGCCATCGAAAGAAGCGGAGCGTATGCGAGTCTACTGAAATTTTGATACTGCAACAGTAGCAATACACCTGATTCAGTTCATTAAAAACTTCTATAATAGAGATTTTAATGAATATTCAACTATGATTATGATTACTTTTATGAATTAGCATTTTTTAAAAAGGCTGACAGGTAAATTTTTTAATAAAGTATATTTTAAGGCTTGGATTGTGATCTCGTATATTTATGAGATCATTATTCAAGCTCTTAAATAATACTGTCGGGCCAGAACACAAACGGCCTTGAGAATCGGTAATACACACATAAATACAACATGCAGATTTAAAATCGGACCCATAAAACACCAACTAACCTTGCTAAAATATGAGAAAGAAAACAATTAAATATAAAATCAAGAAACACAAAAATAAATAAAATAATAACAAAGTGCAACAAGATCCGCACGAAATAAACATAAAAATAACACTCTGAACTAAATAGGTCAATAAACCGGCAGGGATATGCACAAGTAATACTCAAGTTATTCTTCACATTATTAGGGTAATAGAATAAAATCTCTGAATGTTAAAAATAGATAAATATAAAGGTTAAATCAAAACTTATGAAGGAGGACGATTAAACCTAGAAAGTTTTTGCAAAAACATAATAATGTACGATAGGGTGATACAAACGCCGGTAAAAATTAAACGAGTCGCAAAAATTTTTTGATAGATAATAAATAAAATAACCCTAACCTGCTGAATGGGAAATAGTTCCGTTGTTAATGATGCTTCATTGTCCCAGGAAGTTCAAGTTCAGGTTATCTATCAATTAATAAATTAACCTTAGTAAAATTAAATGAACAATATTATTTTAATCCTACTTGGTAATTAACGACTTAACATTAGTAAAATTAAATGAAAAACATTATTTTTAAACTTACGTAGTAATTAACTTAACATTAGGAAAATTAAATAAAACCATTATTTTAACCTCACGTAGTAACTAATAACTTAACGAGCATGAATTTAAACAAAATTTTCATATTAATACCAAGCATTAGTTTAATAACGTAACGTTAATAAATCCAAACAAAATTGTCATTCTGATATGAAGTACTAGTTTAATAACTCAATGTTCATATAGCTAAATGAAAATTGTAAGCTACCAATTACCATTATATATTAAGTAATCGAAATTTGGTAACTCAAATGCTATTGTAACATTAATAGTACACAATACATTAATTGGGAAACCCTAGACAAAATATTTTTCCAATGCTGTAAATTAGATAGTACATTAAATTCGATAGTTCAAATAGAATTATCAGTGAAAACATATGAAGTAAAGAAAACGGACAAGGAAGATCATTAGCGCCATCGGGCTGGGAAAATTGCCAATCATAATAATTTAAAATAACCTGTCAATTTTGTTAAGGTAGTATGAAATATAGGAAAATAAGTAATCTAAATTTTGGGAGAAATAATAAGTTAGGTCATGTCCTTATTAAACGAATTATTAAATCTCGGATTCCATCTCCATCGCAGCTGGGCCGGGTAAGTCGAAATCGCCCTAGTGCCATATTTCCGCCGAACACCCCGATGGACCTATATTCGTTAAAGAGAAGCCCGTTACAGAGCTACCCCTATTAGTATCCCAAGTATCTCTTGATAATAGGTCGCCTTAGGAGATAGTCGCACCTGATCCGCAACGATAATAATACTCATTACCCTAAGGAACGAGTGCCCGCAAAAAAGAAATTAGACAGATTAACCAACTGTAATCAACCAATGAGTTATCTGATACTACTTTTATGATCGCGTCTAATAATTACGAAAGGAAATGGTGTTGAAATTTGTTTTTCTGTTTAGACGATTCGTGGATCGATGCATCCCGGATCACGGTGCGCTTTTCCGCACACGCGGCAAACCGATTTCCCGAGGCCCTGTGGGACGTGGGATTCACCGTGTCTCAGGTTAAGGAGTCAAGGTCCGGACAACAATGGCCGTCTGAGGAGATCGAGCTCCCGTTTGTTGCCATAAAACGGGAAACGGGTCGCAACCCGGCGTGAGAAATCCGGGGTCACGCTGAGTTCCTCCTCGCCCGTCTCGAGGAACATCAGCGGCAGACCGACGCCCAGGTGGAAAACGCCAGACGTTACTTAGCCAACGTCAACGACGACATAGCGGCGTGAAGAATTCTCAGCACGGACGGATACGCTCCGCCGTATAATACGTCGTTCAACCTCGACGATCGCAGGTTGAACACGAATTCTAAAGCCGTCGATGTAGTGGTCCCAAGGAGGATCCTTCCCCGAGATATGAGGGCGGAGAAAGAACGAAATGACGAACACCGCGAGCATCCGTATGCTCGAATGAATCAAAGGCGAGATAAATATAAACGCCATCATGGACCAAATTGTAATAATTGATCAAAATAAATTAGCTTAGTTTTAATTGAGTTTTTCTATTGCCGATAAAATCATATGAATAGAAATATCTATAAAATTCCATGACTTTTAGATTGAATCGAATAATAAAAATGTAGAACTGTGCCGTCTAATAATTGTGTTTTTTATAGACATGAAGTCCAACCAAATCCTGCAGCGCGAATTGGATAACGCGCACAGGGTAAACAAGGAGTTGCACAAACAGATTCTGCAACTAACAAGGGAAATACAACAGACTAAGGCTACCTGGGTAGAGCCAAAAAGGGTCAAAATCCTCTACCAGAAAATTACCACGGCACAGAAGGGTTGAGCCGACGAGAAACAAGTGAGCCAGAGTCTAAAAACCCAGATAAAAGGCCTAGAAGTAGTAGTGGCTGCCGGTCAGGAAGGCGCAGCAGTGACGTACCCCATCGTTTTCGCTCCTGTCCAAATAGGCTACAGATATGCGGTGGCTACTCCAAAGGCCGCTCCAAAACCAAACAGACGTCGCCCGGGAGGAACGAGCGCCTCTAGCGTCGGGCCGCTCTACACCACGAATAATACATGTTCCTAATCATTATTAAATAAATGTTTTCTCTCTTGGGTTGTCTCATAAATTAAACGTTTGAACGAAATTAAGATCAGTAGTAGGAGTCGAATTTAAAGTTATATGATGAACAAGACCAAGTAGGGAAGAAGGACCGGAATGAATAAAGCGCACGCAGGCCTTCTAACGGCAGTGCGTTGAACTCAGTTTAAGGTCGTGCCAGAGCAGTTCCTAGATGGCGCTCACCTTTGGCGATCTCAACACCAATGGTTGCATCACAAACGTTGCCTAGTGACGGGTAACTATTGGGGGCAAGAAAAGGTTTACATCTGGTGTCGAGGTTATCAAATCATAAATCCCACAATACTTTTCATCAACATGTATTTTAAATTTACTTCAATTAATTTTCTTTGTGTTTTTTTAGGAATTTATGCCAATTTATGTAAATTAATGGAATTATTTTCCAATAAATGTAAGTCCGATTAATTGAAAACTAAAATTTATTAAAATAAAATTTATTATTAAAAAGATTCTATATTCGAATAAACAATTTCTCTGTTCCTTAGAAATTAGTTTTGGCTGCCATCATTTTTACCTTTTGACAAATCCAAATTTTTGATATTTATTGATTTTATATTTATTGATTTTATGAGGTTTTGGAAATTTCTGTTAATTTCCCAAATTTATAAAAATCTTCCACATTTTGAATGGTATTAATAATTTGGATTTTTTATACTTTATAAAAAATATTATTTTTAAACTTAAGTTATATGAAAACTTATGTTTTCAGTATTTTTTAAACTCCTCATTTAAGGTTCTGGTTCCACTGCTCCTGGTAAATTGCAAATGAAGTAAAAACTCAATTTATTTTTAGTACAAGTTAAATGTTACATTGTTATTTCTTCATCTCCTCAAAAACCTAGAGTTTCGATGGATATTTTTGAAATATCTGAAATGTTGTAAAAATATTAAATTGATTGAATTTCATGAAAAATCTTACGAAATTATTCCTTAATTTTCTTTACAACTCAAAGTAGAGTTTTTGGTATTTTTTCAAAAATTTTCTGCTTTAATTATAAAAAAAATTGTCTACAAAGTTACTAAAAAAGGTTCTATATAGAGTTATTATTGAACTGAACATTTCTACATTTTAAAAGTTTGCATTCATTATTTACTATGTATTATGTGTTTATGTTTAAAAAGAATTTTCTTCAATTTCCTTCCTTCCTATAAAATTAGTTTTTATTCAGTTGAACAAATTACATGCAGACACGGGTAAGTATGTATGTCCTTATATTATAACATTAATGATTTTTTCATTTTATTATAGGAGTTTTTAATGAACTGAAACAGGTGTAGTAAACTATTCAGTGTGAGTTTTCGGTGTGCTCTTGAGTGGATGCAAAGCAATCAGATCACAAGGCAATTGGTCCAATCGGAATTCAGCAATTGGTCTATTGTGGTATACAGCAATTTGCACTTGGAGTGCGACTTCAAACCTGTGGATTAATTACATGTTCCGACACTGTAATCAATAAATCAATTTTTGGGTTCCAATATGTGAATTGATGATTTTAAATATTGAAAGTATTTTTGGTATGTAACTAATGACAATTTATTTTCTTTATTTGCAAATTTTCTGAACTTAAAATTGAAGTTATTAAGATTTTTCTCATTCGCCGTCAAAGTTTGAATTAATTGCATTTTTGTGTCCAGTATATGGCAAAAATTAAACTTGAAAATATATTTATATATTATGATCCGGTTTTCCAAGAATAATTCACAGAGGTCTCCTCCGTGCAAATTACTAATTGGATCGCATGGCCACTATAAAAACAGAAAATACGACCGTTCAAATGCACATACTTCAGAATATCATCAATATAGCATTACTAAATATAGGAATTGTTTTGTTATAGCTACTATGTATAATATAGTCAAAACTCATATTTATTTTACAGGCCATCGTTTCATCATCTCTGGCACTGAAAGTTACCGATTTCGTGAGCTATTATTGAACTGATAGGATCAGAATTCTTCATCAAGAATTTGATTATTAAGTTAAGAAACATTGTAATGTACCAAGTAAGGTACCCTGTATTAATGGTTATTCGATCGCACCTTTGCTAATGATTCTAACAATTCGACAGATGTTATATTCAAATTCCAATAGTTGTTAACAAAAACTTGATGAACTGAATTTATGATAAAAGGGACTCAAACACATCTTAAGAGTCATTATAATTAGATTATCAACCAAAATTTATGTTTTAATGTCCAATGGTAATTCGTTAAATATTAGGTTTAAACGAAGAAAGTCTAAAGAAAAGATTTTCACTGAGGCTTGAGTAGAGGAAGGCCATGATTATGACTTTGATATTGTAACTTTGAGTGTAAATACTTTGCTTTAAAATCTTTGTTTGAACTATAAATTCTTTCGTGTTGACTTTGTTGGGCAAAAACTGACTAGTTGTGATACTAAGTTCCAATAGAGACGAGAAACCTGCAAGAAATTAATAAATAGGTCACCATAAGGAATTTATATTTGTTAGGTCAACGATATTAGCCTAATCGGGACTAATATCAACAATATAGCATTATTATTATTTCACACAATATTACTACTATGATCAATTCTAATGTAATCGCTAATGAAAGAATAGCATAAAAATAATATTTTCTGTTTTAATATAGTTTTTGTCATTGAAATCAATAGTACCAATTGTTGGCGATTTGATCCTTAATTTTATTATTAACATTATATTTTAATATTACCATTTACCCTATAATTATCAATAATATTATAAGCTTTATTCAGTTTATTATCATTTCCACAAATTTCATTATTATCATCGTCATAACTATTATTATTATTATTATTATTATTATTATTATTATTATTATTATTATTATTATTATTATTATTATTATTATTATTATTATTATTATTATTATTATTATTATTATTATTATTATTATTATTATTATTATTATTATTATTATTATTGTTAACATTATTAACATTACAGTTGAAGTTATTGTTATCATAATGTGTTGTTATTGTCTTTATTATTATTAATAATTGTTATTATCATTATATATTTTAAACATGTTTAACAAGGTCCTTAGAAATGCTATTTTCAATAATATTATTGTTCTCTTTAGCAATAATAACTTCGTCACAGCCCATTGTTATAGAATTACATTTAAAGTTTACAGAAGGACGTTAAGAGGGGATTTTGTATCGTATTCTTGTTACCCATCAGTGCCCAGAAGCTTCAACTATTTCTGTAATTTCTGATAAAATAATCATTGTTCCGTAGACAATGTTAATCAATCGGTAGCGATTATTACATAACTCAACCGACCCGGTGATTTCATTATTTTCATCCATGTGGAAATATCCTAACATTTGTTCATTTAACTCATTAGGGCCAATGGAACTTTAGTGGTTGATATTAGTCGACTGCTAACCTTTGAAGGCTCTGATTTTTCAATCCTTTTTAGGGTACCTTAGGGTCATGTTATTACAGACAGAATATCTTCTCGTAACATTAGCGAAGTCTTTTCTTTCTCCAGATACCGCAGCTATACTATCACCTCTTCGTATTGTTCTTTTAACAGTTCGCAAAAGTTTCTTTCATTCAACGACACCTTCTGATTAACGACTGGGTTCGTTGGAATTGTTTCATAGCCTCGGCTAGATAATACGCCACGCCTCACCTGAACTTCTTGTAGTCGGGTTGCGTTGAAATATATACATAATTTAGAATCTTTATGAAATTTTAGCTTGTATTTTTATGGCTTACTTAAACATATATATTTGTTGGGCCAGAACATAAACGGCCTTGAAAATTGTTTAAATGTATCAGTAATATAGTACTAAAACCCAGCACCAAGATAACTTAAAATACAACATAAAACACCAACTAAGCATTTTAAAATCTGAGAAAATATAAATAAATATAAAACTATAAAATAAAGGCTGAATGCTGCTCAAATTTTCCGAATTAATTAAAATACTTAGCGAAGATAGTAAAGTAAAAGTGGAATGCGACTCTATCGTTTATATAATATTCTGATTAAACTGAAAAATAAGGGCGGAACGCTGCTCAAAATTTCCGAAATAACAAAAATACTTTATCGAAAACTGTAATGATAAGGATAAATTACGGCTAAATTTTTATATAAGTAAAATATTTTTATAAAGCTGAGGAATAAGGTCAGATCCCTATTGGTGGGTTACTGGGTATCGTGATTTGTTTTAATTCTTTCACTGGTTTCCCAGGTAACGCCATATAAATATTTTCTAGCTACCACTCGGCACCCGTTGCCAGGCAACGTTGGAAATGTTTTCGAGTGGGTAGATTGTCCTCAAAAAGTGAGCGCTATTACTAATGCCGTAATTGCTCGGACAACCCCTGGGTTCAACGAGCTGTCGTTAGAAGACCTGTGCTCGCTTTAGATCACCCGGTCTCCTTTATGTCGAAGTTTTATCGTTGGAGTTTATCATAAGATCGGAAGGCATTCGACAATGTTGTTTTAGAAATAACAGCTGTTGTATTGTAATGGAGTAATTTTTGGGTGTTGGTTGCGGTGACAGGCAATTATTTAACTGTTGAAGGTACCATTTCAATTAACTAGGACTATAGAAATACAAATGGCGCATATAAAATTTACAAACTCAATAATACTTTATTCATCAACTAAATACATTTTCTATGTTTATCCAGTCTTATTCAATAATCGAGCGGCTCGGCGTTTAGCCCGCTCCTTCCGTCCAGGTCGATAACTATTGGTTGTTGTTGTGGTTGTTGTTGGAGTCGCCGCCGGTTCATGATATACCAATTGAGCCGGGACAAACACGAGGGGATAGGTGACCGCTGCCTCTTCTTGACAGGCGGACAGGGCAAACTCCTACCCTTTTATTTGGATCTTTAAACTCTGGATCAATTGCTTTTCTTCTGCCCATCCCTTTTGGGCCGCTGTAAATCTTTGATATAAGGATCTGGCCTTCCTGGGATCTACCCATGTGGCCTTGACTTGTTGGACCTCCCGGGTTAGTTGGATAACCTGGTCGAGGAGATTTTTATTGGCTCGTATGGCGTGGGCCAGTTCCGTTTGCAGTGGTTGTGATTACTCCATTACTATAATAAAAAACATTAAAACTTTTATTAACCTATTCAAAATTCTCAAGCATACAATTAATTTAAACACATGTTGCAAAACTATACTAAGAAAATAATAACTAACACATTTTCAGAAGTCAAGTATATAATTAAAAACAAATCGTCCAAAGTAAAATTAAATGGTCTAAGTTCCAGAATCAGTGCGGTCTAGAGTCTTGGGCAACTTCTTTATTCCTTCCTCCGGAGAGCAGTTCGGAATCACAAACACGGGCCGCTTTGTATTACGGGCCGGTCTCGGGGGGGAGTTGATAGACGTCCGCGAGTCGTCCGGCTGCTAGGTCGTCTTCCACGTTGGTCAAATAATTCCTGGCCCAATCCACTGCGGAGTTGACGTGGCGCTGGTGGTCCAGGAGGTGGTTCAGAAACGCCAGGGCCCGCACATGGATATCTTGGGCCGGACTCGGGTCGCCGGATTGTCCTTCCTTTTTTGAATTGATTCATTGTAATCTCCACCAGGAGTATATCGTCCCACCGGTTTTCTCCGGGTTGGGGTAGATCGGGGTATTTCTCCTTGTACATGCGTCTCCATATTTGTCGCCACTGGTCGGCGACGTGAGTGGGAACATAGACGCGGGATCCCGATTTTTCTGAACGATGCAATAAATCAACATGGATTAATCGAAGAATCCTTCTATTTAAAATCCGTCCGTTCGGGTATATCTGAGGGCGTTACCTCCTAGGCCTGAGTCAGGTGAGCGAATATCCTATCCCCATAGATAGGAAATAATTTTAATGGGTACTCAGGGTAGAGTAAATTCGACGTTAATTGGAGGAAGATTAACCAGGTTACACCGACATTTATGATTATCCCGACAATGGAAATTGATTACAAGTAATTGAACTTGCCACAAAATGAATCAAATCCTTAAACAAAACTCGGAATAGTTAGATTACTCAAGAGTTCCTGTAAATTCGAAAATGATTGACGTACTTACATTTAAACAAAATTCTGGGGGTTTAATAGCAAAGACGCCTTCGAAGTAATTCAAACGGAGCCTCCTACAAAAGAATTTCTGGGGGCTGAACAACCTACTAGGTGGTAAGGATAATTAAGATATCTAAGCCCTTCCTAAAAATAGTTAGCTTTCTTAAGATAAATCACCTGGGTTGAGATGCCCAATGATATAAACTTTTCTAAAAATGGTCGAACTAATTTAGAAGTTCATAACTTGACATAGGTAATTAGACTCTTCTAAAATGATTCGAAGTAACCCGAGCTTCTGCTGATATAATTGATATAACTATGGTTTCGTAATAGGATCTCCTTTTTTGAAAAAACAAAATTTTCTTTTCGGAAAAGTCAAAGGAAAATTTTCAAAGCTAGTCTAGGTGATCGGCATATTTAGTTTTCAATAAGAGTTGTTCAAAATCCCGTCAGTCGATTCGAAAGATTGGGAAATGGGTTAGAAGGCACAGGTACTCGAATTTTCATCAAAATCACTTGCATAGTTAGGGTTTCCTAAAAGGACGTATCAATTTGCTTCTATAAGATGCTTTGAGCTATCTGACCATTCTGTAAATTAGGATAAAATTTCGTAAGTTAATTTAATCAATTATAATTTTCCAATGTGATAAAATTTGATTCTATAATTGAAAATCCCAACTAAAGCTTCATAAATAAATCCAGTAATTGTAATTTTCTAGTGTGATAAGAATTTAATTCTAAAACTGAAAAAATCCGAATAAAATTTCATAAATAATTCAAATAATTATAATTTTCTAATATGATAAAAATGTGATTCTAAAACTGGAAAAATCCGAATAAAATTTCATATATAATTCAAATAATTATAATTTACGAATATGATAAAAATTTAATTCTACAACTGGAAAAATCCGAATAAAATTTCCTAAATAATTCAAATAATTATAATTTACTAATATGGTAAAAATGTAGTTCTAAAACTGGAAAAATCCGAATAAAGTTTCATGAAATAATTTAATCAACTATAGCTTCGCAATAATTCAAAATTAACTCCAAAATTCCGTCAAATAATCCAAATAATCGGAGTTCCCCAAAATGATAAAACGATTTTTATGATGGAATTTCCTAATGGTCGTATACTGATTCTAGTAGTTGAAATTTTTTGGGGTCAAAATATCCTTAACCATGGGAGTTGAATGAGGGTAAAGTAAGCTCATAAATATCATCAGAAATTAAAGTTCATGGCTACTGAATTTGGGTTGCTTATCCTATCCTCAGCGTGGGACATCGACGTTGCGGTTCTCCTATGGCTTACGCCAGATAAGTCGTAAAATTATAATAATAAAGAGAAAATAATTTACTCATGGGTTGCCCCTCGATTATAATGTCTTCTCCTGTGGTCCTGACTATGGTGCACTTATCCAACGAATTTCTTTGTGGATTCATCTCTAAAGTTTTTGTTTCTTTACAATTTTTAGGCTTGTTTGAAATTTAATCTGCTGCATCGAGTTGTCGCTATACATAGCATCAGTGTGCCTTTTACAGATGCGAGGGAAGATGTGCACATCGGCCAGCAGCGAGCGTGTGCCGTAAAAGGTCACTATTACGGGCATTTCCTAGTGCTTTTTCTAACTAATCTGGGTGTGTGTCCTCGGAATAATATGTACCCATCCGATTTATTCGTAACAGGCCAAGTTTGCAATATTATCGATCCGGCAAATGAAGGTCAAAATCGACGTATGTGGTAATTGCTTGGATTTTATTTATTTTTCCTTATTAGTCTTATTTATCATTTTCAGCGTATTTGTATTTCGCTCTGGATAGATTACTATAATTACAAGAAACGTTTACTAAATCTTAATGTCCATACTTTATATTACGCGGAATCTTGTAGACCCATAACTGTGGATACGGAGGAATTTAATTACATTTTCCCTTTTTCCTCCTGGAAGGTGAGAGTTATTTGTTCATATTGGTGAAAAAATTTTATTTCCTTGATTTGTAGATAACTGATATTAATTGGTAGCATATTACCTTCAATGTGGGCTCAATCAAGTGGAGGGTTCACATGAACGAAATTGGTCATGCCTGTGTGATTAGGAAAAGAACTTTACAGTTATTTCTCACTTAATCGAGTTTTTAGGTCAATTAACGTTTATTGTATGAGAAACTAGATACGGTGCGAGCCGATGCAATTCCGAATTCGTCTAACGCTTGATAAGGCAGGGATACTATTGGCTTGTGTTCTCAAGCAGTTACCCCCTATCATGTATCATGTTGGATTATCTCAAGTTTCTGCGATTATCATTTTATTTCTATGGGAGTTTTCTCTTTGTTTTATATTTTGATTGCTTAACCTCAAGATATTTACAGTAATAATATGTTTTTTAAATTATTAAAATCGATGTTTACTGGTTAAGGAATCGAATGTTTATTCCAGTTGAAGCACATCATCATACAGAGTTATTTTAACTGCGGGATCTTTTCCCAAATCCGCTGGAATCTGTTTTTAGAATATAATCGGAAGTTATCGGGAGCTAAATAGGTTCCATACCTCTTCGTCTGTGGAGTGTTTATTGTGTTGATTAATTTACTCTTAATGTAATATGTTTGTTGTCAACTTAATTATATTCCTCCTACGGGATTGATTTTTATTTCATTTACGATAAATCAATGTGGACTCATTGCTTTTTAACAATGTTTTAATCTACTGAGACAGTTCCGTTAGTTACGGTTGATTACAAGTCGGGTTCTTAATTTGGTAATTTGGTAAATTAATTTTGATTCATGTCCGAAAATTCGTTAACATTAAAATTAAAATATTGACTCTATACTAGTATGGGTCCTTAATAGGAAATTTGGTGTTTACTCAATGGTTTTAACTATCAAGGCTACTTGAAGATTAAACTCATATTCACTTTGGGATGCTTACTCTATTGGTTTACTTACAGAATAACAATCGTTTGTTCACGATTCAGTTTAAGTTCATAATGACTACTTAACTCCATGGTTTATTGAACTGGGTAACCCTAATTGTTGATTGGTATAGGTCCCTGGTAGTCGTTCCATATTTATAACTATTTTAACTTCGTCTCTATAACTTGAGAATTCACAACCATGTTAGGCATCTAGCACTAGTCTAAATCTACTATTTAATTAAAATTTTTTAACAACGATTTCATTATTCATTCCCGTCCCTTTTCCCCTGGTTGACCTTAGGCGCACTGTGTTTATATTACAATTAATGAGTGCCCACTGGACTACTCGGTGTGGTGAATTTGAGCCGTATGTGAATTCAGTTTAGGTCGAATTTAACGAAACCGAGAAGCGAGGAAGTAGCCAAAAGACCACTTCCTTACTTCTCCTTTCTTCTATACGGGATAATATTGACGTTCCGATCCCTGCGTTCCGCACGCCGGGTCTTCACGGGCACAGATCATCGGCGATATTCCACGCACTTACACGAATCTGAATAATATGTCTGATTTTAATGACTTGTGATGTGTCTTTGGCTGTGGGCCGGAAAAATTTCGACATGAAATAAAATAATTATAGAGAAAATAATTTTAGATATTATAAATAATTTATTAATATTAACAAAACAACATAATAAGTACTTGATCCAACGACAAATCATACAAACACTACTCTCCCCACGCCGACATCCAAGCAGAGCTCCATCGAGATTGCAAGGACGCGACGCGGAGAGAGAGTTCCAAAATAAAACTCACCCTAAAATAGATTTTTAAACAAAACTAGTTCAAGTTTGAAAAACTGATTAAAATTGTGTAAAAATGAATCGGTATATATACCTATTTTTTGTCCCTAACCTTGCGTGTTCTTTTTGATTTAGTAAAACAAAATTCGACCTTGGGATTTTCTAGTGTATTCTAATCTTAATTTTTATTATTTTTTAATTTCATTTGATAATTTTTTATTTGAATTTTTTATTGAATTATTTCTAATTCAAATTCTTTGATTTTAATTTCATTTTCATGAAATTTTCATTTTTGTTAAATTATCAAATTTCGGTCGAATTTGTTGGGTTTTCGTGTTATGTTTATATTTATATCGTGCGGATCTTGTTGCTTTTTGTTATTATTTTAATTTATTTTTATGTTTATTATTTTATATGTAATTGTCTTTTTCCTCATATTTTGATAGGGTTAATTGGTGTTTTCATAGGTTTTGAATTTAAAGCTGCATGTTATATTTGCATGTGTGTTACCGATTCATTTAAACATTCACAAGGCCGTTTGTGTTCTGGCCCAACACTATTAAGAGCTTAATAATAATAATGATGATAATAATAATTATAATAATAATAATATTAATAATAATAATAATAATAATAGTAATAATAACAATAGTAGTAATAATAATAAAAATAATGGTAGTTATAGTAATGAGAATAATAATAAATGTAATAGTGGTAACAATCAATAAAGATAACACATAATTGGAACAATGATAATGATAGTGTCAATTATAGTAGACATAGTAGTTATAATAGGGATAAGGGTAAGAGAGCAACTGTGTGGGTATTTAACATAGCAAAGGGTTTGCAGGCCATCGAAAAATCATTCAACACGGAATAAGATAAGAAGGACTACGTGAATGGACATAAATATAAATGATATAAAATTATAGGTTAACATTTGAAAAAGAATGGAGAATAATGGGACTTAAAAATCGAGCACAGGCCTTCTATCGGCAGCTCGTTGGACCCATGGATCGTTCGGTCAATTATAGCATTAGCAATAACAATCACTTTTTGTGAACGACCCACCCGCTCGAACAAAGTTCCAACGTTGCTAAGCAACGGGTGCCGAGTGGTAAGCGAAAGATATTTGTATGGGGTTGTCTGGGTAACAACCATATAGTTTACAAATATCAACACCCAGAAACCCACCAATATTTAAGAAAATTATGAACAATAATTGCATCGATAATTCCTAACTTTTAATTTATTCGAGATCCACTCTATTGTTGCGACAAAGTCCATTATCACATAAGTAATTTAATAATTTTTCACATAAATTTCTTTACACGAATGTTATGATGTAATGAGAACTTTGATTAAGTTTGTCAACGATCTCCTTTGCGAAATTCAGAAAGTAATAACTATACAAATTAGTTTTTCTATTTTAATTAAAATATTAAAATTTTAACTTTTCTTCAAAAAGTAATAATTAAACGGTAAAAAACTAAAAAAAGTTATTTTGAATATATTACTTTCAAATTTAATAGTTCAATTCGACAACAAAGATGTAGATGAAATATTGTTTTAGATTATGATAAACGTATTATAAATCAATTATTTAAATAAAATATAAATAAGTTAAAACTGTGTGCTCAGAAATTAGTTAGAATTGCTATATTTTATTTATAATTTATCTAATACATTAAAATTATTTTGAAGGTATAATTTTGTTTAAAATCATTAATAAATTTAAGTTTCTCTGACCTTGATAAGTTTATTTACATTTTCATTTATTATTGAATAATTGTCTTAGAAGCATGTTAAATGGTATACTAACAATTTTATAACAATGCAATTATTTTTTAACGAGGTTTATTTTATTAGTTGATTTATTATTGGCATGTTACTTAACTATACATATTAATTATATTTAACAATCCCTGTTTTACAGAATAAATATTTAGATTAATGAACATTATTGAAGATGATCTTTGACAAATCAACTCCTTTCAATGATATAGAAACTAATAGAGTTAATTGCTGTGCGGATATGGGTAATAAACGCCGGGCAATAAATGACAAAGGTATTGAATTTTTTTAGTTTCTTTAAAAAGCTATAATTTTAAATAATATAGTAAAATCACTTTAAATTTTATTTTATGTTGATTGATTTTAATATAATAGTAAATGGCATTTCTATATAATTTTTAATCTATTTTTAACTTTATCTATATAATAATTACTGGGGAAAAGACATCTGGTTCGAAAAAATCTATTTACTTGAACTTGTTAATCATGAAGATCGAAAGTGATTGATAATTATAGTTTATCAATTTAAGCTTTACCAAACTTTAATAATATCTGATATCGTGTTGTAAATTAAGAACTTCTAATGTAAGAAATTCACACGAAATCTTTATTATGTTCCTTCAAAAATTTTTATCGTTGAATAATGGTTGCAAATTTAAAATACTATTATAATCTATCTGTTAAAAAAACGCCGGTAACTCTTAGCAACAATAATTTTTCTCATTTTTAATTATAACTTACTAGGAAACAACATTCAGTTTTATTTCGAGAATAGCCAAATGTCATTTATATTAAGGTTTATAATTTTCAGTAGGGATCAAAAATTTGTTTTCTTATTAAATAGCAACAGATCAATGAATTGCGTATTTTACGAAAAAGAACCTAAAATTTATACTTATTTACATACATAACTTATAGCGTATATTTAGAAACTTCAAGCGGATTCTTTAAGCCGATTATTATGTAATACTACTAATAATAATAAATAATAATAATTGTTTGATCCGGAAGCAGTCTGATCCGAATCAGCATCCATTAATTTATTCAGTTCTTCATCATTGCCGATAGCAGATTGCCAATCTTGAGGAATAATACGACTTTTCTTGTTATCTCTTGCAGCATCACCAGTCAATTCAAGTAAATCAGCAGCTAAGTATTCCAAAACTGCTGCCAAACAAACCGTTGCTCCAGCTCCAACACATTCAGCAAAATTTCCCTTTCGCAACTTCCTGTGAATTCTACCAACAGGAAAATGAAGACCAGCTCTTGAGCTACGAATTCTGCTTGGGGACTTCTTTGTTTTTCCAGCTTTACTTTTCGTAGACATCTTAAATGACGTTGATTCTAGCACTGAAATCGAGGATTTGATAATACATTTTCATTTGAAGAATAAAAATTAGAAATGAGCATGAACAGAAATGTCGACATAATTTCCGATTCCTTTTCTATAAGCGGTGACATTATTTCGCACGATAAAAGAATTATGGAACTATTTAACGCGGCACAGAATAATCCGCAATATGCACAAAATAATCCACTTTCAGATAATTCAAGGTTTTCACCACATAAATTTGAACAATACTCTACCAATTTCATCGTCATTTATATTCAAACTTAAAGAAATTCCGTTTTGGCGTATATTAAATGGCTTCTGAATATTTTCGTTAATAATTAAATCAGGGAAATCATCAACAGGCTTGGTAGTCTTCTCTGCCTCAGAATTTTCTACCGCTGCTTTTGAGCGACTAGGTATTAAAGCTGGAACAATATTTCTATTTTTATTGAAAATCACTCTCCATTCATTTACTCTACTTGATACATGTTTAGTAATCATGAGATCAAAATTAAAACCAGGTGCGAAACTTTTAATATTTTTAACACTAGATATACCAGCGATTTGAATATACCTATTTCTACCAAACCAGTCAAAATGACTGGTGCATAAAAAACAGGCTTCTTGTGGTTTAGAGTCTATATTTACTCTTAAAAATGACAAAAATAGAGTTGAAAAATATTAATTATAATAGATAAATGAATTTATATATATTTCCAAATAACAAAACACTTAATTATTTACAGTTTGTTGCTCACAATTTCTACATGTGTAGATTTTGCTGCGTGTAAACTTTCCGCATAGACTTTTTTTGCATTTATTGCAAATATTTGTAGTTTTATTGTTATTGCAATATCCTATTTGACACCATTTTCGTACAGGAACTGTGGCATTTATGGTTGGTATATTGGTTTCGTGTGGTTTTTGCCTTGAAGTCTGATATTCTGAAGCAAGTTCTTCTGCTAATTGAAACAGAAAGTCTTTTCGTGAAATATTTTCTCCTGTTGTGTTTTTGTACAATACCCAGCTATTTATTGCGGCTAAATCTAAAATATTGAAAAATACTTGAAGAAGCCACCTTCTAGAACATGATTTCACCGTATATTTTCGTGCCATTTGATCAGTAACATCGACGCCAAATTTGGTATTATTATAAAACGATACGGTTTCAGGTAATTTCTTTGCAGCTTTATCAATTTTGATGTGTTTATGTTTTATACTTAGTAGAAGTACTTTTTTATTAGGTTTGCTCTTATAGACAGTAAGTTCGCATCCATTAGATTGGTACAACATCGTTGAGAAACGTGCCATGCTGTCTTTTTTCAGTTTGCAAATTTTCGGCAGTTCCCTCTTGTTTGCTTGTATTGTTTCAAGTAACGAAGTGTTTTTAGATCGTAATTTCAACGCCAAGGGAATACTTGTAAAAAAATTATCAGTTGTTACAGTTCTACCCTTCATGGTATATGGTTCAAGAAGTTTTATCACGACAAATTCGCTTAGTGGAGTTGATGCATTTCGTGTCTCGTCTTTTCCTAAATACGGAAAACCATTTACCACATATTTCGTCTCTACATCGGACGCCAACCAGAATTTTATGCCAAATTTTTGGGGTTTGTTTGGCATATATTGAGTAAATCTGCATCTGGCCTTTGTTGGGAAAAGTTGCTCATCCACGGTAATATAAGCTCCCGGTTTGAAGCAATTTTTACTGTTTTCAATAAATTTATCCCAAACTGCTGAGACTAAAGCGAACTTGTCTGTCTGCAAACGTTGACTCCTCTGATTTTTTTTGTCAAAACGAATGTATCGTAAAATCTAAGTAAAATCACGTCTACTCATAGTGTTGGAGAAAAATGATGGTCCCCACTTGTTATTCCACAAATATTGAATCCTCAAATTATTTGCTTCGTACGCTCCATGTGCATATAATATTGCTAGAAATGCCTTCAATTTTTCTTGCGTAATTGTCCAGTTTTTCCCCAAGACTCGAGAGGCTTCTGACTCAGTACAAATTCGAATATGTTCCAAGATATGGTTGTCAATCAGTAATAGGAACGCACTACTTAGATTTCCGTTCATAATGTTTCTTTTAGCATGTGCTGTTGGCCCGTGTACATCTTTGAAAGCACTATGATGTGGTGATCTACCAGCACTACCTCCTTCAATTCTCGTCCAAATATTTCCGTCTGAAGCAATTTCAGTTTGCTGATTTTGGTATGTTACTTGCACATTCATCTTCAGAACTGGAAGGGAATCGCATACATCGTCCTGTGCGTTTGTTTAGAATCTTTTCGCGATCACTGTCACCTGACTGATCTATTTTGTCTTCATCAGGAATTTCCTCATCACCACTTTCGATAATAGCACTACTATTATCACCATCACTATCATATGATTCACTTTCTACATCTGAACATTCCAGAGGTATGTTGGTTGCATTTTCTAAATATGTAGAAAGTTTTGCTTTTTTTGACATTTTTAGGGGATCACAATCACTATAAAAATCAGTGCTATATGTACTGCATCGGTCTCATGATTCCCAAAATCATACATTTTTTCATACAAACACAACCTGTCATTTTGACTGGTACTGGTATAAATGTCAACAACAAAAATTATATTTGTTACTAATGTATATAAAACAACATTAAGTTTATAAAACGTACTCTAATTTTAGCTACAAAAGTCATAACATCTTTTCTGAAAAAAAAGTGTAATATAGTAGGAATTTTGGATTGAAATTGCACGACCAGTCTAAATGACTGGTCTGGTAAATCTAGTGTTAAAATCATTTTCAAAAATACCCTTTACGTATTACAAATATTTAAACACCCATTTTTTACCATACAAATTAAAATCACCTTAAAGCCTTTTTTACAAACACACATTAGAAACTAGGGCCAAATTATTGTTTTTCATTTAATTTTAGTGAATTTTAATTTTAAGATCCTCTACAATTTATTTTAATTTGGTGCATATCTAATAATAATAATAATAATAATAATAATAATAATAATAATAATAATAATAATAATAATAATAATAATAATTATAATAATAATAGGAGTAATAATATTAAGTTAATGATAATAATAATAATAAATAATAATACAATAATAATAATAATATTAATAATAATATTAACAATAATATTAATAATATTAACAATAATAAAAAAAAAATAATAATAAAAAAAAAAAAAAAAAAAAAAAAAAAAAAAAAAAAAAAATAATAAAAATAATATAATAATAATAAAAAAAAAAAAAAAAAAAAATAATATTAATAATAATATTAATAATAATATTAATAATAATATTAATAATAATATTAATAATAATATTAATAATAATATTAATAATAATATTAATAATAATATTATAATAATATTAATAATAATATTAATAATAAAAAAATATATAATAATATAATAATAAAATTTAATAATAATAATTAATAAATTTATAATAATATTATTAATAATATAATAATATTAAATAATATTATTAATATAATAATAATATTAATATAATATTAAATTTATATTTAATAATAATATAATATAATATTAATATTATAATAATAATATTAATAATAATATTATATAATATTAATAATAATATTAATATTAATAATTATAATAAATTAATAATAATATTATAATATATTTATAATAATATTATATAATATTAATAATAATATTAAATATAATATTAATAAATAATATTAATATAATATTATAATAATATTAATATAATATTATAATATTAATAATTATTAATAATAATATTAAAATAATATTAATAATAATATATAATATTAATAATAATATTAAATTAAATAATATAATATATAATTAATAATATTAATATAATTTATAATAATATAATATATTAATAATATAATAATATTAATTAATATATTAAATAATAATAATATTAATAATAATATTAATAATAATATTAATAATAATAATAATAATATTAATAATAATAATAATATTAATAATAATATTAATAATAATAATAATATATTAATATTAATAAATAATAATAATAATAATAATATTAATAATAATAATAATAATATTAATAATAATATTAATAATAATAATAATATTATTATATAATAATAATAATATTAATAATAATAATAATATAATAATAATAAATAATAATATTAATAATAATAATAATAATAATATAATAATAATAATAATAATAATAATAATATAATAATAATAATAAATAATAATATAAAATAATAATAATAAATAATAATATTAATAATAATAATAATAATATTAATAATAATAATAATAAATAATAATAATAATAATAATAATAATAATAATAATAATAATAATAATAATAATAATAATAATAATAATAATAATAATAATAATAATAATAATAATAATAATAATAATAATAATAATAATAATAATAATAATAATAATAATAATAATAATAATAATAATAATAATAATAATAATAATGTTATAAATATGCTCGTAGCTGACACACAGTGCAGGATTTTCGTATAAGCTACATAAGTTATAGCTAAGGGCTCCCACTTTGTTCAAGGCTCCAAACAACATTGACCCAGTAAGCAATTGTCATTTTTACTTAAATATATTGCAGCATTATTTGTCCCAATGCTGCGTGTCCGGGATCTTCCATACTTTTCATCCGATTTTTTAGATATTATTTTCGAAGATCAAAGCGCTATTGGGCCTAGGGTTTGCATTACAGATAATTGGTTAACCGGTATTATCGGTAATTATGACTTCCGAAGTTACTGATAAATTTCGACAAAAAATATCGTAATTTTTAACTCTCTATATTAACAACGACAAATTAACACACTGCCCGTGATGGGATCGAGCTGATAGATTTGGCAGATAGATTCTTCGTCGAGAACAATGTATTCTTTCAAAATTTCAAACTGATGGAAGGTACTTTTTTTGAAATTTTTCAATTTGGTCACCTATCTCTATCGAGAAATTTCTTAACTAGGTGATTTTACATAATATTAACCCTTTAATGCATGTACCTGGTTCAAAGCGACTTTATACTGTGGCACTGATTCAGTGCTCAAATAAACTTTTTTACTATTCAATGCATGACAGCGACTACAAGCAAACTTACATATATACAACGATGCATGAATGGTGGCGACAGCATTCATAGTTTTTCTGTAACAGCCAGTCGAGGTTTAAATTCAGAAGAAAATCCATGCATAAGAATCTAATACATGGATTTTCTTCTGAATTCAAATCTCAGCTGACTGCTACAGGAAAACTATGAATGCTGTCGCAACCATTAGCATTAAAAACGCATGTAAAAGTGTGAAAAAATATGAAAGAGTGAGTTTTAAAAAGTAAGAATTTTAAAAACTGTTTTTACGGTTCGGCTTAAAATTATTTCATTATTATTTTATAATAGAGATGTAACGTTTAAAGTATAAAATTTGTTTTACTAAAAACATGAAGATTCCCCTGTATTGCTCCTCTACACTCTAGCATGCCATGACATTTTGTAGTTCGACTGAGCTGGGAAAATGATACAATATTTCTGATCTTTTATTTCGTATTTGGAGTTGATATTATTGTGGAAAGTTTTTTTTGTCTTTACTGCAGTCACATTTCAGGTAAGTGCATTTTTCACAAGTACGCACATAAGCTATGTGATATAACTGACATAGGATATATGAACTTATAAGAAGCTCCATATCTCAAATAGCTTTTGACCTTATCAAGTCTAAATCCGGCTCTGCTGAGACGATTAATTAGACAGAAAATTCACAAGGACAGCTTGCAAAGCCTAAAGTGCCAAATATAAATTTCTGCTAATATACAATCCACCATTTTGATGGATTTATAAGTTCTTATGATAATCATTACCATAAAATTCAGGTTCGAAAATTTATTTTGATTACCACCTGACTGGCTAGCTGTAAATATGTTAAGAAACTTTCTATAGTTTATAATCACAATTTATAGTTTTTCATTTTAATCATCACCAAGTTTGATCTTTCTAATTTTTATCCTATTTGATTTAAAGATATAATTTTTCTCAAAAAATTATGCTATTTTTGTTACATATTTCTCGTTGAGAGACACAATGAGAAAACAATTCCATCCATTATCCATCTATCAAAAAATTAATCCTCATACATAATGAATGTATTAGAATTATGGAAATAATTAGCATTCTATAAATTAGGTTTCCAGCCTCATTTGTATTGGTTTTAGTTATTTCATAGGATAAGGGATAAATATTTATTGGCAGTAATTCAATATTATTTTTAAAGAAATAGATGGTAGCGGTTAAAATGGTATGTGGACATGAGGGTAGTGGACAAAATGTTTAGTATTCAAAATTAAAGATTGTACATTTTTAAAAAAAATTAAAAAACGAAATTCTGAATTTGCATTTAAAACTTTTTGAAATTCGGTCAGATTCCGAAATTTTTCAGATTTATTTTAGATTTATACTAATTCTTAAAAACCTTATTTAAGATACTGTTTCTATGTATTGAATAAAAAATACTTTATTAAAAATAAAATTGTATGAAACTTTTGAATGGCGCATTATCCAAGCCACATAATCTTGCTACTATCGCAGAAAGTGATTTATCTCGTTTGTTTATTAAATACCTTGTAATCATTGTTTTTATTGGGAGCTTTTTCTGGGAGGACATCGCGTTTTAAAACATTAATATTATGTATTGTTTTCAGGTGCGTGTGCTAAGGATTTGTCGTCGCACCATTAGTTTTTACTATCACATTACACATTTTACTGTTAGGTTTTTTGATCCTCTCAAAAAATGTAACCAAACAGAATTTTTATTTTTACATTGCTTCATATAAATTTTGTTATCTACGCTTTTTGATGTTATTTTGGGGTAAACTGTAAAAAATAATTTAAGTTATTGAACAAAAAAATTCTAAAATAATGATTTTCAAATAATAATAATAAATTAAAAATGTTCTAACTTACCTAGTTCAAAAATAACGATAATTGAACAAGAAGTATGGTCATAATATATGCACCACAATAATTAAATTAAAAAAGAAGCAAAAAAATACTAAAGTAAAAAACCAAAACAATATAAAAAAACTTTTTGCGGAATTGAATACTACATTTATTACATAGTAATAACTTGCTGAATACCTGTAATTTAACAATTGTTATTTTTTTATAAATTATATTGTTTACAAATAGACATAAAATTAAAACATATAACGGTAAATATGATATAGTTAAAAAAATTAAGAGCAGGAATAAATAAAATGGAATGTGGACAAAATGATAGTGTACAAATTTTGTACTACAAAATGGTATGTGGACATGATGATAGTGGGCAAAATAGTAGAGGAAAAGATAACTCAACTATATACCAGTTTTGTAAATTATAATATTTAATCCTAATACTATTATACCCGTACCATTATGTGCTAGAACCAATTTGATAACCGTCCCTTTATTTATCAATCGCTCTGGATTTCTCGTAATTATTAGTTACTGTTACAAAAAATCTTGGTTTATCGAATTACTAAGGGAATATAGGATTTTCTTTATTTTTTAATAGTCTAGCTCTTTCATTACTATTCAGTTCTTATAGTGTTACTGTTTTTATCTCCCTTTTTTATTTTATTAAAATTAAGTTATTCACTAAAATTAATTCAATAATGTAACAATAAACAAATTGTGGCGAAAATATGTGTTAAATAAATTAGAATATTGATCTATAAACACAAATCGAAGTAATGGAAATTATTAAGAATTATCATTTTTTACTGAAATAATCCAAAGAAGGAAAAACAATAATAATTTCCAAATATAATACAACCGAGGGAAGTCAGGTGCATATCTAAACTCTTTGTGAAGATGGATATAGAAGTATTAATGTTATTTGATGATAAAAATGCTTGGTTTCATATTATATCTGTTAGCAAGAATACGGTGATAATGTAAATCTGTGCTATGCAGGAGGTAAATGTAGAGTCCAGTAGTCTTATATAAAAAATTTGTGGAACAGACGTGATATGTGCTGTTTATTTGTGGTAAGCACTACACAAATAAATATTAAAAAACATAATAATAACTAACAACATTAATAACAATAACTCAATTTCAACTGTCTAAAAAATATCACCCGGTTCCGTTTATAATGACTGTTTATAAATCGTAATATAAAAATCTTTCTCTTTTGATATTTTGTTTATCTGTTTTCGTTGTCTTGTTGAGCACGCTACTAATTCAGTTACTACGCATGGATAATTTCTTGATATAGATACATTATATTTGTAGTTATTGTTGAGGATATATTATCTTTTTTCTAATTGATCAATTTCAGAATGCGAGATTAATTTCTTTACAGTGGTTACGGCTAATAGTTCGAAATTTAAACAATCGACATTGTTGTCTTCTTTATCTTCGAATAAACATAACTAATTGTTGGTAGACCATATGAAAACATTTACACAACAAAAACTTCTTTATTTTTAAATTATCTAATATACAGTAAAAATTAATTTAGATTAACCAATATTTTAAAGCACGACTTCTTACCACAATTCTAATTTTTATATTATAATTTAACACCGCCATATTTTATCAAAATTTACATTTTTTCATCTAAACAACCATTTTTCATTTAATTTTCAAAGTAACATTTCATTATTATCCATTAAATTTAAAAATATACTTAATTAGAATAATAGAATATTTAAACAAATATCAATATTGTAAATATTGATAATAATTCAAATATCTCCCACCTTCTTCAAAATCTGTGATACTCCTTTAGCCATTCGATTTTTCTGTATTTCTTTCCATCTGGGTATTCTAGTTCAACTTGGTGATCTGTTGGAAAACCAATGATCTTGACGGTCCTCGAACAAATTACTATTTTTGATCCCTTTTGTGGGTCAACTTTTACTAGAAATTCCTGACCTTCCTCAAAATGCCGATGTACCTTCTTATCAGCATCTCTTGATCTCATTTTATCTACAACTATCATAAGGTTACCCCATGGCTTCAATAATACTTGTTCTTGATTCATATATATGAAATTATTCTTCCCATGTATGTTAACCTTTATTCCGAACAGTATTTCCATTGGCGAAAATTCTGTAGAATTCTGCATTGTTGAGTTTAATGAATATTCAATCTTTGGCATAATATCGTACCAACAATCTCCAGTTTGCCCGTCATTCAAAAATGTCACAATCATATCACGAGCTGTTCGTATAATCCGTTCCGCCAAATCGTTAGACTTGTGATCTTATGGAGAAGTAAATATCCATTAAATATTATAAGTATCCAATAAGCTTCTGATCTGACTTCCTTTGAAGACCTTACCTCTATCTGAAACTATGTAATTTGGTATACCGAATTTGTACATCCAGTTGTGTAAAAGCACTCGATATATGGTCTTCTCATCTTGCTTCTGAGAATTTATTATTACTCAGAGAATTAGATACTCTGATGTCTTATTTGTTATAACTTTCCTTTTCATACACAAATAACATTTCTTAATAATATCCCGCATATCGGTTACCATGTGTATCCAAAAATTATGATCTGACATATAACTTGTTGTTTTCTTAACTCCTAGATGACAGAGTTTTTTGTGCATATGCTGCACAAGTTGTGCCACCAAGTTTTGTGGAACTATTATTTTTTGCTTAACATCATTCACTATTAATAACAGGTTATCGTCTACCAATATCTGATCTAATCTTTTCAAATAGGGTGACTCTCGAATCAATTGAGGCACTATGGGGGTCTGATTTAATACATACTGTATTTCTTTATTGTAGATAATAAAGTTTCACGAGGCTTTTTATATGCCTGTATATTAAATCTGCCTGAAGTAATAACATTTAAAAATCTTACCCGGCCCTTCTCAAGTTTCCCTTCTTCGTGTTCGCTTTACACTGAAAGCAAAAACGTAGTAATATCATCGATAAACCATCAGCGTTATTGTGATCTTCACCCCTCCGATATTTAAGATCAAAATCGTAACCTGATAATTCACTTAAGCATGCTTGGAATTATGGGTTTACTGGTTTCGACGTTGATTGTAAACAATTTAACGCCAATACCCTTTCTCGTGAGCACTTAGAAGCCTTGAGGCGTATGCAATGAAATTTTCATAACCATTTTGAACTTGACTCAGAACAGCACCGATACCACTAAAACAAGCATCCGTATCCAAAATAAAATAATCAACTTCAGTTCGAAACGCCACAACTGTTACACTTGATAATGCTTGTTTAAGTTTTTGGAAACTTTCCTCACACTCGTCGTTCTTGTTAATATCCTTTTCGTGTCTTTTTGTGGCTTCGTACAACGGTTTTGCCATATCAGCAAATTTTGTAAAAAAACTTACGATAATAATTAACTAATCCAAAAATGAACGAAGCTGTTTAATGCGTTTCGGTATTTCAGCTTCAATTATTCTCTTTATCATACTGCTATTTTTAGATATTCGGCCTACTGAAATTTTATGACCCAAAAATATTAATTCAGTCTTGTAAAAACTGCACTTCTTAAGATTGCCGAAAATTACATTTCTAAACTATAAAAACTGGACTGACTGCTATCAGATATCTATAATGTGAAAAGCTCTAAACACCAAAAACAATTGTGAAAGAGTTTGAAAAGCATATTTGCAAAGAACAGTTATAAAATATGCTCGAGATAAACAAGACTGTTGATTCAATGACAAAACAGAAATTTGAAATAGAAGATGGCGTTTTATTTAAAAGCAATAAGAATTACAAAGAAAATGACTAATATTATGGTCCTGAAGAATTCGTTAAAAACATGAAAGTAGCTATTAAAAAGCATGATAATGGAAACTAATTGATAATAAAAATTGAATGATTAAAACCATTTAAGTGAGGAGGATTATTTTAATGTAATAAAATTAGTTAAATAAATAGATAATCAAAGAAAGAATGATACGTTTTAATTAAAAAACACCAATTGTATATTCTGTATAACATTTCACTATATATTTCGACCGCTTAACAGTCTTCTTCAGGCTAGAAATCACATTTACAAAACCTAAATGAAATTAAGAAAAATTTAAACAAATTAATCAATAATCATTGTAATCAACTCGTATGAAAAAATATAAAATTATTTTTAATTTAAAAAATAAAACATTCTTTTTAAACAAAATTTCAATAAAATTTTTAAAATATTTAATTTTAAAATATAAGTTGAATTATAAATAATGCATGTTGTACGTTTATGTAGTATGCAAATTCATTATGATTATGAGGAAGTTTTATGATGAAGAAATTTTTAAATTGAAAATTTTAAAAATTAAAAAGTTTAGATTAATTTTTAAAAAAACAAAATAAGAAGATATTTTAATTAAAAATATCTTCGTAGAAAATTTGTTTAAATAAGGAAGATTAAAGCAGATAAGTTTTGAGTGTGATATTTATTGAAATAAAATTTATGGAAACAAAAACTGATGTTAATGTTTTTACAGGATGAACCTCCTAATATGGTGGCAGCGGTAAACACGGACGCAATCACCGAAAGATTGCTACCAAAGGTATTCTGCCAAGGGGACGATTTGGAAAAGTTCATTAAAAGATGCGAAATTTATTTCGACGCCAAGGGAATCACGCAGAAGAAAGACCAGGAAAGATTAACATCTTGCATGATTGATGAGGATCTCCTGGAAGTGTACGCCAAAACACTGAAAAAAGTCGAAGGATTCCAGGCTAGGTTGCGATTGGCATTCGATCGTGAAAGAGATGTTTAAAGGATCTACAAAACTTGTTGAATTACAAGCGAAGGGTGAAGAAATAGAAACGTATTTTAAAAAGGTGGAGGACCTTGTTGATAGGTTGTTCGAAAATAAAGAATTTACCAAAGAGAAATTAACAGCAAGGATGTTAATAGTATGTGCGGAGAATAAAGAAGTTGAGAAAGAATTGATACTACGGAAGATAAAAAGCACAGAAGAAATAAAGGAAACACTAACTCTGATGGACAAAGTAGAAAAGCAAAGAGAACAGATAAACAGTATGAAAAGTTACGCCAGAGTGGTCTATCAGGAACCACAGGGAAGAGTACAATACAAGAAGAAAGAACAGAGAGAAGAAAGTATCCGAAGAGAAATGCCAGAATGCTGGTTATGCCACAAAATAGGACACACGAAAATTGATTGTCCAATAAAAGGTAAAATAGAATGCTGGACATGTCATAGAAGCGGACATATAAGTAGAAACTGTCCAGATAAAAAAGCTCCAAGATGTTTTGGGTGTGGGAAAGAAGGTCATATAAGAAGATTGTGTCAGGAAATACGCTGTGAAAGATGTAGCAGAAATGGTCATAGATCCGAGGAGTGTTATACAAAGATGAGGTACGGGCAAGCGACGGAGAGACAAAGATTCACGGGAAACAGATACAGTCGAATAAATGGTATCGAGGAAGAAGAAGAAAGGGAATCGTGTGTAGAGACAAATGAAGATAATTTTAGGAAGACGTACCCAAACAACAGGGCTCCACCAGTAGAGGAGTTGGTTGGAGCCATATTCTAACAGAAAATTTGATGGATATCCTCAAGGGGCAGAAAAGTGGGAGAATGTTCGAAGGGTAAGCGAGAAAGTATACAGGTTCCTAAAGAGAGAAATGTTTGAAGAGGAAGTGGAGAGAATTGGAACCATCGAAACGGAGCAGGTTGTTGAAATTTTGTATAACAGAATGCAAGGAAGGCCTAGTATAACAGTAAGGATGAATGGGGAAAATTTCGACTGTTTATTAGACACTGGGGCAAGAATCAATGTAATGAGTGTGAACTGTTTCAACAAGCTACGAGGACAACAATTGATGAAAAGTGACGATAAGTTACGATGCGCAAACGAGAGTACGATCGAGACAATAGGAAAAACGAAGGTGCAAGTAACCATTGGAAATGTTTCGAAGAAAGTTATATTCATTGTGGCGGAGAAAGTGACACCAGACGTGATTGGAGGAATCGAATTACAAGAAACATTTGGATTTAGACTGTTAAAAATTAAAGATATCGAGGCTAGTGAAAAAGACAAGAACTATATTGTAACATTGAAGCAAAATTTGGCAGAAAAATAAAGGATGAAGAACGATTGATACGAGCGTTGGAGCAGTTAAAGATCAATGAAGATAGCAAATTAAAGGAAATTATAACAAACAGTGGAAACGTGTTTATGGCAGATAAATGGGATGTGGGTCGCACACATTTGGTAAAACACAAGATAGTTACAAGAGGTGAGCCGATAAACATAAAACCATATCGCCAACCACTAAATTTGGAATCAAAGATTGAAGAAGCAATACAAAATTTGTACGAAAATGGAATTATACGGAAATGTAACTCTCCATGGAATACACCGCTAATATGTGTATGGAAAAAAGAGAAAAAGGATATTAGACTATGCTTGGACTTTAGACAGCTGAACGCGGTAACAGAGAGGCAGGCATTTCCAATGCCAAACATAGACGAGATGTTGGATTTGTTAGGAGGATCCGTCTTTTTCGGCTCAATCGATCTAGGTAATGCATATTACCAAGTAGAACTAGAAGAAGAATCACAGGAGAAAACAGCTTTCTCAACAAAGAACGGACAATATTGTTTCAACAGAATGCCGTTTGGAATTGCAGCAGCACCAGGTACGTTCCAAGAAATGATGACAAAAGTATTAGGCAAAATAAAGGGAGCAATGGTGTATTTGGACGACATCTTGATTTATTCAAGCAGTAAAGAGAAACACCATACAATACTCGGAGAAGTGTTAAAGGCGATTGAGGAAGCAGGCCTAAGGATTAATCCAGAAAAATGCCAAATAATAAAGGAAGAAATCAGATTCTTAGGACACATAATCAGCAAGGAAGGAGTACAGACAGATCCATCTAAAATTCAGGCCATACAGAACTTTGGGAAGCCTAACTGCGTAAAGAAACTCCTAAGCTTTTTAGGTATTTGCAATTATTATAGAAGATTCATCAGTGATTATGCAAAGAAGGCAAGGATGTTAGAACAATTATGTAGCGGACCAAGTAACAAAAAATTAGAATGGAGTGAAGGAACGAATAGCGTGTTTGAGGGATTGAAACTAGCACTCACGACGGCGCCAATCTTATGTTTTCCGGATCTGAAAAAAGAATTCATTTTAGATACCGACGCTAGTTTCGATACCATTGGAGCAGTACTTTCACAAAGAGATAAAGATGGAAAGGAAAGAGTAATTGCGTATGAATCACACTCGATGACGAGCCACGA
Organism: Schmidtea mediterranea; assembly: GCA_022537955.1. Classification (NCBI taxonomy): domain Eukaryota; kingdom Metazoa; phylum Platyhelminthes; order Tricladida; family Dugesiidae; genus Schmidtea; species Schmidtea mediterranea. The sequence goes on along the minus strand of CM039679.1, from coordinate 303,921,214 downwards.
GAAAGGATATTGTATTACAAGCAAGGAACTATTGGCGGTATATTATTTTTGCATTCATTTTAAGCACTATCTCTACGGAAGAAGATTCACGCTCAGGACAGACCACAAGGCAATCACGTTTATGATGACAACCAAGAAGCCGATTACTTCACAATTCCAAACATGGATCAATTATTTGAGCAGTTTAGATATAAGAGTAGAATACAGAAAGGGTATTAATCACCAAAATGCAGACATGGTGTCGAGAACTAAATGTGACACGTGTGTTCAATGTCAAATGGCCCACGAAGAAGCTAAGAAAGGAAAGATAAAAACAAGATTACTAGACTCGATCAGAGAAGAGGGAAGAAGCAACATCCAACATGGAATTGTAGAAGAAGTACGAAAGAAAACGATGATACCTGAAAATGAGTTACAAGAAACAATAAAGGAAATACATAGACTATTGTGTCATGCTGGAGTCGAGAAGATAGCCGATTATATGAAAGATAGATATGTTGGAAAACACCTGTGGAGTAAGATTCAGGAGATTGTTCGAAGTTGTGAGATTTGTCAAAAAACAAGGCTTTAACAATAACAACGAAAGAACCAGTAAAAAGACAAGATTCGAAGGAAATGTTCGAATCATATTCGTAGATATATGTGGACCGTTGGCAGAAACAAAAGGACGTAAGAAGTATATATTGGCATAATAGATCAGTATAGTAAGTATCAAGTCTTGACAGCGATAACAAAACAAGACGAAGAAACAATAAAGAAAACGATTTTAGAAAAGTGGATTTTAAGATTTGGATGCCCAAAAGAGATAAGAGTTGATTGCGGAAAGGCGTTTGAATCAGGAATGATGAGAGAATTCACAAAGATGTTAGAGATTAAATTATGTTTTCGAGTCCATACCATCACCAAACAAACGGTCAGATAGAAAGACAATTCAGGACAATACGGGATTTGATAAATGCTACTTTACAGGATAGAAAGAAGACGGATTGGGCAGAGATATTACCAGAAGTCGAATTCACTTTAAATGCAACCAAACAAAAAACGACAGGGAAAAGCCCGGCAGAGATAGTTTTTGGAAAAAAGATTAGCAGGGAAAAATGGTACGGGTCCAAAGAAATACCGATAAAGGAAGAACTAGAAGAACAAACAAGGAGAAAATTCAATGTAGGAGAAGAAGTATTAGTAAAAGTAGAAACACGGCACAAAGGCCAGGACAGGTATGAAGGTCCGTACAAAGTGATAGAGAAAGTGCATGACAGACGATACATCTTAAGAAATGAAGATGGAAAAAGGATCGAAAGAAATGTGGAAAAACTTAAAAATTTCTTAAGAAGGGGGATATGAGGAAGTTTTATGATGAAGAAATTTTTAAATTGAAAATTTTAAAAATTAAAAAGTTTAGATTAATTTTTAAAAAAACAAAATAAGAAGATATTTTAATTAAAAATATCTTCGTAGAAAATTTGTTTAAATAAGGAAGATTAAAGCAGATAAGTTTTGAGTGTGATATTTATTGAAATAAAATTTATGGAAACAAAAACTGATGTTAATGTTTTACAGGATGAACCTCCTAATAATGATTACATTAGTCTACGTCTAATAATCATTCTCATGAAGTTATTTAAATATTGGAAATATATTATGTTGTTTTGAATTTAATAAATATTGTCTGATTTTAATTATGGATGTTATTAAAGTTAAAAGTATTACAACTAATAGCATTTCCAAAACATATTTTCTTAAGTGTTTTTTAATTTATTTTTAAATCTAAATTTACTTCTAATTTCCACTATTGTAATTGAAACCTTTTGCAATAATGAATATCTTTCTTGCATCATAGTTCATTTCATTCATTACTTTATTATTCTTTGGAAAGTTTTTGAGGTTACATATATTTCGAATATTGCATAGTTAAAATTAATTTATCTTGTTCCAATTTTTAATTTAAGCTTTTCTGGTGTTTGCTAATAAATTCGGTGAATTTTCAAATGATTTCTGGAATCTTCCTATCGATTTCTTCACTATTTCGTAAATTGTGAATTCTTTTATCGAAAGGAATTTCTTGATTAATATGGTACTTAATTCTTGAATTTGTGTTAATTCAAACAATTTCTTAATTTTTTTAGGAATTCTTTCACAGAAATATGTAAGACTTTGGAATAGATGAATTCATCTGGAATAATTGTTGGTGCTGTTGTAGTCGAGGGTTAAAAAATGTGTCTGAGTTATAAAATTTAGTGACATTCAATAAAAAATAATTCATTATAGCCGAGTACCTAAAAAAATTGGATATAAGTAATATTTCTTAAGTCATGCAAAAATTTGATATTGAGGTCGCATTTATATTTAACTCTTACCTACTATAATATTACATATAAATATCGCATACTTCACATTGTAATATTACCTAACCAAATTAACAATGGAAATAGTTTATGGTAAAATAACTATAATACGTAAATCTTCTAATCACATGTCTAAATATTATTTCTAATGTTCTTATTGTATTCAAAGAAGAACATTAGCAGTATGGATAGTTGTACAATTTTAATTTTATATTTATCAATAAAAACATATTTAGAAATAAATTTTTAGTTTTGTTCTCAAAAGATTATGTGACCCCGGATGATCGATAGTTGACTAATATTTTCCCTCTAACTAAAAAATTAATTGTTTATATTATAATACCAGTATCGTATTATCTTTATAGCCAGGAGAAAGAAAAATTATATTTATGTGAGTTTAGAAAACATCAAATTTTCAAGCGGCAATAATTTCAAAAAAAAATGCGCTTAAAATGCCTTAATATAATATGTTATCCTGTTGAAATTTCTAATATTCCTTTAATTATTATCGTCAGATTTACTTTCGCATCATTTACAGAAGTTCTATTAATATCTAAATTTAAAAAAGTTTCTCGCCTATTTTGTTTACATTCTTTAAAGCAGAGATGCGATTTGTTATGAGATACATTTTATGATTATTTTTTTTTACAAATAAATAAAACAAGCATATTCTTATTTGATATTTTCGGTATTGTTAAAATATGATTCCGTATAAGTTTGTGTGATGTTTTATTTTAAAAATTTATCAACACAGGTATTGAAATAAATTCTTTTGAGTCTATCTTCGACTTCAGTAGTTCAACTGTCAAGTCCAATTGTCGGTATATGCTGTCATATTTTATTGCCTGTAAGTTAAACACAAAATTCTTCATGCTCTTAACTTGCTAATATTAACAATTTAGTTTTAAACGTGGTTTTGGTTTTTAATTTGTTTTAGGTTTGGCAAAAATGTTTTGGTTCCTATATTTATTATATAACTATATTATTATAATTACATTTCGTTTTTATTCAATTTTCATGTTTCTAAAATAGCAATTGGTCTGGAAACATTCTATTAAAATATTTAATTGACGTTCGACATCGAATAACTAATATAAACTTTTGATAATATTATAATTGAGAGATAAATGGGTATTTTTTTTAACACCCCCCAGTTAATTACAATTATGATTAAATTAAAAATGGTATAATAAATATAATCTGATTAATTTATTATAAATTATAAAACAAGTGAAGTTCGAAAATTAACACTATATGTTTTTATTATTTTGAAATACTGAAGCTGCAAGTCGTGTAACAGGTGGAAAACGAAATTCAACCTAAAAGATTTTTCCAAAACATGACACTAGGCTTCTACTTGTACGCCGCTAAATGCACATTTGTGCCCCTATAGCCGTAGTATCTAAAAACCACCGTTTCGTTTTGGACGGCTAAATTGTTCGTCAACGTGTTAATAAATTTTTAATTTAACCATAATTTTAATTAACTGGTGATGTTATCAAAAAAGTACCGATAAATGATTAAAAAAATAATATTATCCTTTTTATTCAACTGGCTTAATTTATACTTTAGTGTTAATGAAATTAATTGAAAACAAACTGAAAATAGAAAAAAAATTATTTGTATTTAATAAAAGAAATAATTCTAAATTAATATATGCATACCAGTTACGACATAACATAAACACAATATTGTATGACAAGAATATCAATTAAATTAACAGGAAAGAACATTGGTAAATTCTGAGATTTTATGAAAGGAAAGGATCTGTAAGTATTAGTTAGATAATTAGGCTGAGTGCCTTTTTATACTTGTGTTAAAGCATACCGTAGTTTCCTCGGAACTAATTTGCATGTCTATAAGCGTGTTTATTGCCTATACATCACCGTTTTTGATTGCCTCCCATAACCTTTTTTAAAAAAATATTATTTATGATTATACACAAAGAGAATACATCGTCGAGTGTCGTATTCTTTCTTTTCCTGTCAATGCCTTTTATCTTTTTTTCGTTGTAAGTACTTTTCCCATTTTGCAAAATAATTTATATGCTTAAATGTAAATATTTTTTCATTTGAATTTGCTCAATTTAAAATTAAATTTTGTAAGTTTCTTAAATCAATACTAAATATAAACGAATATTTTTTTAATTTTAAAATAGCATTCAAGATATTCTAGAGCAGGCCTGTCCAACAAAAATCTGTTTAGGAGCCAATCTCAAAATTATCTAATTTGCAAGAGCCTAATTTGCCAGAAAAAAATTAAACCAAAAACTAGTGATTTATTTTATATTTTATTATAAATATATATTAAATACATTATTAAATTACACTTTATTTTTCTCAATATGTAATAATGCTATTTTTAATTATGAAACCCATTTCTAACTAAATATGTAATTTACCTTTTTTTGTATGAAATTTCGTTTTTTCCTAAGAGCCACGACCTTCTTAATTCAGATTTATGTTGGGAGCCACGAAATAAATCTAAAGAGCCATACGTGGCTCAAGAACCACACGCTGGATAGGCATGTTCTAGAGGTTTGTCTAAATTTGTTTACATTTCGTAGAAAACTTCGTATCAGACGAAGAAGGTTTTAGTTAGGTTTGACATTTTTTCGATATTCATATTTAATATTCTCCTTGATATTTGGTTATTCCGTTTTTAAATTTTTCAATCTGTTTGCATACTTCAGCGATGTCAAATACATTACTACCATTTAGTTTTATCTTTTGAATCTCCATTTACCTTGATTATACAAAATCTTTCAATTAATTCAAACATTACAGTACCAATTCAAAACTTTAAATTTCACACATTATCAAAGTATTAATATTACAAATTAATTCATTATTTCAAACTAGTGACGGCTTGAACATAAGCGCTGTAACACTGCAGAATTGCAAAGGATAGAACGAAAAAATTAAAAGATGTTTAATTTAAGTTACATTATTATGTCAAATGTCCAAGACCGAATGTCAATCAAAATTATTGTACACTGTGTAATCCAATACGATTTGTTAATGATTAGTCAAACTCTACTATTTAAGTAGTTGTTCATTTATGCTATTTAATTAATAAATCTTAAGCTGTATGTTTTAATTGTATAATTAATAAAATTGCTCACAACATTATATAAATGCAGAACATGTTAACCCTTTCGTGCTCAAATTATTTATATTGGGATTTTTAACATTTTTATTTTAAATTCTTATGTATTAATATATATTTTATCAAAGTGTGTCTCATAAAACAGATTCCTGTTTTACCGATTAGCTAATGATCGATACAAGATGGCAGTAGTAGTAAATATCGGGAAAAGATATTCCCATCGGTCTTATCATGGCAAAACAAAAATGGGAATACGTATTCCCACTGGGCACGAAAGGGTTAAAGCTATAATTTATGCTTCGACATTAATAAAATAGTTTATAAATAGTTCAATTAACGCATTAAATTACGAAACAAATGCACTGTGATCTAGCCAAGTATCAGACTTGTCACATTTGGGCAATTTGAGGTTGAACTTATCGTTATTCGTTTGCACTTATCACTGTACGTAGCAATTGAATCCGACACTGCTCTAGTCAGATAGCAATTATTGATAATGATTGTTAATTATCCATATTATTTATTATTATAAAAATTTCATTTGATATTTAATTTTTATGGGTTTTCCTGGGTTTTCATACATAATGCTAAATAAATCAATTTTATCTTGACATTTCTTTTTGTGGAGTTTTTCGCGTTTCTCCCGTACTAGGACATTTAATAACGGACTAAAATTTGGATACAGATATTTTGAAATATTATTTTTTATTACTGGGTGAAAGGTTTGATATAAAAAAATAATTGCTTTATTATAATTATAATATGCTCGCAAAACATTTAAACTTTTATTGTCCCAGGAAAAGATTCAATGCTCGTTCGGAGAGAATTGTGTCGGGAGATCATAGACCAATTGCAAATTAGTACCACATTTAATATCTTGACTAATAATAGAAATTTCTGTTCGCACCAGAGTTTTCCATTTAGTGGAATTATGTTTACCTCTTAATTTATGACTATGTCTAGCTACTCTTGTAATGTTAAGCTCAGTATTTCGTTTGTCATCGTTACTTCTTCAGTAAAATGCTTCAGGTGAGATAGATAAAAGTTTTGATAAAAGCACACTTAGAATTATGTGAAATTATTAAAAGCGTTTCACATGATTTCTATAATATAGAAAAGATATGAAAGAAAATTATATCTTGTGCCTTTTTGTTTCTATCGATTAATTTTATTTTTTATCACCTGAGTTCAAATAATTTTTTGAAGCATGACTTCATCGGTAACATCGACAGAAAGAGAGTAGTATCTATCCAAGACGGTTTTTATTAATAATTTCACTGGCAGCATCATATTGTATTACATTCTGTCATAAGATTTAGCCCAAAATTAGACATAGTTCTTTACCAAATTCAGTTGTAATGTCTTCATTTCATGAATGTTATCATATAAACTATTTCAAAACTCCACAATTTGAGTTGATTCATTTAAAGAATAATAAAAATCTAACAAGCTTTGATTAATTTTTAATGACAAGTATTTAATATCAATTTGTCGAATAAATATCAAAACCTTAAAAAAAGATGTCGTTACTTTTGTTGTTCATAAAATAACGTTGTAGTATGTAATATTTGGACCAGCCCACATACATCCCATCCCTTCAAGGTCACACTTTTAAAGGTCAAATATATGGGTCAAGGTCATATGCAAAACAGCGATTTTCGACAGGTCGGTAAATTGTACTTGAAAAATAAATATAGTTTATTTATAAATTTTATAACTTAAAATTTAACCTTTTTCAATTTTAATTCAAAGATTATAATCGCCCATCATGTGTATTGTTGATGAAAAACAAACATTTGTTGGATAAAGTCTGAGAACATTACTAACACATCTTACATGCATTCATAATTTTGTAATGAATTTTATGTATCAAAAACTGGGGATGCACACCCGGCCCCTCACCACCCGCCAGATCCGCCTCTGCATAAGAACATAAGCAGATAAATAAAACAATTGGATAATAAACAATCTTTATTTCAATTATAAGAACAAACGGTACATAAAAACATAATCATACAGGCAATACAATTAAATGATTCCTTGAAAAAATACCAACTGGGAAAAAATAACAACTGAAAAAAATTGCATCTTCATTATCTAGAACTCCATTACGATTAGTCACTGTCTTTGCATTGTATGTTACACACTTCCAATAAATTCAGAAGTCCATTTTAGCTGTTTCCTTTGCCAAATACGCAGAAAACTTATGTACATCAATGAATAGAGTTTTCCATATCCATCCTTCTTTGCCTTCTTTTGGGAGGGAACGAGCAACATAAATTGGGATTGATGCGATGAATAAGCAGAATAAAAATATTCAATAATTATACTTCATAGTTGGTATTTTTTTCCAGTTGGTATTATTTCCCAAAGCCATGTTTTAGATTTTGATTCAACAAATTCAAATGTAAATGTTTAATTGAGAACAAATCAGAACTTACAAAAAAATTATATTACGTTAAGCCCTTAAATAAGTATGCATTTCAAAAGTAGACGTTTTTGATGTTTTAACTTTAGCACATTTATTACATTGTTATCCTTGCACTCGATTTATTAATTTATTTTTGTTGCCTTCGTTTATTGATTTTTATTAAACAATTACTATTGACTTTCATTTTTGTTTGTTTTCTTTTGACTTTAATTATTTATTTTGTATTTTTACTAAATTTGTAGGACCCATTTTTTATTTCGTCCTTATTTCTATTTATTTTTCAATTTTTATTCTCTCTCGATTATTTTATTAATCAAATTATGTTATTTTAGATATCTTCACAAATACTCCATTTCTACGCTGTTCCTTTATCTTCAAAAATATAGAAATGTATTGAAATGTATATAAACATAAGAATTAAGAAAACATATGCTGTTATTAAGAGGTAAATCATGAAATAAGTAAAAACAAAAAAATATTAAGTTTTTAAGAATATTAATAAATTAGCTTTTAATATTTAGAAATAGCTGAAATTGTTCTCGTTAATGAATCTTTAAAACCTCATAAATATGACTTTCGAAAACGTTCCTGTGAATTCCATGGAAAATTTCACGGTATAATAAACCATTTTTATATGAAAGTAAACAATTCTGTTTTATCATCGAGAACTAATTAATTAATTTCATTTATATAATAATTTACAAACTTGATAAATATAAATAAAAAGGACCGCTAGAAACAAATTAACTTCCCAGATTAATAAAAAACTATTTGGGGACTACAATAAGAAATTGCTCTCTAGCAAAATTTCTTTTAATTCTGACTTGTAAAATTTATTTCAAAGCTAAAAATCAGATTATTCAATAATTTTGATAAATTCTTGCTAATTTCGTTAAAACAATTTATATATTAGTCAAATATTTCTATCACGATTCTCAGGAAATTTTACTAGTAATTTCCTGTGTCTGTATTGCGTTTAGGTTTTAAGCTTATTTTATTGAGATATAATGAATTTTTTATTTTAGTCTCGTATTCAAAATATTGTCTTAAATCTTAAAATTAGTTGGTTTTATTTACACAATTTGCACCAATAAATTTGGTACTTTATTTAATTTCTAAAACATTTATTATTATAAGATCTTTGAATTTCCGTTTATTTGGGAATCTAAGAGCGCACTTGTAACTTGTGAGCTGTTCTGTCAGATGTTACTCTTCTCGGTAACCTTGTTATTCAAGCCTTTTCACATGATGTGAGTTTTTTGTTTGAGGCAATATCTTAACTTTGCCGAGACAACCAGGTTATTTAAAGATTTTAACTATGATGGAAGAAATATGTTCATCGTTAAAATAAATATATGAACTTAGTGACAAAATAAATAAAATCACTGAAAAAATATGATATGAGATAGCTATTTGTTGTAATACCTTTAGTATTAATAACATCCATAATTTAAATCAGACAATATTTCTTATACAAAACAACCTGTTACACTAGGAAAATAATTATAATAGAGCATATGTGAACGTGATGTAGTGTTTGTGATGTTATATTATCAACAAATGGAATAAGTCGGGATCAACCAAAGTTCGGATCGCGACCCATAAGCGGGTCGTGATTTTGTTTTGGGGTGGTCGTCAAATATTGTAATTAAAATTAATAATAAAAATTTGTTCTTGGATAATAAAAAATTAAAATTCTAATATTATTTTATTGGAAAGTTCATAGATATGAAAAATTATTTATTAATTTATTTTTTAGTAAGTAATACAATGCACCTACTATTTGGTGAAAATCATATTTAAAAAGTGTTGCGTACTAATTTCATACAAAAACTACATATGGGGGAGTAAAGAAAATCCCCCACATAGCAGTATAAAAAGGTAATAGTTATGTTATCATAGCAGCAATTTCCACAATAAAACCAAGCATGGACAGCATTAGTGATAATACTCAGACACATTCACTACACTAATAATAACCAATATTAATAAATACTATGACAATAATTACATTTAATATTGTATTTATAATAAATATAAGATAAGTGTTATTTTAATACGATTTTGTTCATTCTTGTTTATGCTACACTTAAAGGATGGTCAAATTTATTCCCAGTAAAAAATTATGGGTCGCCAAAAAAAGTTTGGCCACCGCTGGAATAAGTTGAAATAAATTAACTAAAAAATCACTAAAATTGAAAAAATATATTAACAAATTGAAACAATAAATGAACACAATGTTTTTTGAAACTATCTATTTGCATTTTTGAACTTTTATTATTTTAAAAGGAATTACTCAATTTATGATCAAAATGATTAATGAATAAAATATGAATTAGATTATGAAGTGCTTGAAAAATTGAAAAATTGATAGTCTGGATTTTTGTAATTTCATTTAGGACTCCAAGTTTATTTCTCAGGTGTACGAATTAAGTGATATGATCATTATTAAATAAACAAAATATATTTCAGTTCCAGGACTTTTGTCTTTTTTAAGCCTTTGTTTCAATTAATCAGTGGACTGATAAAGTGGTTTTTTTATGTATTTGAAAAATTAAAATAAATTATTTGTAATTTAACGCATTATGCAATTTTCTATTTGTACACAAAATTTTATTAATAGCAGATATATAATTAAAAGTTAAATTATTTATATAATCAATTAATTTTTAAAAATTTATAAATTATTATAAATTTTTGACTTAATACTTTTTGTGCACTGTCCCGCTTGGGGGTCACTAATACGTGTATTGGAAGAAAACCATTAAAATATTATAAAAAATTTAGAAGAAACCTATATCTTCTAAACCGTTAGTTATTTTTTAATCAAACTTGGAATACTTACAACATTATAGTTCTCAATATGGTGTACTTTTTTTAAAAAAAAACCCGTACACATTTTTGTTAGTACGTTGCGGTAATCACAAATTTACGACTTGTCCTTGTATAATTATTCCTTTCACTATTATATAAATTTACACATTAAACATATTGTTCTAACATCTATATAAAATATGGTATTTATAAAAACATCCACCCATGTGAAAGAATACTTCACAAAATTTACACATAACTTGCTTAACTTTTTTTATGTAGATATTTTTTTACCACCTGTAAAATTTTTTCTACTCGATATTTTTTCTTCGATATTTTTTGCCTTCATTCGCCCATTAATTTATTTCGTATTTATGCAATTTTTGATAATTTCTTTATCAATTAATTACTGTTCAGAATTTATAGCATATATTGATATCGTTTTTTATATAAAATCATTAAACTTGGTGTATTTTTTAAAATATTTATGTAAATACTAATTCTGATAAGAGCAGTGCTTGAGGACAATAGGGTACATTGGACGAAATCGAATTTTTCAGATATAGTTTAGACCTTTTCTAATAAATTGGTTTACGACACTTTTATAAACAAATAGGGTAGTTATACTTTACCGTTTTTATAGTAGTGTCAAGTAAAAAGCTAGAACTGTCGGTTCGCCGTTTCGTACCATTCAAGCTCGGGTATAACTACCCGTCCTGCATAAAAAGTGTTAATTACAAACCGTAAAATATTTCTGCATTATGAACAAATTGTTTAATTTGTCTATAACTTTAACAAATTTTTTTATTTGAATTTGCAATGTGTGATTTTCAGAATATTTGTATATACATTTCGTATAGGTGTGATTAAAAGGTTTGTTTCAAAATTAAAATAAATTTATAGTTTAAATAAAAACATTGAAAGTTTATAAGTTTTCATTTTAATATATTCATTATTTTATACAATTGATTTAGCTTCCAGCACTCAACTGTCTCCATCCGTATACAATCGTCATTGTAATTTTCTAACTCAAACAAAAGTTGCCGTGAGTATTAAACTTTTTCATAACAATTAAAGATTTTTTATGAATTCATTTCATTCAGAATCTTTTTTCAGGTTAAAAGATGTATGGAAGAGGCCGCTACAAAGAAATTGATTTATATAGACAGTAGCACCGTTAATGTTTTGTGTGGTAAATCCTGGTTAATTAATTTCGGGTTCATTATAAATGTTCATGTTATCTAGGTGCAGTAGAAAATTGTGTTTTAGACAGTCTACAACGAAGAACCATTGGGTTATTTGAGGATCTCCATTCTACAGCATTATTGAAAAAAATATCTAAAGAATGCGATGCGGCAGCTTCTATTATTAACAAAATGAAATCATTTTCAGATTCGACCATTCCTTATTCTGCCGGATCTAATGGACGATTTTTCCCTGACAATGAGAACTTAAATCCGAAATCACAAAATACAATAAGCCTCCCGAACACGTTTAGTGGTTTATTCACTCGGTATTTTAATTTATATTTGTATGAAATTGTGATAATATTTTTTCTTTATCATTGAAATGTTTTTATTATTTTTTTAAATATCATTTTTTGTCACTGTGACACGATCAAAAATTAATTTTCTATGCCTAACATTATTATGTGATAATTTTAACTTATAATTTAAAGTTTTATCTATATATTTTTAATTTTTCACTCACAATCTTATTTTAAAGATTATTTTCAATCTCTAGATCACGGTATTAAGTTAAATTGTTGACAGGTAAAGCGCCAAGGGAAAATTTTGCAAAATATACCTGTGCACCAAGATTCATTTTGAAATTACGGAGTCTGGTTTTCTGTAAACGAATTGAAAACTTGTCGATTGAAGTATACCGATATATAGTATAAAATGTCACAGTGGGCACACGTGACCGCCATGGTCCTGGAGGTTGATATAAGTATGTGAGACCATTGTGGTCATTTACTGGATCAGAGAGGGCATCACACAGCGGAAAATGTATTGAAAAAGTGGCCACTGCGAATCACACTGAATCATGAATACGCAGGCGGTCATTATGACCGCCATGGTGCTTGATATGTTAATTATGAAATCTGAAAAAAACTCACATTTCTATACGAAACATTCAATTTTATTTTTAAAAAGCTCCAATCACGAGTTGAACTAACAAGCAACCAAGGGTTGAATTAGTATAGAAGAATAATCTCTTGATTATATCATTTATTTTTCCATCAAATGTTTGCTCTTACTAGCAAAGTCGTATAGATTTTTTCATGATTTTCCAGAGATTTTTGAAATTTCAATTTTAGTAATTCTGTTGATAAAATAGTCGAAAGATATGTAATATGTAAATAAATATAGAACGGAACATTGAAAATCTATCACAAGAACTTATTAAATCTAATTCAACTTTGTTTTTTTCCTTGCGAGTGTTGGGGGGGAGTCATTCATATTATAATTTAATTTGCTGTACTCAAATTAATTTTTATTTATTTTAGAATTTTAAAACTGTCAAATCTAGAAGTTTAGCATATATAATTGTTAAATAGTTTCTTTCAATCGAAAGGAAAAGAAGTATTTGGATCACTAATATAATTTTGAATATAAAATTTTATGACAAATTTAATGAAATTTTCGTATAATTTTTTACTCACTGAGTTCATTAACATATTGCATTGCAATTTGTTAGTTTGGCTCAGTTCGCCTATGAATGCGGGTCATTCTAGGGCCATTATAAGTGTATATGTAGTTTTTAGTAAATTGAAGGTTAAAAAAGAAGCATTTGGGCATTACTGCGAATCGTGTCGTGCTTTATAATTTTGAAGGATTATTTTCATAAAAAGCTTTATACTTAGTTATTTTATTATATATTATTACAGCGATAAAATTCAGTTTTAAAACAATTAAAACAATAACAAAATGTATTTCACCTCTGAATTATGCTTGTAACGGGCGTATTGCTGTAAATTCTATGGGAATTTAGTAATAAATCGAAAACTACTTTCATTTTTTTATTCTGCACTTAAATAAATGCTCTTTTACCGGCTTATCAAATCAACTCATGTTTTGGCCGCATTAACAATTTTAGACTTGTGAAGGGATGCACGAAAAATCAATAAGTTTAAAACATTTATTGTTAATAAAAATGCATATATGCATTAGAAAATTAATCAAAATATATATGCATGTATAAAACGGCTTGTGTATTTTGTTGTGTAGTGATCAATCTTTGCTTGTTGTTGTTGTTCTTATGAATAAATGTTAAAGATTTGACAATAGTTATACACATAATTAAATGTATGTACTTAAATATGTACATAGAAAAATTTTCTTTCTTAAATTATATTGAATTTCTTTTGAATTTTAGTTTTTACTGAATACTTTAATAATCATTACATTTATTGTCTTGGCCGCGAGTTTGAAATGCCTGCTCTAGTATTATTGTTTTAAAAACCACTAAATTCCCATGAAATGTACGAAAAAACGCCTAATAATAACTGATGAGTTTAAAATCTTAAAGTAACCAAACAAGGTGTTAGTGGCAAAGTTATCGTTGCAAGAGTATTTTCAATTTTTACTTGAAAATAAATGTATTTCGACATTCTTGTCTAATATATCAAATTTTAAAAAATTAAAATAAACCTGATTATACTATTTAATGTTATTGGATAATTGTATAATGACAATGCTGGATTATGACAGTTTCTCATATGCATAAAATAATAAAGGATATTATACTGTGAACGTCAATAATTCACAATTGACAGTGACATTTTATTGATTTGCACTGACTTTATTTTCATTACTGCCTTTATTTGTTTATTTGCACTTTGAATTTTTTCTCCTTCAAGCGGAAGTTTTTCTGAAAATTAATTTCTGTTTTAATTTTCTATATTATTTTCATATATAATATAACTTCAAAAACTCATTTAGAATTTTTTACACGTAATTGTCATAAGTATGGAGCCATTTTATTGATAAATTAAATTTTATAGTCATTTTTATTTTTAATATATTTTATTATGAATTAATTTTACATCACTAATTAAAAATTAACTAGTGTTGCATAGAAAACTAATTTTTTCTTTTGTCATAATGAAAATAAATAAATGATATATTAAAAAAATAAATACAAAAATGACCAAAAATAAAAAAATGATTATTGATCATTTAACATAATTTAGTTTGATTTATTTATTCTAAATTGAAGTATTTTTCATTTACTTTCCTTCATAGATATGACGAATTTTTTAAATAATATTTCTAAATTCGATGCTGTAGGTGTAAGAATTATTTTAAATACATGATTTGTAATTATGAAGAATAAAATAAAATATATATAAATTTTAATGATATAAAGAACAATAACAATAATTTTCAAAATAAATTCAAAATCAAAATATATCATAAAATATTTAAAAATAAATTATGTGTAAAATTACCATGAATTGTTTAATTAAGTTTTAGTGAAATATATTATATAAACAAAGTAATTCTTTAAAATTAAACAACTAAATTCTATCAAATTAAAAGACGGTTTAATAAGATAAAATAATAAATGTAATAATTTAATATTAAATTTTGTTTACACATTTGAAAGTATTAATATGAATTTGGTGTTGTCTCGTTTCAGATGTAAACTTTTAACCCCCATAACACCTTTTAGTTACGTTACTTATACATAGTTTGGTATTTTAATGACTCAATTATCATATTTACAAGGATTTGTAGAACTAGTCTAAAAATTACACTTTTTAGATCCAACTCAATGACACATTTAAACTTTAAAATATGATTTCTTGTTTTCATCTGTTATAACGCTATTGGCGGGATGTTATTTAGTTGACATGGAGGGTCCAAACGTTCCGATATCTGTGGGTAGTTTTGATATTAATAGTTCTTAGATATATTATTCTGATATTATTCAAAGGTAAATTAAAAATCAAATTTTCTATTTATTACGAACTGGTTATTTACAATGCCTTTATCGCGGCAAGTTATATTATAATCTCATTAAGAACACAAACTGTTTAATTTTCTTTAAAAAGCTACTCAAGCCATTATATGGATGATGCAACATTTTTACAGGTTTTCCAATATTATTTATATGTAAAGTAATCAGACGTATATGCTTCACACTCAACATAATAATTATAAGTCCTGGACGCTTGAAAGAATTTATTTACATGATCCAATAATTCTCGGTGAAAATTTGGGTTTTGTTTTTTTTGTTTTAATTCATTTTATGTTGTCAAACACCTTTACACACTTCAGCCGGCGATTAATGACAGGACCATTCAAAACAAATCAAAGTTAACAGTTTCATTTACTAGGCTTATTTTAAGATCAAACGATTCAGACACATCAGATCAAATTCACATTTGACAATAAATGCACGTAGTTAATTCATTGCATTAGTTGTCTAGTGATCTTATTCCATTGAAATCTATAAATTAAATATTCAATTAATTGATTTATTTTATTAGATCAAAGCCAGAGCCAATGAAATATTTATGGATTAAAATGGCGTTATTGGAAAAGAAACTCGTAGACATTATGGATTACTTAATCGAGCATCACATGTATTTCGACTTTTCTGATTTAATTTTAAAATACATGAATCCAGGTCCTTTTATGATGAAACTTCTATAATGTCAAGTTCTTTGAGTGGCAGTTTATTGATAGAGTTGATTGGTTAGTTGTTCATTTCTGTTTCAAATATTAAAATGAAACTTCAACAATTCACTATCACCCTTCATTTTCATATACATTAGTTTTATACTTAAAAAATAAGATAAATTTTCATAGTTAACTTTGTTATGAATGCCATTATTTCTATTTTTATGAATGACAATGTGAGTTTTGTTTATTGTGTTTTTGGTGTTGTATGTTTGCAGCTTTAATAATGTGCTTTTTTCTAATTTTATGTCTAATTTTAGTGAAAATAATTTTCAGTAACGCGCAAACCTTAACATTTTCAAAACTTGTGAATTTATCAAATTATTTCACGAGCATTTATAAACAAATAAAGATATTGACTCACATATGTGGACAGTTAGATGATGATAGTTTGCAATATGACATTGATTCACTTATTTTATCATTGAACCAATAATGAATTACTTTGAATCACAGCTGTATTAGAAAATAGGGCAAACATTTTGGAAATTATATTCCTAAACCCTTACGTGTCACCTAATAAAAATGAACTAATAGAATAAAATATATGAGTAAGGGAAATGGATTGAAAATCACTCAAGTGTGAAATGTTTAGTGGCTTCTAAGAAATGGTGAATTATCAATCCATAAAGAAGGGCAAGTTTTCAATAAAAAAGATAGAAAATAATTCGTTATTCAAAATTCAAGGAATCTTTGAACAGAAAATAATTTACTATTTGTTCTTTTTGAAAGTATTTGATGGAAATTTTTAAGTTCTGAAAATATACTTTTTCAGTGCAGCGTAACATTCTATATTTTAGATTATTTAGGCTTTTAGAGCATAGCTTTTTAAACTTTTTCGGACAGTGTTTATCTTTATTATGCAATTATTTATTTTTAATGTAATTTTCGCTAAGATCAACAGCTTGGGATTAAGGGCTCATATAGCAACTTTTAGTAATGCATTTATTCAATGCAGAAAGATATATTGGATGTTTATATCAAGTGTTTTTAATTATTCAAATATAAATCAAGGGTCCTGTCAACTAACAGCCAGTAGAGTTATCTAACTTATAATGCAATATCTATTAATTCTCCAAAAATTTTATGGCGTCTTCAGATTTTATTCTTTATAAGTAAAACATTGTTGTAAAATTTAGTTTTTCCTAATCACGATCGTTGGGATCATGCGACTAATATTAATGCAATTTTAACGTAGTAAAATCTAATAGGTTCTTTAACACTTGACAAATTTAATTTATCGGTTTGTTTTTTATTTAATTTCTGGTTGGACTATTACTCCAAAAACACACAATAAGTTATTTACAACAGAAATATTTTTTTAGCAACTGTAAGGTAAAAAATGTTAAAAATTTCCTTTTGCTCAGGGCTAATATGATTTTGGGAAATCGACTGCAAATGGTTTACTAAAATTAAATAATAGACTACCTGAATATATTTCGAAGGAGCTTTTGGGGAGCTTGTTGAAATTTCATTGAAATTTGTTTTATATAAAACTATACAAATAAAAATTTGAAATTACTTAAATTTTGTAAGTCCCTTGATATATGTAGTTTCAACCTTGATTGTCCGTTCCTTCAGTTATGAACTAGTAGCATACGAATGATTTCTTCTGTATCTATAATCTTTTTAATCTCAATATACACATTTATCTCGGTTTTTCTTTGAATTCGTTAATTTCGATCCTATTTAATTGCTTCCAATTTGATGAATTGGAAAATTATAGAAATCTATTTGCAATTAAAAATCAATTTTTCAAAAAATTTTTTGTGCATCTTATGAGAATCAGTTTTAATATAATTGATCTGAGCAATTACTGTAAACCGAGTTTTTTAATGAAGGGTTTTGCGTCACTACTCTATATACTTTTTTTAAAGGGAAATTTAAAGTGGAATCACTTTTATAATTGGATAACATTCTATTATAGTTTATTATTATTATTAAGAATAATAAATAATTAAATAAGTTTGGCAACGATTTAATTAAACGAAAACGCCAATAAACACTCTTCGTACGATATATTTTGACAGTTAAACTGTCATTTTCAGGCACCAAAAACCAACTCAGTATTATGGATTATTTATATTTATATTTATTTAGACAAAAATCTGTCTATACAGCATGCGTTGGCAAGACTTTTACTGTATATTCTAATTAGAAATAACGTAACAAGGTTATTAAAATAATTTATTTTCCTCATACTCTCTGTGATATACAACAGTATTTATTTGCAGATTATTTCATCAAATGATGCAAATGGTTTAAATGGCGATGTTTTTGAAATCCCTTATTATGTTGATAATTTGTGAAATTTATAGAATTTAGGACAGATTTTTCTAGTAAAAAAGTATTTTATCAATATTTATTTTATTATTAATACTTGATTAAAGTAATTTAAAATGTTTATATATAAATTTCTCTTAAATTAACAATTTTTCCGATTTCATTTTCAACAATTTTGAATACTGGCTTATAATATATAAAATTAAATTAAAAATTTTAAAATTTCGAAGACAAATCCTTTATATTTCCAGTAAATGTATGAAACTAACTGTCACAGAAAATGCCTGTAATCTGCAAATCTGTAATTGCTACACACACATATATATATATAATAAAGTAGTGTGCGATATTTAGGGCACAAAAAATAGACTGTAAATGTTAAATTTTTAAGGCATTAAAATTTTGTAGAATAAAATAAATTTATATATCGTTTCTTTTTTATTTTTAAAAGCTATGTTTTCGTTCAATTCTGCAATTTATAATAAAATTTTAGGGCATGTTAAAAATTTAAGGCATTATTTTACTTAAAATTAAACAGAGTATATATTTACCTATAAAAAATTAATTTTTGTTAAAAATTTAAGAGAATCTACATTATGGACTTAAATAAAAAAAGAAAAACTTACACCAAAAGAATAAAGAGAAGTTGCCAAAGCATATAAAAAGGATAAAAAGCTTTGTGTGATATCTAAAAAGAATTTAATGTATCACAAAAGGTTATTAGAACAGCAATCAAATCTTCAGAGGAGCTTTTAAACCTGGAAAGTTATGATCCAACATTGGATACTTTTAATTTATGTAAAGCAGCAGAAATCAAGCAATTGAACATTGATCAATACATGCTTGATCGCATTAGGCAGATTCGAAATGCAGGTGGCAATGTTTTAATGGGGAACTTAATATCATTGGCAAAAAAATATATTCAATAACACCATCTTGCCGTGTGAACATCACACCATACTTTATAAGATGTTTTAAAAAGTGATACAATGTGACATTTAAATTTAAGGCAAAATATGTGGCATTTAAATCCCTTTGTGGAGAGGCAAAATCTTCTATGACGGACAATATTCTAGATTTTTTGATGAGTTTGAAGCTATAAAGAAATATTATGATGAAAAAGATATTTAAAATTTAGTTGAGACTGGATAAGAGAGTCTATCAATAAGGTTCTTTCTAATACGTATTTGAATTGTTGGGAAAAGTTTGAAAAAATGAAAGTAAAGCTTCAGAATACAGATTTAGAAAAAGAAGAAAATGAGGTTTTGTTTGATACATTAATTGCTGCAGACTGTGGTGAAAGATGATCTTATTTATGATGAATCCTTATTTTGTCTCGATGAAATCATTTGCGATATATCGGAAGCATCTAGGATTGAATCTGTAAATTATCATTTAAAAAAACTGGATAATTTGTTGCATATTGAAGAAATTGATGTTAGAAAGTCGTACATTGAGTTTAAAAATAACTAATATGAAAGTAGATCAAGAAGATCCACGGTGTCTAACATTATCGATTGAAGACCAATTGTAATTTTTTATAGCCATATCTTTGTAATATGTTTCGAGAATTTTATCATAAAGACCAAATTTATTTTTTCCTTATAAATAATTATTTTAGTATAGGAATTCGGTTTAAAGCATCTTTTAACTGGATTTAATTATATTTTTTCGATCACAACCGTATATTAAAACTTCGCAGTTCTGTATTCAATTTTAAAGAAAACAACAGGTTTTTACATAAATTATCAAGTAAAATATCCATGATTCATTTTTATAATCAATTAATAAATTTTTTAATATGTAATTAGAATTTATTCTGTGAATTGTCTTACGCAATTCATGCTATTGAAATAGATCTTTTGTTGTAAAAAAAACCATATACATAAATAATAATAATTTTAAATAACGATTTTAAGTAATTTACGAAATAATTTTTTTTAAAATTTAGGGCAAATAAGATTTTTAGGGCATGTTTGTACCCTAAATTTCACACACTACTGTATATATATATCGGCATAAGCACACACACTAGCTCTAAAAATTTTGATTTTTTCAGTTCGTTTGTTTATTTTAGAATCTGAGAACCATCTCGAATACACTCATTTCAGTTGGCACGGTTGGATAATAAATCAAATATCGAATTTAGAAAATTTTGGCAAATATCCTTTCCATTAGAAATAGAAATTAAAAATTCTTTGTTGATTAAAAACTAATTAAAATATTTTTCAATTTTATTATACAATCATATTCTCATTTAATTTTTGCATCTGTATTTTTGATATTTTCAAATTAAAAATAAAATTTGAAAGAAATTCACATTCTAGATTGATCATGTCTAAAATTTCAAATATATTTTAGCTTTGGGTAATTATTCAATTGTTTTTTTATTTCAATAACTCATTTTAAGCTTATTTTGACAATTTGAAATGAGTCTTGACAGTTTCCAACTAAATGTTGAGCTAAAGAGGCGATTAAATAATAAAATATGTTTGTTAATTATTGGAAATAAAATAAAAGCAGTTTAATTTTATACGATTTATTCGTATATCAAGATCCAAAAAAATTTGATAAGTATATTGGAATTTTTATGTAGTATATGTTACACATTGAAGTTTCAAAGGAAAATATTTACGTAGGTTTCGTACTCTAAGTATTAGATAAGCAAATCACTCAATGTCCCCAACAACAGGGACCTAAACCAATCTTTTATAAACTGATTGAAATATTTTGCTGTTTTAACAAACGTACATTTAAAGCAATTATTACCAAAAAATTTTGTTATGCAAATACCTATTATGCTGACAACAGCATTGTTATTTTAAGGAAAAATTAACAATTTGTAAAATAATAAAAATTCAAATACTTCTCTATTAATATGCAAAGCGATTCAGAGTCAATTAGTCTTTGACTTTTTTTATGTAGACATTTTTAAAAAAAATATGTGATTCCATATTTCCAAAGCTTAAACAGATCGGTCTTTCAACTTCCCTATAAGAAATTAGAAATTCAATTGTACAGGAAAAGTTATGTAATTTGGTGAAATTATGCATTGAGCTTTCTAAATGACCTTTCTAAATTACAAAAAACACAAAAACTAGAATTATTATAATATTTGATTATTCCTTTTCTTATCTATCTTATTTCTTTAAATTTTTATTGCAATTGCATTTTTTTAAATATGTTGATTGGTTAAATTTTATTGTTTTATTATTGTTAAATTATTAAAAAATTTATTTTTGTTTGTCTTAAATGACTGATGATTATTAAAATATTCTAGTTGTTGTTTTATTTAATTTAATTTAATTTATTAAAGCGCACGCAAGAAATTTGGCTCCTGAATTACATATATTTTATACAAAAAATTACCAATAAATTTATTATTTCTAGCTGGACCTTGTTCTTTGGATTTCAGTTTAGTCAAACCTAGCGATCACTTGTGGACTGATCCTGATGCTTCTGAACTTCTAGACCGGCATAATATTCACAGTAAAGGAGCCTGGGCTAATCATTTAGATCGAAATATTTATAAATCCGGTTTGAATATTACACGTTCCATTAAAAACCGGCCTAATCTGAAGATTCAACATCACACTTCTCCATCATTAAGAATGCAAGATGTATCGACAAATTGTACATTTGGAAATATTTTTACAATGACTGGTCAACCTGTAACAGGGAATGTATCAGAAAATAAATCATTGGCTAAAGATTACGTTGAATCACTCCATCAAAACATGAAAAATGTCTTGCTCTATGGCAAGAACAATGTAATAGTTCAACCAGTAAGACATTTAATTATTTCTATCTTAATATCAAACTTTATTATTATATGAAATTACTTTTTAGCAAAATTTTGCAATATCAATCAAAATAAACAAATTATTTAATTTAAAGTCGAAAAGCTAAACAAGACTTGAATTTTGATTTTTTGTCTTTAATTTGAAAAATTATGAAATTATGAATAAAGTATTTATCTAACAAATATCTTATTATGTGATGCAATTAATTATGCTCATAATAGTGTATAAATCCAAATTCAATAATAATATAAACATTTTTCATTATCAATAAATCACACAAATCTGTTTAAAATTGTTGTCTAAAAATATTTTTGAACATTTAATCATAATAAATTTTTAGAAAGATGATTTAAATGAAATGCAAGGGTATCTGTCGTTGCATCAGACATTTGGAGACAAGCTGCGACTCAAATGGACCCCAAATCAGTTAATGAATTATCAGACTAACAAAAATATTGAATATGAAAATGACAATGAAAATTTAGTTTATCAAGAGAATAATGACATTCCTAATCAATTGCCTTTAGAATCACCGAAATTGTAAGTTTTCGGATATATTTTAATTTTCATAATTGAAGTTTAGCTATTTAAATTGAAATTTTTATGTAAATAATTGCTTTTGTGAGAACATTAATAAAGAACTTTTACTCAAGCTGGTTTGGGTAAAAAATAATCTCTAGAACTGTTAAGTGAATACGCACACAGTGCAGGTCCTGCATGTGTAAAATGTTAATTTAATTTTTAATTGAAATTTTAAAATAGTAAAAATTACATTTTAAATTTGAGTTTATTGAAAAGATTTTTGAAATAATGTAATTAGATATCCGTATTTGGAATATTTCGTTAAAATGTGCACAAATTTATGACAAAAAATACTTTTCACTTATTTCTTTATATAAATTTCGTTCTTTATTGTTACGGATGTTTTCTGGTCAAGTCGAGATCAACACCATTAATTTTTGATATTTACAACATCACGGAAACGAATCCTTAATTCTGTATCGTTATAACGGTTTTTAGATTTACTGTTACTTTTTATGGTTTTTACTAATATAACAGTGTGTAATTAGAATATTAACTAACATGATATGAATATGTTCATTATGTGGTAATTATTTCAAATTTTGCTATTTTCCTAACAACTTGTTATTTTCTGTCCATTCCTAGAAAGTTATCACGCGGTCATCCAAGCAAATTTAATTTCCATGAGATCCTAAGCACAAAAAAGCCAACCTCTGCTTTAAGCAATATATAGTGACTAGGTGGTAAACAGTTTCAGTATCAATTGTTATATCTGAAAAAATATGGTAACAATAAAATGTGATGCACTTGAATGGTTTTCAACGAATTGTTCAATATGGAATTTTAAAATACATAACTACTGTTTATTCAGAATTGTACCGTGCATAACTTAATCTAATTTTGAAGAAATTTTAGAAAACACACCCAGTGTTTATCAAAAGAAGTGGTCTACTGCACCTGCATATTTATACAAAATCTCTTTGCAATGACTTTTATATATTTTTCAATAAAGCATTTATTCCGCAGCGAAAAGCTTCAAAAATTCAGCTGATATTAATTCAGCAGTATCTCGAGTTATCGAAAAGAACACTCAAAATGTTTTGACAAATGAAACTAAGATCATCAATTGCGATTGAAAATATTGAATTGACTTTATTTGTGTATAATATCAAAAATAAATCTAATTCATTTTCAACCTCATAATAATTTACAAATATAATACTTTAGAAAAACTCATAATTTGGCAACATGTATTAAAATAACTAATAAACAGAGGTTATGCTAAAAACTTTGTCATATTTTTGTCAAAAGCCAAAAGTATTTTAATCAGTAAATTGAATCAATTTTATAGTCGGCTAATCAACCTTTCAGATTTAATAAATAAGATTAGTAACAATAATTAAATTATAAGAACTTTTTTTGTAATTCATCTCTGATTTCTTTATAAGTGACATATTTTCTACAAAATTTGACTATGAATCAGAGTTATTTAATGTGTTCATGAATTTTCGGCACAGCCTTTTTCAAGTGAAAATAAATCTGATTTATAGTCAAATTTTGTAGAAAATAATAATTAAATTATAATTACCACATTTAAATGATCTAACAATTCTTTAAAATATTTAAAATATAAGTTAAATCCAGATATTCAAACAACAACATATATTAAATTAAATATCTTTTACAATTCACAATCTTGCTTTCTTCTTGAGATTTTTTACACATTCACAAAAGCTTTTACGTTTGAATGCTTCGAAATTCGGTTTATTAGAGGTTTAAGCTACATTTTTCTCGAATTGTGTTGCTTTATAATGACCATATATCCAAATATTTCAAATACTTGATTTTGAAATCTTAACCTAATAGAAATTTTAATCTGTTAATTATTGTATCCATTAATATATTCACAATTAACAAAATTTTCCGAATGATTGACGTTTTTAAAAATGGATATTTATTATTAAACTCTGTATAAATTAACAAGTTGATGTTTATATCATAAACTTATTGATACCGATTGAGCAATGTCAAAGAAAGTTCTTGAAAAATATATATTTTAATAATGTATTCAATTTTATAACTGATTACAGTAAAACCTCCTATAACACGTCACTCTTATAACACAATTTCGCTACAAAGCGGTTCAAAGAATACGAAATTTTTTTTCAATGCGATTATTTTTTCCTACAACGTGATGTTCCTAAACTATAAAAATTTCTTGTTCCGACAAACAAAATTATTTACGACCATTATCGTTTGTGATGTACAAAATAGTTGTTTTTCAAATCATAGAACAAAACAGATCACGGTAAAAATTTTGGAAAAACATTTGAATATGGTGAGGCAGTTAAGCTAATATTTTTTAGAAAAAGATCCACACCCAGAAAGAGCAGAATAGTTTAAAAGTAATTTGCCAAATTTTTCGTCTTTTGAAGAAATTCATAAAGATCTGAAGAAAAAGAGCAAGCAATCTTTGATAACGAGTTTTTTAAAACCGATCATTACCAAAAAACTTATTAATCATGACAAAAAATCGAGTTTAGAATCTGATTTCAAAATTATGCCAAAACGTTTTCGACTTAATCCACTCATAGTTAGCAGTGATGAAGATAAATTTAAGTAAATATTCACTACGACATTTTTTGAAAGCATATGTTGTTTAATTGTTAACAAATTTAAATAATTGTAGATATCTTAATGTCTATCTAACTAAGTTTTATTTGAAAATTCAAAAATACTACTTAAATGTCGAATCATTTTCTACATATTCACTGTAAAGTGAATACCTCTTACAACGCGATTGCCTACAACGCTGCCTTTTATAATTTGTAAAACCTTCCGAGTACGGCAATACTAACACAAATGTAGGCTCATTATTCTTATATCCATTTTTACTATTATTTAGATCAACACCCAATTCCAATTCATTTGTTGAATTAAACTCAAGCCTCCCCTTAGGATTTTTAATCAATTTGTCAAGTCTTTTTTATCATCAATAATAAAAATGATTTTGAATACCCATTCTTTATCAACAACTCAACCAATTTATCAATACCTTTTACTGAATTAGCAAAAGTAGAAAATAAAGACCATGAACGATAAATCGATCCCTTCATCATTTTTCTCTTATACTTAAATTCACAAAAACGTTCTGGAGAAGTATAAAGACCAGTATCAGTTGGTTTTCTATAAATCTCTGTCTCATAATGTTTATCTTTGCGTTGAATTAGCAAATCCAAAATCGCAATCGATGACTTTCTCTCCGTTTCACATGTGAATACAAGAGTGTTTGAATGGCGTTTTCTTTTAATAAAATCGTTGCCAAACTTATTTAAATATTTAATTATTAATTTTAAATATATTTGATGTCTCAGGAAGGTTATTTTATTGATTTTTTCCAATAAAATATTATTTTTAAAATTTTGTTATTTGTTTAAAAGAATTTTTATAAATATTTAATGATTCAAATTAATTTACTTTCTGCACAATGTAGATTTGACATGTTCTGCAATTTATCAGGAAGTTTATTTTAATTGAATTTATATTAAATTGTTTATATATTAATAAAAATATTAATATTAATAAAAATTTTCAATATCAATATTTTGATAAGGAGAAATTTTTTTATTTTTGATATTCGAATTATTACAATTTTATTGATGAAGAAAAAATTAAATTGTTTTGTATTTCAATTGGCTATTTGGAAAATCTTTTGTTTTTGTTTCCAATGACTTGTTTTTTTTCTTGGTCATATGAGAATACATTAGTTTTGTTTATTTGTAGATTTTCGATCAAAATAAATCATGTATAAATTTTTTAGACAATTCATATTATTTTAGCTTCATTTTGATTGGATTTAATTTTATTTTTCTGGTTTGAAGTTTTTCCTACTATAAATCGTAATATTTTAATTACAACAAATAAATTAGACATCTTGAAATAATTCTGACAAGTTATATATAAAATTAAGGGTTTTATTTAATTTGAATTTTTATAAAATTTATATTTTATTCTTTGTCATTGTCTTCAAAAATAGCATTTCGTAGATGTTATTTTATTGGTGAGTTACTTGAAATACCTTAGACATCACTTGTATAATTTTCACTATTATATTTAGTTATTAGGAACACAAAGAGCTTGTTAACAACTTTTCTTTTATTTTATGAAATTAAACAATAATTAAGTTATCTGCTCACTTTTTTCTAACTTTCTTGTCAAAATAACCTTTGCATATAGCTTCATGTAAAATATTATAAAATATATCTTATATATAAAACTCTAAATATGTTTGTGGATTTGTTTGCCACCTTTTGCTGTATTATTTACAATTGTAAGTGGTTTGTATTTGATTATTTTTATTTAAATTTTGATTTTGATTTTTAAAAATATTTAGCATTTATTTCATTTACAAAAATAAATGACATACCGTAACCAGTTCGGTAACCAGGTGTGAGTTCGTTATTTATAAAAAAAATTTTTAATTGTTTTAATCTTCTAAACGCTTTAACTTCTACTGATGTTACTGTTTCACTTAACATTTTTGTTTATTTCCTACACCAAAGTATTTAAACCAGCCATTAAATTTCAAGGCAAGGTGCTAAACTGATTTTTTAATACACCATTTACATTTTTATAAATAAATAATACTCATCCTTTCTTGTATTTCAACTAGTTCAGCTTGTTGCTTTGTAGTGATTATTTTATAATTTCTAATTCATCATATGATCATTATTTTAAAACAGAGAATGAATAATGGAGTTTGACAGTTTAGCATTTCTTTTATGGGGCTGATTGAGTTCGGTAATGCAAAATGTACATGGTTCTGACACATATATTTTATGGTACTGGTACTATTTTATGATGCTCGACGCTATAGAACCCTCATTCAAAGAGAATGCCATCAATGGATTCCAAAAGTGTGGAATTGTCCCAGCCGACAGAACAGCTATTACCTCACGAATTAAGTGCACCAGTTCAAGCAGTCAGTCAGAAAGTGCTGAAATTACCAACGCGGTGTCCAATGTCGTAATGGCTAAACTGGAAGATATTCACAAAAGCATGGAAGGGTCGACAGGAAAGTAACACAAGAGAAAAATCAACCTGCCTGGAAAAAGCATATACCTGTCCGATTTTGCTACGCCAAAAGGGCATGACAGTGACGGAGCGGTAAGCGTTACCAGTAATGATAACGAGTGTGCAGAAGATGAAACTGATGATGACATCCCCGTGTTGACTAAATTTCCTAAGCCGACAAGCAGAACCCCGGGACCTTCAAAATTCAAGAAACCATTGTCAGGTGGCACCAGTCACGGACGAATTCTAAAGAAACCATGACGCTTTGTAGACTAAGTTATCTGTTTATGCCATTAAGATCATTTGGAACGTTTTCAGTATCCATTCATATAGTATTTTTTAAGTGTTGAAATTTAACGGAACTCACCACATCAGTAGGTGAGTTCGGTAGAGAATTATATTCGTGTATGTTTCGGAAATAATATTAGAGATTTCTGTTCTTTAAGGCATGATACCATTCTACAGAAGTACTTTCCATAAATAGTAAAACTTGTTCGAAATCAGAAAGGACAAACTAGCAGCAATCATTAGTATTTTTTATAAATGTTCATTTTATTAACGAACTCACCCCAGTTGACGGTATGTACATTTAATAATTATTAATTAAAATAATAGTAGATCTACTTACGGCGTTAAAACCATAAGTGAAGGTATATAACGACAATGAAAACTAACGAAATCACACAGCTATCTTAATTTGTAGATTTTATACGTTAATGACAGTGAAAAACATTTTTTAACAGCAATTGTCCGCTGAAATAATTGACAATGGGCGGGTAAAAAAACTATACGGCATTCGTAACGTCAAATGTGGATCATTTACAATGACAGTGAATTAAATGTTTTCCAAAATAGTTGTCCATGAAAATAATTGACAATTAGCAGGCAAAAAAACTATACGGCATTTCTAATGTCAAATTCGCACCATTTACGTTTAAATAAATGCTGTACTTTGTATCGAGCTATCGGAACAATTTCTTTTTAGTTTGCAGGTTTGGCATCAAAGATATGTCCCTGTAAATTTTTAGCTATCTAGCTGCAGCGGGTTTAGGCTTTGCGTACAGTGAAAGGTGACAAATTTGCCCACTCACAAACATATTTATAGTTTTATATATTAGAGTTATTAATTAAATGATCAGAAAATTATAATCTTAGCAAAGCACGAGTATGCAGCTAAGTGTACCCAAATTACATAAAATTATTTGTTTCACTTACAATATACTTTTTGAAATATAGTATAGTCTAATTTCATTATAAAGGTATTTGAATGTACCTCAACTCTTTTTTATACGATTTTGAAATAACACGGTCAAAAATATTTTTACGCCAATAATTTGTTCAATAAATTATATACTCAATTCTTTACACAGTATTTTGTGGAACATATCCACCGTTTAAAAAAAGGATTTAAGGAAATTTTATATTATAATTATCAGTACCTACTTGCAGCTTATTTGTCTACAATCACGTTAAAATAACGAAGGAAATTTTACATATGTAAAACTTTAAATTCTTTAGTTTGCCTTAATTTCTTAATTATTATGAGAATGATTTTTCTTTTCTTTGACAGTGAATATAATATGTTATTCTTAAAGCTTAGGATTTTAACCCCTTACTCTGTCAACATCCTACGTCTTGAAAAACAATTATGCACTGTTAAAATATTCCTAAGTTTACCAATATTCTTGCAGGATACTTATTATTATAAATTATTGAACTACATAATATATAATTAATACATTTTACTTGTGAGTTAAAATGTTCTGCTCATGTTAAGCAAATATTTAAGTTGAAAATGAATTGAATCTCCATAGCTTGACCTAGTGTTAATGAAGCATCAAACAATAGTTTATCAATAATTTATATGAAACAATTTGCAATTTACACTTTGTCGACAAAATAATTTATTTTTAAAAATTCTATTGGAAAATAGTGTAACGTTCATTTTTCATCTTTAATTAGAAAAGTCTTATCATAAATTTGTTTATATCTGTAAAAAAATTTGATTTTTAGAGCTACGAATATTTTATAATTTAAATTCTTCATAATTGTATTTCAAATTTGGTTTCAAAATCTGGTAATAGCAAAAATGAACAATACAAGCAAGGGAGAACCATTCATAATTTAACCAAATTAATATTTCTTACGGTACAATAAGTACATTTTATACAATTTGTAAAGTTTACAATATTCTTTCTATTTGTAATTTACACTGTTGCCAAAATTAATATTCAACTTAACCAACCCATTTAATACACTTTTCAGACGTCATTTCAAATCACAAAATTACTACAAATGAAAATGTAACGGATCAAGTATTTTCGTAAAATCGTCAATTAAACTTTACTGAGTAAATTAAACTTTAAAATTTCTGAAAAATGAAACAAGAAAAATAAATAAAGGTGATCTGGTTTTAATATTTTATTATGTCTGATGAAATATTTTTTTCTATAAAATTAAGGAAATTGGAAATGAACCTCTATAATCATCTGCTATCATCATCAAACAGAAATATGATAAAGTCCACATTCATTTAAAGAAATTTGACCCCAAATCTTCTTCGAATGAATCATTGAACTCATTCTATGCAAGAGAATTCTGATTAGAACACTTCAAAGTGCCCAAGTTGTATAATTTGAAAATAGAACTTGCCCAATTTAAATTCAAAGACAACTGACAAGTGAAGTTCACCAGAACATCTCAAAAATTCATAGCAATAAAACCCACACAATTAGTCTGACCAAACCAATTCATATCATCCTAACACCATAATAAATTACTAAAATCCATAATTAATTTTAAAAACTCTAAAACACCACAAAACCATGCCGCCCACTTAGACGTGCGATAAACCTTAACTTCAGGGTTGTATTACTTCGAGATAATGCAACTTTGCTACCTAAGAACTTGCATTTCAAATATAAATTTCAAATATTTTTATATTATTAATAATCCTTTTTGGTAGTAGCATAAATTAAACAGGATTATTAATAATATTATTAATAATATAAAAATATTTGAAATTTATATTTGAAATGCAAGTTCTTAGGTAGCAAAGTTGCATTATCTCGAAGTAATAATTTACAAACTGATTTACGAAAAAAATTTTTACATAGAATTTTAATATTACGAATTTCGATGATCATTGTTTTCGATATTAATTCTAATGATAACGTTTATTAAAATTAATTGTTTAGATTGCAATGGGACAGTGCATTGTTAATAAAGTTTGAAAATATTGTGTACCTCCATGTTCATCAAAACGGTAATGAGCGTGCCTGAATATGAAATTATTTTGTATTTATTCAATTTCAAATGATGGTTTTTTAACAATGCCATGTTAAAATATTGGTGAGTCAAATATTTCGGAAAATGTGAATTGAGAAATTAGGATAATTTAAACAACAATTAAACATGAATTTAACTAATCATCGAAGTACATTATAGGACGTCACTTAAACCCATAGGGAAACAAAGGGAATCGTCAATCATAAAACTAAATTCGTTTTTGGTCTCATATAATAATCATAATCATATACGTCACAATGTCTCAAGTATTTTTTTCACAAGAAATTCTTTTATAACTCACTAATATTGAAGTATAATCATTAAAGTATAAACTATTCACGGTTCTTGAAAATTATGTATGAAACAATGAACAGTTAATAATGAGATTTCATTCTTCGCAGCAATATTTATCAAAATACATTAAATATCTGTTTTGGAACGTTAAAGACTATCCATTTAGGGTTTTCAATTGTCGTTTCTAACACGTTTCTCTGTTTTGAGTAATTTTTTATTTTAAAAAATAATATAAAGCGTCAGATATAAACAAAATTAACAATGAGATGCTTATTTTTGTCAAATTAAGAAAAAAAGTAATTATTAGGATCCAAATAAAATTGAAAATAAATCGAAGAAAAGCCGCAAAAGTTACTTTGATATGATTTTGATAATATCTAGTTGTTTTAATATTAATTAGGAAGGCGCATATTTAATTAATAAATATATATTAATACTTTAGTGTCTTATTTCACATTACCACAAATAATGACCGATAACTTATAAAAATCTTTAATAATATTTTGGCAAATGAGTAAAATGGAAACACGATTCAGATTTTTAAATATAAACCCAACTCTCTTAAATTCTATAGAAACCAACGATACGTTACATAGAGACTAGTAACTCTCCGTCATGGGCACATGGATCAATAAATCTCCATCTATAATTGTAGAAAAGAAATTTTTTTCAAATTCTAAAACTCAAATTAAAAATAAAACTGTAGCAATAGAGCATCGTTCTCAAATTTTCATCCATATTAGAACCCCATTTGGGGAAATTATGAATCATTCTTTTCATTAATTTTGTAAAACAAGCATGAGTTAAAGCTTCATGTCAAGAATGACAAGAAAGAGGTGGCTAATATGTCACACATGCCTTGAACATATCCTTATTTCAATATTCTCCCCAAACCCAAGGATCATGATATTCTCAACTTTTTCAAATTTGTACTCCCTTTCAATCTGTACTTAATACAGTAAATTCAATGTAATTTTATTTAAAGTAAACAATTTGAAATAATTTATTATTGATTGAAAGGTTTGAAAATTTAATTTTCACCAATCAAATAATTATCATATATAATCATTACCAGTAATTCAAGTGAAATTACTAAATACCCACTATATAAATATGCGACTTAACCAGGGTCATGACATTGTAAGAGGCTACATACCATACAGGTCTGATAAAGGGTTATTTAATTCAAATTTATTTATATATATTGCCCAAAAATTATGTTCTGCACATATTCTTCCAAACGATAATTTTGCAAAAATATATGTTAAATATATCTTTGTAACCCACAAGCACAAATATTACTTCTAAAGGTTGATTTGTCGAATTGATAAGAAAACGACTTATTCTATGGTTTTAGATAGTTCAAATTTGCCTGATAATGTAAACTAACATAGTCTAGTAACTTATATTTCAATAAATTCTTAATACCATGGCAATGGACTTCTTGACCAAAAAATGAGTCTATTTGTATTCGTAATTAGCATTGGAGAAGGTTTAAAAGATAGGCTCATTCGATTCTTCATATTTCCTTAAGCACCTACCCTTGTACTTTCCATGACATCTTCATACTTTATTATTCATAGAATGAATAAATACAAATTTTAAATATTCTAGTAAATGTTGTCAAAAAATTTTCTTTGCAATGTCATGGGATAAAATATATAAGACATATTTATTAATATATGATTATGTAAAACAATAAAACAACTTTGACAAAATAAGAAATTACTTTAACAATAAAAATAAAAAATATAATAAATTGAAACTAAAAATTATTATTCAAGTTGTCAAATAAAATTTATGATACGCAACATTAAGCATAATCAATGTAAATATATAACAACATGTATGGCAGTTTATTTTGAAATTTTAAAAACAAAAAAAACAATTTTAACACTGACGAAATTAATAATGATTTCCATTCTATTTTTATTATTACGATGTCCAATTCCATATTTCAATTCTACATAATAAATTTTAAAAGATTAAAGCGCAAATTTATCGCCACTCTAACGACATTGACTAGCCACCCATTCTGACAACCTCTGTTTAAATTAAAAAACGGTCATAATCTAATGTCAATCGCTAACAAGTGATTTACAAATATAATTTTAGAAAATTTGTAATATGACATGATGTGTCATCTATTCGCCGCCAAGAAAAAATGCTCATAAATATTATTATTTACTCAATTTAAGATTGACCTATAAAACACATTAAAAGAAATATATTAATAACTTTATATTATAAATTGAAAGCATTGTAACATCGACATCTCAACACGATATACATATATATAAGCGGCAGCCATATTGCATAATAGTTTATAACTAATAAATGCCGACCACATGAATTAGTGTTTCACGAGAAAATTAAAGTTCAATTTTTCACATTCAGAGGATAAATTTTTGAAAATATTGTTTTTATTAGAAACGAAAAAACTATATAGTTTAAATTGATTATTTGAACAAAGCTATTAAAATTATAAACCAAACAAATATAAATGTTTTAAAAAAATAATAAATATTGGTTCAGAATTTAAAATGTATATAAGTGTCAAAAGACAATTATATTTAAATCAGTACAATGTCCTATATTTATGTTTATAATCCATAAAATAAACGTAATTCTTAAATAATCGAATCTCGGATTCTGAGATATCTGTAGGGCCTTCGTAACAACTTTTATCAATAGACTAGATTAAGGAATTTACAAGTCGTACAAAGAATGGCAACTAAAAAATGCAATTTATCTCTTTCACACATAAGTAAAATTTCAATAGGATAGCAAAATCGTCTATATACTTTAAAAAAAACAAATTAAGACAAACCGTGTAAATTAATATTCTTATAAAATCACAATAAAAGTTTTCGTAATTTTAATCCGGTAACTTTTTTTCTAGTGTGACATCATAGACTGACGAAATATTAGTAGTAGACCGAATAATAGTTATAATGTCTCTATATGTCCAGTAAAAATGTTCTTTTTACTAAATCTGTATTGTAATATGCTTTTAAATATGCTGTACTATTTTAAGTAACTTTATTTATTATTATATTGCTCATAAATAATATTCGTGTATCTTCAAACGATATTTGCAAAGAAATAGTTAAATATCTTATGTAACCCCTAAGTATATTTACTTCCAAGACTAATTTGTCGAACTGTATAGATAATGATTTCTTCTATATTTTCAGATAATCAAGCAATAAAACTCGTAAAAAATATTTTTCTAATCTTGTCTTTATCACTTAGCACCGGAATGATGTCAGTTAAATTAATTCACATTATTTCATTCTTCACAACCGTGCCACCTTATTGTGGCCAACTCAGAGAATATCGCATCATTTATTAACTTGTTATTATTGGGTTCACTGAGTTGTGACCGTAACACAGCACATTACTCGTCCATAAAATAGTAAAATATAATTCAGTTAAACATTACAGAAATGCAAAATAGATTCAATAAGCATATGAAACATTATCTCACAGAGACATTTACGTAAATCAATCAGCAATAAATATTTTGTGAAATATTGTTATTTTCATTCAGAATTGAAAACTTCGAAAATCAAGAAGTACTTGATACTTTATATATAAACTTGCAAGTAACCAAAATCTGTACAAAACAACCACAAATAATTTGAAATCTTTTCACTAAAAAAAAATCGGAAATAAATAATTTGGGTATGATTTTTCGGAAATCTAAATTACTTTAAACAAATTTTTCGTTGATTAAAATACATGCTAATCAAATGCAATTCAAGGCTGGCGAATTGAATGTTGCGAAAAGAAAACGGAGACCAATTTCAACAATCTTTCAAAGTACTTACAAAAAATATTGTTTAAGTATTCTCATGCTATAGTATAAATATTGCACATTGATAATTAAAATTCACTGTAGCAAGCATTCTAGGACAAGCAAAACTCACTGAAATGAATAAATTAAATTTAACTAGAAATATAACATTATGAAATAACCATTTTCAATATTTGATCTGCTATAAGAACAACTTGTGTACACTGCGGAATAGAGGCAACGCTTCATTTTTAGCAAACATACGGTCAGAATTGAAATAAATTACGGTTTTAACATAAACAATTTTCATAAATTACCAAGAGAAATAACATTATGGCAATAGTAGGGTAAAATTTATTATTTTTCATTAAATTTATTATTTTAAAGGTTATTTTTATTATTTTTAATGTTAAATAAACTTAATAATATTTTTATTTATAAGATTTTTTTGTTTTTCGCCTCTGATTTTTTTATTAAGTGACATAAATTTATTAATTTCAGGTCATATATGCTTATTTTTAAAAATGTGAGATTTAATAAATTCCTATTTAAGTATAGATTTTTAAGTTTCATTCAACAAATAATTCGGGATTTTTTAATAAAATTGTAGTAATTTTTTCACCCAGTTTAGTAAGCAAATTTTTTATCAATATCTGAATATCTAAAATAATTCACTTTGAATTACCACTTCACTTATAAATTACGTTTTCAATGCTTTTATAGATTTCCATAATTTCAGGGTAACCTATAATCATTTCTGAATTCCTTATAAGGGTTTTAAAACTGTAATTTCATTAAATAATTATTTACTTTTATTCACGGAAAGGTGGAATGTGATAAAATAATTAAAAAATCCCCATAAAAATAGAATTGAAAATCAAGTGTACTTTATTTGATGAATCTCATATAGGAATAACTCAAAAAACATAAGTTAAAACTATTTATATTATACATTTTCGAACAATATAATATATTTTCTTATAAGAATTTTTTTGTTTTTCACCTCTGATTCGTTAAAAGTGACATAATATTTTCACAAAATTTGACTATGAATCAGATTTATTTTAGGAATTCGGCCGAAAATATTATGATAAATATTATTATTTAATAATTATTTCAACTCCATTGAAAATAATAATTAATGTAGGCAAAATTAAACCTTGAATTAAAAACAAATGATAGTAAACAGTTAAAAGCAAAGTAAATATCACTTACGACCATTGCTAGAAAAAATAATGGTAATTACGATCACATCTATCAACATCTTGTCTATTCGATGCATGTTATCAGCCATGATCACCCGTTGATCTTCCTAAAGAGTTTTTGATGATGATAATAATAATAATAATAGAAAAACATTTTTAGAAAACTCACCTGAATGCTATATCTTGATTATTTGATGAAGTAGCATCAAAAACTATATCAGTAGAATAAAAAACCTATAGATGGTGTTGAGATTCTTAATTATTTACAAAATAAAATGAAGATAACGTTAAAATTCATACACAATTTGAAATATTTATCGTGCTGCCTCTGCGCCGACTAGTGGCAATATAAGTCATGGACGTTCACAAGAGTATATGAATCATTTCAGTTTGATGTGACGATGACATTGGTCTTCTCCTCATTATTTACAGCTAACGGAGAATTATCTCATTTTCCTTTGTTTAATTATGACTTCAATTGCTTTCCAAAGACTAAGATTTTTTCGTAAGTAATTCCGTTTTTGAATCAATTTCGGAATTATCTATTGAAGACCATTCATAATGACCGAGCATCGTGGCCAAACCTAATAATAAAAATAAATGTTTGTGATAATTATAATTAAATTTTAAAAACCTCGTTTCTTTAATGATTCTGCACATCCGCCAAAATATATAAGTCTATACAATTTCGTTTTCAGACAAATCCTAAAATATTTCGAATAGAAAAATCAAATATATAACATAAATCTTTCAAAAATTATCAAATATAAGTAAGTCTAAAAGTTTTATGATGGTCAAAAAAAGTTCTAAACTTCAAATTCCAGGTGACTCTTATACCTTTAGGTTACTTTTTCCAAACTATTATTTTTGCAAATATTTAATAATTTTTTTAATTAAATGTTTATGAATTTGTTGGAATTATGGAGAGGAATTGTCACTTAGGATATCTGTGGTTATATAAAAATATAAGATA
Organism: Schmidtea mediterranea; assembly: GCA_022537955.1. NCBI lineage: Eukaryota > Metazoa > Platyhelminthes > Tricladida > Dugesiidae > Schmidtea > Schmidtea mediterranea. The sequence continues at coordinate 303,883,586 of CM039679.1, read as the reverse complement.
TGACTGTACCATAATAACATAAATCGATAGTACCCTAGAGTACCATCAATTAAATATTAAATAATCAATAAAATATATTAATAATAAGCTTTCATTGCAAGTATCAAAGTTTTATAAAAAAGATTAACGGGACCATTGAAAATTATTTCGTTAAAGAAAAGCCACAGGAACCAACTTTTACACTGTAGATGTGGTTCTTTGTGGCTCTTTTGTAGTGGCCAAAAATTATATATATTGGCTGCAAATGTTAAATTTTTTAAACGAAAAAACATAACTTCGAACAATCTTTTATAGTGAGCCCTAAAACAATATTTTCCCGCTGTTTGCCACCGCTCTAAGACAGTTATATTTTTAACATCCGCTATTACTAATGTTTTCGCGTAGGGTACGCGTACCACGGTTGAGAAACCACTGATCTACAGAATCATTAGCATCTACTTCTACGTATATAATGAATCAGATTGAATAAAGATTTTTTTTCTACTTTTTATTATTTTGTTTAATAGAATTTGCATTGCATATTTTCTGGGGTTTTTATTTATGTTTCTTAAATTTTTAAATTGATTGTTTCTTTTCTTGTGGAATTTTTTTTGGGACCTATCCTTAATATTTCACATGATTTCTCATGCAAAATTTTAATTACTTTTGTTGTTTTCAGACAGCGTAACAAATTATGGAACATATATATGACACAAAACTAAAAAAATTTACGATCTAATTTATTGAAAAGGAGGAAAAATATATACACGAAACAGAATGGTTATAGAATATTGGAACATCCTAAGATATATTCCAATATTTATATATATATATATATATAGGAATAGTCATAGATGTTCATATATTCTGTTTCGTATATATTTTTCTCCTTTCCAAATAAATTAGAATGGGTAAAATTTTTAGTTTAAAACATTTTTTGCTTATAATTATAGAAAAATTCTCTAATTCAGAAATTTTCACACATTCTGTAATTCATTTACTTCTCATAATCCAATCATGAAATGTCTGAGATTGAATACATGAAATAAAATGTATTTCCCGTCGACAGATTTCCGTCGAAATTAGTAAATTATTACAAATTTAATCTGTAGTTGATATTTCTCAAATAAAATATATAATTGTAATTTATATGATATAAAAATGCAAATGATAACGTTTATATATGGAGATTAATAATAATAAATATAGATAATTAATAATACTTTATTTAATTTATATTTATCCATATCTCAAACAGTTAGTCCTTCACTGGCATCACAAGGTACATCTGATTGAACCGAACCCGGATGAACAAGCGTATTACATGTGTCCTAACAGTTTCAAATTTCGGTAATAATGCAACCCTAAATAAAAACAAAAGAAACTTATTGAAGTAATAAAAATTTTGAAACAAAATTTACACCATAAAATGCCCTAGACAATATTTTGCGTTTCATAATCGAAACATAAACTGGTAAGAGAATCGTTCAATGAATCAGCTACATTGGTTCATTTCCTTCAATGCCCAATTCCATTGAATATAGTTTTATCTCGTTTTGTGACTCTGCCGAGGAATTCAGTATGTTCATGATTATTTCACTACCAGACCCCTGAACAGAAGTAGATGGGCGTCAATTTGCTTTTGAATATTATTGAATTACCGTAGAGTTTGAATGGCTTCATAAACAATTCTAAAAACGAAATCTGACTGAATGCACTCATTCATTTTCTAGCACATCGATTTCGGATAACTTTCCACAGAAGAATTTGAATTAAATCTTAAAGTTTATTAAAACTTTCAAAGAAACTGAACCCTTAGTTTTATGTTTATATTTATTTTATCTTCATCCGACAAAGAACTGCATTACTACGCCTTCGTGTAATTTGGGAAATGATTTTTCACCTTAAATAATAAAAAAAATAATGAAAATCTATACCAAACTTACTTTCTGTCATTTAAATTTCAAAACTAAAATTAAAATAATAAATCCTATTTTTAACATGGTAATATATTTTACAATATATTTCAAATATAATTAAATCATCAACAAATAAAGTGCACACAAAATTCATATTTCAAACAAGATTTTTGGTGTCTTAAGACTAGTGGTCACACCCCAACTGGGTCGTTAGATTTTCATGGGTCGCGAGAAATTCCCAATTACAAAAAAAAACTACGCTAAATTTATATCCATAAGTCTTAAATAAAAACTCTGCAAGGTTTTTGAATTAATTTTTCAAGGTTTTAGAATTGGATTATTTTTAATTTCTAATGTTTTCACTAGTTTTTTGGTGACATTCCACAATCCACAAACAATTTTTGTACTCGCATCGTTTTCTTTTATATTTATATACATTTGCGTGGTTTTCCATTTAGCAATCTTGTGTAATTTACACAATAGATGGCGGTTGATATATGTATTTTAATGACATTTATTATTTATTGAATCCAAAATTCAATCATGATATAAGAACTGATTCTGAACAATTCTTATATGCTGAAATCAAAAATGATATTTATTTTGCTCAATCAAATTATCATTTTACACAATTTTAATTTTTAAAATATTATCAACATTAATGGGATTTGTGTATATCTAAAGATGGTGAATTACTTGGCCAACAATCTGGATATACAAAATACCCATACTTTATCTGTTTATGGATAGTCGAGCCAAGTATCAGCATTAGTTAAAGAAAGACTGGCCTTTGCGGAAAGAAGCGATCAACATTGTGCAAAACCATTAGTTCATTAAGATAAAATCATATTTCCACCACCTCACCTTAAACTGGTTTTATAATGTCAAAGCAATAAATGAGAATGTGGTTGATTTCAATACAAATGCAAAAATTCACTCGATTAAGAATATATTTTTGATGGCCTTAAACCAGAAACTAATTCCGATGTTAATGTTGTCATTCAATGACTGATGTGATCAGCCGCCTGTCTCTTTTGAGTCTGTCGTTTGAAATTTTTTCGGCAACCACAAATCGAAATTATGAAAATATAGTTAACAACATGCTATCAAGTTTAAAGATATTATAGTTAACATGAGCATCAAGCTGCAGTTTTCTTACAGCATTTAGTATTTTTCCTGAAACCATTGGTCATGTAAGCGACGAACAAGATGAACGTTTTCTATCAAGACATAAAAATGATGGAAGAAATGTAGAAACAAACTGTTATAATTATTTATTTTAATGGCATTGATCATATAATGAAATTGTAACTTAGATATCAAGGAAGATTGGATATCAAAATTTTGGCTGTTGGATATTAAAACATGACTGCCCAAATTCGAGCACAAACAAAAAGCGTAAATTTTACTGAAACATTAACAATTTTCATTTTTTCATCAATTGCTTGTTAGAACAATAATATAATTATATTTGGGTAAAAGCTGTTCTTGTCATATTATTTTGTTGTTTTTCAGAATATCCTTTCCTTTCTATAATACTAACAAAATAAAGTACGGCTATGTACCTATGTCACGCTTCATTGTATCTGCACGTTAGTGTGATTATTTAAATATTATTTATTACATGGTTGTACAGTAAACCCGCTTAACGCTGTTTCGGTTTAGCGCTCTTTTATTTTAACCCTGTATTCCTCGAAATTCCTCGCAGAACTACGAGGATTCCCCACGAACAGTACAGTTGTGTTTCTTGTTGGTTGCGGTGTTGTTTGACGCAATTTTATTTATTTGAACATTATTATAGGTTATAGATTTATATAATATTATAACGATTAATTATTATAACAAATATTATGATCTTTAGTTTTATCATGGGTGATAATGAAAACAAGAAAATAAAGCAACCAGATAAACGCATTTCACTGGAAACTAAAATGCAAGTGATTAGAAAATTAGATTCTGGTGAACTTCAATCTCAAATTAGTGCTGCATGAATTTGGCACTTCAACAATAAGGACAATTCTTAAGATTAAAGAAAAAAATACTGTCATCGGCAACTGCAACTACGTCAAGCTCTGCAAATAGAATTACCCGTTCTAGAAATAACATTATATTGGAAATGGAAAAACGACTGTTCTATATGGATTAACGACGAATTGAACGCAATATTGCCATTAGCCAATCTATCATAATGGAAAAAGCTAGAAGAATTTTTAATTCATCCAGGCTGAGCAGTGACATAAGTGAAACTTTCGTTGTTAGTAGAGGATGGTTTAATAGATTTAAACATCGAAATAATTTTCACGCCATAAAGATTACAGAAGAAGCAGCAATGGTGATACGAAAGCGGCGGCTGATTCCCAGCGACATTAAAAACAATAATTGAACAAGAAACTATCCTACAGAATTGATTTTAATGTTGATGAAACAGGCCTGTTTTTGAAAAGAATGCGATAACGAACATTTCTATCCCGTGAAGAGAAACGAGAACCAGATTTGAGTTGCAAAGATCGCTTAACACTTCTATTGAGTGGTAACGCAAGCAGAGATTTAAATTACCACCCACTACTAGTTACCACTCCAAAACCCCAAAGAGCGATGAAGGCATAACAAAATCAACTTTACCTGAAATTTGGGAGCTCATAAAAATGGAATAACTATGAAAATTTTCAGGGATTGTTCACTGAACATTTTCTTCCCGTCTTATTAAACTTATTGCGAAATTAAAAACTTGAACAAAAAAGCACTACTATTAATGATAATGCTCCAAGTCACACAAGAAATTTATCAGACTTACCAACATGCATTCCAGTCAAAGTGGTTTTCTTTCCGCTAAACACAACTGCCTTAATGCAACCAATGGATCAAGACGTTATATCCAATTTTAAAGCTTATTATTTGGAGGCGAACATTTAAGCAGATGTTTAAAAAAACAGACGGAGAAGAGAAACAATCAATAAGAGAATTTTGAAAAACTACAATATCATGAATGCTGTAGCAAATATAAACCCTTTCTTGTAATGAGATAACAGAAAGATCTTTGAAAGAAGTATGGAAAAACATTTGGCAGGATTTGAACACTGTCGATATGAATGAAATATTGGAATTAGCGAAACAAACCGGTTTAGATGAGGTAAATGTGGAAGATGTCGAAGAAATAGTTCAAGAAACAGGAGCTAGTTTTTCTAATGATGAGCTCAAGGAATTACTGGCATAGAAAACAAAAATATTGATAGCAGTGATTTTAAGAAGATCAAAAAAGAACTTTCGATGCGTTTGTAAAAAGAGTTTGACCACTACAGCTGAAATTATAGGACAATTGTTGAAAATGATCCAAGAGTTCAAAAGTAAGATGCTTTATCCACTTATCAACAATTTCTAACAATTTTTAATGCAAAAGGAAAACACAAACTACATTAGATGCTTTCTTGACAAAAACGTAGAAAGTTGGAAACACAGAATAGACTGATTGATCTGACTGACTAAAAATTTAATTGTTTTTACAATATATTCGTTTATATTGTTATTTATTTTTTGTAATAAATAAATTTTGGTTTTATTTTTATAAAAAACAATCATAATTTTTAAATTTAATACCTAATGAATTTTTTATCCAACTTCCTTAAACCCATTATTTACATGTTAAGATATCCTCGTTTAGTGTTGTTTCGCATTACGCGTTAAACGGGGTCTTACTGTACTTATAATGTCAGTAGTACATTTTATTCTTATTAGATTTTTCCCTAAATTGAAAACCGCTCTTCACGGACTTAGAACCACCTAGTTTATAAAGAGACCGACAAATCAATCTGACATATAAAATAACACAAGTGCCGGAAAATTTTGTGTTTATAGTGAAAAAAATTGATCTGCAATTTCAGTGTAATAAAATAAAATAAAATGCTTTATTTAAATTTTAATTTGAAATCATAATTCATCGCTTCTGTCTTAATAATCGAAGAAATTGTAAGTGACAGAGAATTTGCTTTTATAGACATCTTTTGAAAAATTTTTAGCAAAATATATTCTTTAAATCTAAGCTTGTGTAAGTGAAAATAAAAATATAATAATTTCTAAAATGACTAAAACGTTTTTTAATCTAATGGCGAACTCCTGTGATAATTCATCCAGCTTTAATTTTCTTTTGTCGGAAAAAATACTTTTTTTTAGAAAAACCCAGAAACTAAAAGTAAATAAAAAAAAAAACAGTTTTGAATTCCAAATACTAAAATTAAAGTTCAATTTGCATTAAAAATATTTTAATAACAGACAAAATTTATCTGCACTAATCAGATTTTTAACCGGAATCAATATAAACCACCCAGCAATTAAAAAAAATTATCAAAAAGATAAAATCACTCATTCCTTGGACAGTAAAATCAGATTCCAAATCCAATTTAAATTGCAAGCGTATTATTTTGTTTATATTGTTATTGATGGAATTCACTTTAATTTCAGTATAAAAATCACCATCATCTATTTGTAACAAAGGGCGGTTCAAGTTTTCCTGCTGGTGATAGACCACTTTCAAGGCATGTCAGAAATTGTAACAAATGACCTCCCGAAGGGAAGCGAATTGGATACTGAACTCCATCTTGGCAAACAAGTGTAACCTTGCCACTTTTGTCTCTTAAAAATCAGTTAAAAATTTAATAATCAATAAACATAAAGAACTAAA